>MU279361.1:214450-362391 GCA_022385695.1 Xylaria arbuscula | reverse complement strand
TCATTGGGATTCACACCATTGGAGGAACTGCAAGGGAATTTGGAAATTCCAATGGAAATTCCAATTTAGCACCCCACCTTTGTCTGTTTAGCCACAGTAAGACACAAAGCCACATCATATTCCCAAAGACCTCCAAGGTTCTGCGCGCATCCTTTCTGAATTCGTTACCATAAAGAACAAAATAGCACAAAACATTGGCACATATTGATTTTTCCCAGAGTTCATCTTTAGCACTGACTGCATCGTAAGCATGATTGATGAATATCGTATCGTACACCATTCCCACACCGAGAGAGAGAGAGGTATTCTGGTACCCCAAACGTCAGTGTGAGGGGTAAAGGATCCAGTTGACTCTCGTTGTTTTGTAAGGAGCCCCGATTACCTAGCTGACTGGAGGTTGCCACTGTACATAGAGCACTTCCTCTATCTCTCTTCGTGATGTCACAAGTTATCACAAGGGACGTATAAGAGGCTTGGAGATAGACTCAATTAGACCATAATCTACTAGGGGGCAACTAAGTCCTTGACCATTCGGAAGACTTCCTGACCCTCCCTTAGAATATCGAGGCTATTTATACACATCGTCGGTATTGCTAACCTCCGACCTCCGACACAATGTCTCAGATTAGCGAGGGCTGAATAGCCTCAATGAGACAATTGCTAATACTCTTTTCAGCGCGTGTTACGTCCGTAGACATCACCGAGACCTACAGCCTCGTGTTCAGAACGTGTAACACTTCCGTGCAACACAAGTGTTGATATTATGATAGTGTCAAATGGCACTAGAACTGTACTTTTGCATTTCAACAAGATATCGGCTTTACGGATTATTAGCTGTATTGAAAACTTGAACTGGATTCAGTGAATGCCGACTTGAACAACCCGGGCTGGGTGGAATTAAGATGATGGCGTGGTAAAGATTTATAATTTATTCATATTTGATACATTATTACTCTATATATCAAGAGTTCTAGTTAACGCCTGAGCGATAGCCCTATGTTATATCTTAGGATCTGTCAGGGTTAAGACCGAATATCTCATGAAGAGTCGGTGTGCTCTCTGGTAGTAGTTAGTTGTGGTCTGTTCGGATGATCTATAGCTTGAACTCTACTTTATGAGGCTATCCCTAGAGACCCCTTGGCATTCAAAAGGGGTCTCTCAAGAAAACAGTCGTCTGATCCGCATCCGCCTCTCCATGATCTGAGACCCTCAGAATCACTCAGATCTGCTACAGAAGCTGCGGTTATCATTATGTGGTATCATGCGATGGAAGAGTAATTTATAAAGCAAGCCTCTGTGTGTAGCCTTTCTATTCTGACGGAATATTGGTGAGACAGTCTCTGAACTATACTTCACGATCCAGTGGCAAAAGCTCTGATAGTATTTTTAACTTCATCCCATTGTCTCTGGCGTCCTGAATAATTTCGTAGGCGCTATGAACTGAGTCAACCATAGCCGGGAACGCAATTCGCACGAAGTGAGCCTTTGATGTGTCATCGAGTCTGCGATGTCTGTTAAAGTTCTCGCAGATGAAGGCTCAGTCTGAGACCCTGAGCACTGGGATAGACCTCGATGCTTCACTTAGTATATACACAACGCCAATCTATCGCTTCTTCGCATTGCTGCGATCCTGTAGGTCAGAAAATGAATAGGCTATCCTCAACGAGGTTGCTGTATGATTTAGCAAGGGCGTAGGTTACGCTATGTCAGGGGCCGTCAGCTTTCCTTGTGCTGCGTGAAGTAACCAGGCCTGCAAGTTGCGATGTTCTACCCAGAACCAGATACAACGGTAAGCGAGGGGCCAAGTCGTCTAGTCATAAAAGAATACAAAGGAACCAACCATGTCCTGCCTTTGGGAGGTTATTAGAGCTTTTCTTATCAAAACGGCACCCGTAATGCCTCTGGGGCCTGCCCAGGGTCGTGTATCTACATTTCGTTATGCACGACTCGTGCCTCCTGATCTATAGAAGCGACAGTGCTCCAGATGCAGTCATAGCCTACGGTAGGAACCGCAAACCAGTCGTTTATACACTAACGAAGCAGTCCGCATTGAGTCCCGAATACGCGAAGAGCTCACCAGTGGGGATCAGATCAAGGATTAAAATGCCATTAGCGTGGCTACTCGTCTCAAAGCCCTGAGAAAGGACGAGGGCGAAGATGAGGTTGAGAGCGACTCTGAACAGAAGGTATTGGATAGGTACGGTAGTGATGGTACCAAAGATGTCCGGCTAAGAACCTTAAGAAGAAAACGTGAAGTTAAGTAACCAACTAACCCAATAGCTTCTATGTCTACAGCTTATGACGATGTTCACATAAGTGTCTTTCTCGTCAGCCCTCTCATTCCTCTCAAACAGCCCCTTAACCCGTATCCTCGTTTTGGGTTATCAACGTTTTTAAAGTAGTCTCAAGAAAAGAACAAAACACTTTGCAGTAGAAGAATTAGTAAAGCAATCAAGAGAGTGCCTCGCTACATTGGATTAACCCGTCACTACTTCTTTTCATCCTAAAAAACTATTCCCCCGTCCGCCGCATCACAAAAGCCGAAAGTGAGGTGAGTGAGTATTTAGCTTCGTTTTTACCAAGTTTGATCCCAATACCTTAGTCCATCGTATAAGCAAACACCCTTTTAGCTAAAAGGTACTGAGAAGTGAACTGGCACTCTCGCGACCAACTTTACTTGAACTTCATGCACCGCACATAATTCACTAAGCCGCAATATACATCGACCATCATCAGGAGTCTTCTCGGCACCGGCGACGTTATTCTTACCCTGCTGCCCTGATAAATAACACTATAGACAGTACTAGAAGACCTAAATGTCAGTTCTTCGCAACATCATATAGTAAGTAAGCTAGTGTCGATATGCACATCGAAACCCGCGTACCGAAACACTTGGCATACAATGCAATATCCCCAACCTTCCTCGCCTTCACTTGCCAAATGAGAAATAGTTACCCTTTTCCCAGCCGAATGCTATGCATCATCTCGTGCGTCGGATCCCACAGTGCATCCATACGCCAAGAACAAACATACATATAAACTGAGGCTTGAAGGAGTAATAAGCCCACAACCCACCGTGAAAAGCAACAAAAGGATCCCTCGCCTCGTCCAAGGCGCTCGGTTGCATTAGCTCTATAGGGCGAAAGTGCGCCACAGTGGCAATAGATCTCGACCACACGCCTCGGCGGCATGCACCGCATCAGCATACACGACCACCGCGCGTGGAGCAGCTCGAGGCGAGCAGCATCGCCTAATCCGCGAATCGAAAAGCTCCGACAAGGATATCGAAAAGCACTACCAGCTAATCCTTCATGCATCTACTTTGGTTATAAGTCTTGACAGTGGCAAATAGCGCGCCAAAAAAACGAGTGGACAGCCTCATCTCGCCTAGCGAAGCGGCTCCCTGTCCGATCGTCGGAGTATATCTGCAATCCAAGGGATTTGGAGAGAGATCGGCATTGGACAGCCTTACTTACAATCGAATAAATGCCCGAACGAGGCGCGTACAAATAGATGCCGAGGCGAGCGAATCCATGGGAATACGGGGAAATGATCTGCAGCGAGCGGTCGGTAGCACAATTCTGGGCGTGGATATGTAAAGCATGTAGGGAAAAGCCATCATGATGCATTGTATGGGGTTGGAAACAAAGCAACGCAACTTCGATTTGGGGGTGGCCCGAGACCGTGTGTCCGATTAGAATCTATCGCTTGCTATTACTTATTACGTAGGTATTTTACCAATTATAATCAAGTCTGGCACATGATATGGCAGCATGAATAAGCAGTTTTCCAGGATCGAGTATGAGTGCTCCAGGGCAATGTCTAGTTACAATAAATGGTCACACTATTCATGCGCTCCTCACCATTAGGAGCATACCTAAGCTATCATTGGAGCTGTGGCGGTAAAATAGCATGGTTACATATGGGGTAATTACCTGTACTAAGCTAATGCGGCGGTCTCTAGCTACAAGACTACCCAACTAGAGCCCGCGTACTAAGGCCTAAAGGATTGGAATAGTTAACCTATCATCAGCACAGATGATGCTTATTTCGAATAGAAATAAAAAAATGAAATACGAAAGATGGATTTAAGAAAAAGAAATAATTCCTTTAAATGTGGCTAACCAAAGTGCTGTACTGGCCGGGGATAAGGAAAAAAAGGACCCGGGCTGAGAGAAGCAAGGTCTGTTTTTTTTCTTTTTTGGTCTTGTTGCTATTTTTCCCACAATGCTAAATGACATATAGATGGTATAATGGATAAGTTGATAAAACAGATCTCCGAGATAGGCAAAACGACGCCCAGGGGGTGTGGCCGCAAAATACCACCCACCCTCAACAACCCCCCCCCCTACGACCGACGGTGATGCAATAGCACACGAGGAAGTAAAAATAAAATAGACGCAGTCAGTCATTCTGTTAATCAGTCCAATTAGTCAGTCATACAGCAGCAATCGCTCAGCCGGATGTGTAACAATAGAATGTTCATGCTTATAGGGGACCCCCAACTCCGACCCCTTGTCATGAATTGGGTACAAAGACGGGGTTCGCAGGAGGGAGGATCGCATGTAGACTCTGGTTCTCACGTCCGGTACCTACAGGGGGAGATAAGTACAATACATGAACGAGCATGAACAGTGCGGCTGTCCCGACAGCGCGGACCAGCCCAGGATTAAAATAAAACAAAAACAATAGTGTGATACCTAATAAAGGTGGATTGCGGCTGCGCTGTGTATCGTTACTGAATGGACGAGCGAGTGACGGAACTGACACCAATCCGACGGGAGCGGCTAGCACCGACTCGTCAGATACCCATACTAGTGTAGAGAAACACTCACTCGTCAATCTCGTCCAGGTCGCACTCGGATGCGATCACCCGCCGTGGCGTTCTGCTGGGATGAGCTGTGCGGCTACTTGCATTGGTGTGAAACTGACCACCAATATGCAAGCTCGAGGAAACATGGTACGTAGCCAGAGGTACTACAGTACCGAGGCGGCAGGGTAGCGAAGCTGGACCACAACAGGCGGATTTTGCGCGCGGCTGGGGACTGTCGTGGGACATTCGGCCCGTCATGAGTCGACTCCTAGTTGGGCGTACACCGAAATGAGTTGATCCCACACAGCTGTCGTGCCCTTCCCCATTAGTATGGTAACGGCCGTAGCAGCAAAAGGGAAATGGTGCGAATCGAACAAGCAATGGGCACACAATAAGTTCTGAGGCAAGAAAGATCCGCGGTCGTGTGTTAGATACCTGGCCGGGTGCTTTTCTTGGGTTTGACGTCGCTTGGATCAGCCTCCTTTTCCAATAGTCTGGTCTCTGGGTAGCGATCGGCTTTCGCGTGGGCGCCGCCGCCTCGGATTTCGACTTGCTGGGTTAAGGGGGGAGAGAGGGGAACACAGGCTGTATGTCGACTCTGGCGTATTCGGATCCCGGCAGCACATGTACATGTCGTGCCAATACCCTCCCGCAGCTAATAGTGTACTGTATAATGACGTCCGTAGACCTGAGACATTGGAATTGTACTCTCAACCATACAGCGAGCGTAGCTGTCGAATGTGTCCATTGCCGCGACTATTTCCCGTCTTCCGGACACAGGCGCTGGGAACGTGCTAATCCCATTCTCAGATACGGTAGGTTGGGAATCCCATTTGCATTTGGAGAGGGGTGTGTCAGTTGGGATCTGTCCAATCCATGTCTTTATCCGTTCGCTTAAATTGGCTGGGGAGAGGGCGTCGGGGCCCCAATCCTCGGTTGACGCTGGGCAGACGCTGGGTCGCTTGGGTAGGGTTTCAGCGTGTGCCTTTGTGGGCAGGAGAAGAAAAGAAAGAACAAAACAAAAAAGAGGTGACAGGTCGTCCAACGTGGTATACATCGCATCTGGCTGCCTTGTGCGACGTGCAGCGGGAGTCTTGCACTGGCTGGGGCTCTTACTGTGGTGACTTACCGGTATCCTAACCTCCCACATTCGCATGACGATGTGCTGATGCCCAGTATAAAATGGAACCTCCCCCAGTCGTCTCGACATCAGCTGTTCCATCAGCTTATCCTAGCTTATCCCAGCTCGACGCCAATCCCGCCGGGGTAGGGATAACGGCAACCTTGCTGGTAGGTCGTATAAGCGCATTGGAGCGGGCTGCCACTGTGTATAGCTGAGAGTCAGCCGCCGTGGTACTGAGTAGATGGGTAATAAGACATTAAGTATACGCTACCTACCTGTCTACGCTACACTACGGGCGCTACGCTACCTGCTGTACACTACAGCAGGTTAACCCTATCCATCCACCCATCAGGAGCCTACCCAAGGTGTCGGGTCCGATCACTAGGGAGGTTATGTGCGTCATTCAACCCGAGCCGGGCGATCAACGTGTTAGCCCTCCCCTTTCGGCGCCCTGAGTGGTCGAGGCTAATCTGCGCCTCGGCTCTGGCTTGCATCCATGCTTGGCCGGTGCTGGGCCAATCAATCGCGGCTTCTGGCCTGAAATGGCAATTGCTGCACTCTTTAACCAGGGCCAATGAAATGAAATACAGAGCAAAGCAGCAATCGCCTCGCCTTGTCTGATGTGCTGTGGTAATTAATGGTTTATATGATGAGGCGGTAAGTTTGCCACTGTGGACGAAAAGGTAAACATTAAAAAAAAAAAGAAGCCTTCGTACCTGTCTGGCCTCCTTCCTTCGGATGGGCCGTCTTCATTAAACCATTCCTCCTGTGGAGAGAGGACGCGCTGCTCCCTGCAAAGTAGACAGTGTGCGACGGGTTGATTGATAGTGAAGCGACACAATCACATGGGGCCCCCATCGCATACACAATGACCCCTTTTAAAAAGAGGAAGGTATACCTACACCACAGCATGAGAATGTATTGCTTAGGAAGGTAGCGTCGGGGAACCAGGCCAATTGCTTCCTGGCGAGTGATGTAGCGCGGGTAACGTCACGGCCACTCCAACACGTTGCGTCAAGGCAGGAAGTTACGAAAGATCTCTGCTTTTGTCTAAGCGTTCACGACGCCACATAAAGCGTGCGCTGATGGAGGGGGGGGCAGTGTCCGTCTTGGGGGGACAGTATGTATCCCTCTCGTTTTCTCGCTCTTCTCTCGGCTTCTTGGTAAATGAGTACATTGCAAATACCTCATGATTCCATTAGTCAGTCACCTTGGAGTGGGGGATTCGGTCTCGTTGCATGACAAAAGATAGCTGGGTTGGGCAAGCAGTTGGCGTAATCGCAAGGTACGCAGGCATGACGAAGCAGCGGCAGGGCGCGAAGCAGATCGAACGGGCTGTATGCAAGATGAGCTTCTCTACCAAGATGCTGGAAGCGTACCTACGCCATAGTAGTTGATCATCCTTGCTGTAGTGGACATATAAGAATAGGTAAGTACGTAAGTAGGTATGTAAGTATGTAAGTAAGTAGGTAGTGTAAGCTGAGGGGATAATATGGCGGCGCCTCTTTTTTACATCCTTGGCAGAGTAATAATAGGTTGCTTTTTCCCATTGGGCAGCAACTTGATTGGCGAGGTTGGTTGATGCCTTTTTGGAATCCACTACGTCAAGCAGATGGCTAGTACACATACTTAGTACCACCAGGCACCAAGATGTACTTGTACGAAGCTGGCGCGTATATCTCCTGCCCGATTTATCGAGCATTGTGTGTTATAGCCCCCTTTTTGAAATCCATTGTGATGGATAGTGTCGCGGAGATTCCGGTTGATGCCCAACTGGCGATGAACGGAAACGGTTTCAGCCGGGACGCTATATGGGGAAGAAGAATCCCCATCAATTTAGCCCCCGGTACTGTGCGCTATAGGTACAGAGTGTCTGGGTTCCCGGTCTTAAGTCCCCGAGGAGGACCCAGCTGCGTGGAAGAAGGCTGAGAAGATCCTGGTCGTTTGGAGTCACAGACGAGCCGGCCGGGCAGGGGTGTGGGCTGGAGATGGCATTGCTCATGAAGGGACTGTACTATAATGCAGCGTCTTATGATCTCTCTAGCGTGGTCAACGAGGGATGCTGATCGAAGATAGCTACCGAATTTGTTTGCTCATTGGCTGCTTTCTCCCAGATTGACGGATGGTTCTCGTCATGAACCACAGATCATGGCGTACTAGTTCGCAGTCCATCACTTGACTGCGAACAAGTTTAGATGGCGGGAGCTAGAGATGTTTTCCTGCTGTCATTGCTGGCGCTACAACCCAACTCACCCAACTCTTGCTGGTTCACATTGGTGCATGTAACAGTACTACGCCAAGGTACAGGTCTACCTACACTAGGGTCACCTTCGTGGTCAACGACCATTCTCGGCCATCCTGTAAGTGAAGCCCTATTAAAACTATCATCATCCCTGTCTTTGTGGCAACACAAACCAAAAAGAATACCAAAATTAAACAAATGTGAGCCCGTGAGAGCGCAAACAGCCTCGTCTGTTGCTTCCTTCTATAATCATTTTCCTATTCCCTTCATTACCCTTCAAGTCAGGCTTCGGGTATCCTTAAAACTCCATCCGTACAGCCGTACGCCTCCACTCTATGGATGAACCCATGTCCTTGCTCGATGCTTTGTCCTTTGCATAGCTCGTCTATCATTCGCCAGTTCTCCCATATCTGACATGCTCCAACCTCCCTAGCCCGCCATATCTTGTGGCCCTGCCGAGTCCTAATCCCCCCAAAGCTAAGTAAAATGATACATTGACATAAAGTACAACCCAGAACGGGGGGGAGATCGCCATGCGCAATGCCACGCCGGCACCCACAACTCCCTCCTGATGCCTGAAGAAATTCATAGCGGTGTAATGGCGACCGACACTATGCGGGAAAGTAGACCAGTCCGATGAGTGGCGGCCCAGCCCAAGCTTGCACAGACAATTACACGCCTGGTGAAACGCCCTACCAATGTAATGGTGTTACAATGATTAACCCCTGCTCTACGGCTACCGCATATAACCCTAACCCCCACATACTCAGTACTATCGGGACGCCTGTTGAGAAGAGCGGCCGGCGCCAGATGGGTTCGCGGCAGATGCGCTGGCCTCGTTATGGCCATCCTCGTATATGTCGAGGCATTGTTCGAGGACTAATAATAACAAGTCAACACACCGGGATCAGGCCAGCGATGGAGGATGAACGTGAGAGACCTACTGTCGATTATGAGCTCTTCCCATACACCACACTCGTAATCCACTAAGCCGTGGCGCTCAATATTATTACACAGTCGCACAATCTCTTGACCCATTCTTCTAAGATAGTCTTCGCTTATTAAGCTTTGGCCGCGCTGTGGGGGAACGCCGGATTCGAGCATGTCTTTTTGTTTCTGGCACAGGGACAGCCAAGCGTGATTAAAATCGCGCCAGAGTTTGACACGGTCTTGATGAAGCGCTTCGTCATCTCCAGTAAGGCCTAGAGTCAGCTATTAGTCATAGAAGGATAGACTGAGTGGTACCAACGCGAACCTAATTCCACAACTTTGGAGAGAAGCCACTCCGAAACGCCCAAGAGTGATTCACTGGCCGTTTGTAGCACGCCGTTCTGAATGTTCGTAAACACGTCCCTGAGGGCGGTTTGATATTGCTCGTACGCCTCGCCCATGGCCGTAGATGTAGCCTCAGCCGCAGCTGTAGAGGACGCAGCCGCGTTATTTGAGTACTCCTGTTCCTCACCTACCTGCTCAGGTGCGCCCGCTTGCGCCATGCCGCCCATCGATGCTATATTGCCGGGATACGTCTGCTGATATACGGCTGAGGTACTCGAGGATGCTGCAGCGGCGTTGGTTGGTTCGTTCGGGAAATAAGGGGCGGCAACATCCGGCGGCATCATCTGCATACCTGCAGCCTGCCGTGACGGGAACTGTTGACTGGCATCGTAGACGGAGCTCTGTGTCCCCGCCTGCGGCACATTGTATAACATGGGCGCGTTGTATGTGTTGTAGCCTTGCGTTTGTCTGCTATCCTGCGCATATTCGGTGGGGTATGCTATCGTGCTTTGTGGAATTGCGTGTGAAAAGGCTGCCGCGGGCTCCTGATAGTACCCGCTGTACGACGTCGAGGCCGCCATACTTCGAGGTCCCGGCGGGTCGGTATGGAGAGGGGCGGGTCGGTACCTGTCCAGGCCCGCCGTGCCATACGATCTACGTGAGGCATTGGGGTCGTGGAGAGAGTGCCTTGGGTTGGCAGAACTGCCGGGCTGTTCTTGCCTACGACGCCGAGCGTTATCATCCATCCCCTGGAGTAGTAAGTGACTAGCTGGTTGGAACGGTGAACCCAGCCGATGAGTCCCCGGCAACGGAGGTGGTTGGGTATAGAGGACAGCCAGTTTGCCTTGTGCCGGCCGTGTCGAGAATCGACCGGCCCACAATCTTTCTGTGGAGGGTGCTTGGAAGGATGGAAATAATAGCACGAGAGATTCGATTTAGCGCAGCGGCTGGGGATGCGAAGACAGAGCAGGCTAGTTGCGAGGGGTTCCCGGAACTGAGGAGAGAGCTGTCAAGGTATACCAAGGTAGCTGGAAGGAATGCGCTTGGCACGGCGTCGATGGGGAATATTAAACGACGGATGAGGGTCTGGCGAATTAAGAGGTTTTTGTACACAGAGGGAGAAGTAGTTCCACACAGGTTTCGGACCAAATATGATGAAGCGAGAGTGTGAAATTGCTTTGGAGGGGGAGGGTTGCAAAAACGAAAGTAGGTCTCTGTCAGCGTCTATGTACCTGGCCGTGGAAGGGAAAGCCAAAGAAAGTGTGTCCAAGTTTCGGACGCAAAGCACACCCAATTATATGTAGTGCCGTGCAATAAGGTGCAACTGCAATGCCTCGGCCGCCCTTCGCCGTAGGGTGTGACGACGACAGCGGCAGCAGCAGCAGCACAAGACCAAGCAGCAGCAGCAACAACGACAACGACAACAACAAGCGCAAAGACTTCGGGTATCAATCGCGTCTGTTGATTTACACGCGCTAGGCCGGCCCTGCCCCAAAAGAGACCGATGTGCGGTATGATGTGAACTGGCTCCTTCAACGGTGCAACTAAATGTTACTGGGAAGACCCTGCCAGCATCACAATGACTGGCTAAGCCAACCAGCGATGTCCCTGTTTTTGGCGATGGAGTGGTAAGCCGCACTATTATGGGTCGAACGAAGGTTGGAGGATGTTTGACACATGTGGTACGAACCTAATCCGCCTGGTCTGGCCCAGAGCTTGCTTGTTGGCGAATTCGGAGCTTTTCCGTTCACCAGCCCAACAACGACTTACACCTTTCCCACCCAACCAGGTGCTCTAACAAGCGGGTTGAAGAACGGGCAGTGCTTAGTATGTATACGTGATCCGAGGAGAGAGAGAGGCAGAGCGAGTAAATGTGAAAGCAAAAATACTGGCACAAGCTTTCCCGTGCATTCGAGGCGAGGGGCACAGGTAGGCAGGCGTAGACAACTTAAAGACTTCGTGTTGCTGGTACGGCAATCGTGATGGGCAGCAAATGTGGACGGCGCCCGATCTAAGTAAGGCAGGGCATATGGAGATATAATAAGAAACAGGGCGGGTAGCATACGTCGACGTCGGAAGATTTTCACGATCGGGGCATAGTCGCACACGCTTCACAGGTACCTGCTACCTGGGCCTTGATCGTATTGCCAGGTCTGCCAGGTACTGTACATTCTGTAGATGAGGCAGGGTTCGAGAAGCCCCAGGCAGGACCCAGGCTAGTCTCACTTGTGGAGAAAGCCCTGAAGAGTGCTCTCTAACCTCGCACGAACCCTCTCCTGGACTAGGGAGGAGGGAGCAGCTGGAGCTTACGGCGACTTTGACAGACCACATGGGAGGGAGCTGATGATGGGGGAGCAGGCATGGGCAGCAAGTATCCTGCACCGGCAGGTGAGGGACTCGGTACCGGTCACGTAGCACCAGGCACAGGAGAGCGGGAAACAAGGGTCCCGAGGGAGCATGGGAAATGATGGAAGTGGAAGGAGTGGACCGACGACGGTATGAGCAACGAGCAACGAGCATTGGACAGCAGCGGGCACGCAAGCAGGGCAAGGCCTCGACGATGACAGACGACGGACCCTCCTAGCGCGCGCAGTGTATCAGGGCAATTGGATTCGGCATCAACGCCTTGGCCGAACAGCATTGAGCGGCGGACCAGGGCCTACCTAAAACGGGGCTTGCTGCTAACGAGCTTCCAGCTAAACTACCTTGAGGTGGGACAATGTTGCAGGTCATTTAGTGTAGAGGAGATCTGCGTTATGAGTTGTGTGAGTGGTGTGTGTGTAAGTGCGTGTGTGCCCACTGGCGAGCTGGGAGAGAGAGGCGTGTTAGTGAGGGATGGCGTGACCCCGGCCGTGGGTGTATATGTAGTACGGATAAGATCCTTGACACACTCATGTCATGATATTATTATAATAATATGTATAGTCGGCTGCTCCATATATAGACAGGTATCGCAACAAGGGCTGACATGAATTTGGGAGTCTGGTATAGGTAGGCATACTGTACCACTGATGTGTTGAATGAGACAGGGGGTGGCAGCCAAGCTGTGAGCGATGGGGAACGATACATAACAACTCTACAGAATGATAACGATAACGGCAACTTGTAACAGTGCCCAATACCTATACTATAGTATATGGTAGGGATATGGGCACTATACGGCCTGATGTTGATAATCAATGACAATCATGGATATAATCTATCTACTCGGCAATACCAGGGACCTGTCTATACTCCCTAGGTACCCAGATGCTGGCTAGCTAGCTACGGTATAACGTAACTGGGAATCAGGCGTAGTAGTACCACAGTAGTTGTGAGTGAGGCTCGCTAGATGCAGGTGCAGGTGCAGATGCAGCTAGTCCGCTGCCGTACAATAGATCGATGGGCAAGTCCTGGTGCAGATCTAGTGTGGTAGGTTCCATGGGTGGGCATCCGTGGAACAAGACAAGCACATTGATACTTTACTTTACATTGACGTGACGGCAAACGACGACGACGACGACGACGACGACTGCAACACCCGCAGCAACAACAACAACAACGGATTCATGTACAGTCTCTGGCCGAGAGGGCATTCGTGCATTCGTGCATACATGCATGTGTACGCGCGCCTGTGCGTGCGCTCTCAGCCCTAGGCGAGAAGAACAGGATTCTAGAACGGTGGAAGCTTGCTGCTGTTGCATTGCGATGCGAGATACCTCCTGGTAGTCAGACCCCCCGGCCGGTCTACCGTCGCCGTCAACGCAAATGCTGTCGGCAGACTGTGGAGGTCCGGGTTGTACATGGTAAATGACAATACAACCCAGTGACACAAGACCAATTTCCCTTTTTCTTCTGTGCGCAGTACAATGTCTCGTGTGGCTGCTAATATTGCATATTAATGCGCAAACAGGAACATATCGCGCCAGTGCTGGAGTCTATTACACTATGTTACTACTGTATGTCATTTAGGTTCAGTCCTCGTGTTATTTGATTTCGCCTCGCCAGACCACACCGAGACGGCCTTGGTCTGTTTCGTCGAGATGCATTGGCCCATGGGAGCCTGCGATGGTGGTGGTGAACGCAGCTGCGTTTGAAGATCCATGGATGCGGTCCTTCATAATATGGCAGACGTGCTCCACGTAAACACGGTACGTGCGCAAGCAGTCCCTCATCGCCGTCGAGCGATGTTACGTTCAGTACATGCATCCACAGGTAAGAATACGCGGCAAGGCATGTTCTCATTATCATTGTTGATAACGACCATCTGTGTCTCGAGACTTGTCGTTTGGACCATTCGGGCTTACAGGGGACGATGTCAACGCTCGTTGACCTTTAGAGACATCCACTGTGGGTATTTCCGGTGTACATTCGTTTTGCTGTTGGCGTACTCTGCCCTGACGTATCTTACAGCGTGTACGTTACAGTTGCTTCGGTGCATGCCACAGCTCTAGGTAGGTACTTGGCTACCATGTAGCTGGACAGTAGCTGACGCTACATCTACCTCCTCCATCAAGGTAAAAGCCGATTCATGCAGTGTACACTTGCGTATAAATTAGACGATTAGGTTTACATCTTAAGCTTGGCTAGTACATGCTTTCATAGGTGCTTTCATAGGTGGTAAATCAGGAATTGGCCTAAGTGGGTAAGACCACATACCTCAATACGTGATCTTATACGCCCGTGCCTTGCAACAGCTGATTTCATATACCTACACTACACTAATGAGCCTACTGCGAATAAGTTTGGTGGTACGCAAATTCCATCTTGTACTCTATGTAGGTATGTACTACCGGTACTGCTATGTAACCAAAACCAATGGCCACTCTCTCCTTTTGTTTACTTAGAAATTGTGGATTGCCATGCTCAGCTCAACCTGGTGCTACCTACCCGGTTCAGCAGGTAGGTTACATGTGTTGACCTGTTAGGCAAGGCACGACCATATCCAGCCAGATGGACTCCAGTTTGCTGTATAATCAATCGGAATCCACCCCAACGGATGATAGCGGATGGGCGTACACATACGGGTTACCTCGAGTACCTAGGTACTTAAGGTTAAGTTGCTTTGTAAAGCAAAGGCTTCTAGTGCTCATTTTAGTGCAACTCTGTGCCTCCTCCACCACGAGCTAACAGCTTCAATTTCGGCTGAGTTCGGTAGCCTCAATTTTCCATCGCACGTAAGGATATGAAAGGTGGACAATCTAGTCTCCTACAGTATTCCAATCAAACAGACCGTAATCCCCGGCGAAGAGGTTTTTTTCTTTTAATACAATTTAACTCTTTTTTTTTTTTTTGTTCAAAAAAGTCGCTACGTAATTCCCAACTCAAGAGGTTTTGGCTAGTCTCGTTCGCCTCACTATTAGTCTTAATTCAGATCTTCACTGCGTATACAAGCATTATTATCCGAATCTCTGACCCTTAACCCTGAACCCCACGAGATGCACCCTCCTATCCACTTTACCGTGGTCTTGTGTTGAAGAAACAGGTATTCTATGTGAGAATACTGATTCGACAATGACGAAGATTGCTATCTAGAACGGCCGAATACTCGCATAGCTAGACGGTACTCGGCTCCGATAACTGCCTGAAACAAACTAAGCTTCTCTGAACCAACGCCATGTCATAGCCGATCTGAGAGCTTCTAGTACGGCCATTATGGAGTGGTGGTGCGTCAAATTCTCGTTGACTAAAGTAACACAGTTGGGAACATCACACCACAATTCCGCCCTGGCTTGCTTAAGCACGGCGCCAGATCAGGGTCCGGCTAGTTGGCTTCATCCTAGATTAGATGCCGAGAAAAGTGCTTGTACCGTGACAGCAGAGAGCATTCAAGTTCACAGCGGGAAATAAGAGCTGCCCGAAAGTTCCTGTGGTCCTTCCGTTGCTGCCAGCCTGTGATTGGCAGGAAGATGATGTCTAGTCTATCTGAAAATAGCCAATTTTGGTGGAATTCTCTGACAGCATTGGCAGGCCATCCTCGGAATGGGAGATCTCAAACAGTCACGGGCTCCGCTTCCAAGCTGCTGGGGATATAAGGATCGTATACTCGTTGAGAATAACTTGGAGATAGCTCACGATCAGGGAAGCAAACATCATTTGAGCCCCAAGCGAGGTCATTGAAGAGATGTGTATGACAGCATCGATAATTTGCCCACGATACCAGCACATCGAGTATAATCTCGCAGCTGATTCGTCGTTCTTTGCAGCTTCTAGAAGCTGCAAAGACAGGGAAATGTACCTATAGGCTAACCCCTGCAGACCGTTATGCAGGGATGGTAACAGAATTGTGCCAAATGGTGAAGTAGCCGTTTTGCCTGTGCCCGAAACCACACGATTCTCATGGACATTTAGCTTGGAGGCAATTCTTTTATCCTTCTAGGCTGCCTTTTCGGCCATAGCTGCTCGGGAACAGAAGCTTCCTTGAGCATTAGTCGATTTGCGTTTCTCCATATAGTTCTCCACCGTACTGCCGTCGGACTATTTCGTATAACACAGGTAATTTGTTGCTATTTGGGCTCGGTAAACAACCAACTAACGCTCAACGCCACTCGGATATGTGGGGTGGGATCGCCTACTGTATGTAATATGGCAATCTCATGCAGGCCAGCTGGGGACTCGAAAGAAAGCTAACTAACGAGCACTCAAGCTTTCCCTCCTGAAATAGCTAGTGACAACGGGCGCGGTCATCCACTCGGTCTACATGTTCAAGCGTCATTCCGCTCGACGCCTCCAGCCTCAGGTCAGCCTGGAGTCTTAGGCAGGACATCGAAGTGAGCAACTCCGTGCAGTAGTATCCTGTGCCAGGTGCGACGGCATCGGCCAGTGGTCGTGGTAGACCGATCTTACGCCGCAATCTATGGCTTGTTCCTGCGTTACATCTGTTACCCGCCGCTCGGATGCAATGCAACCCCGAGGTAACGGGCGCATTAAGATAAGACGAGAGAGACCACCAGGATTTCTCGGTTGGCTCTGATGTTTCAAGCTCCTTTCAGCCTTGTCCAGAACAGACATCATGCGCGCAGCACCTGATGCGGGAAATAGCAAAGCAATTAGCGTGGATAATAAGACCGCACGCAGATCGTGGAAATGAGGCTGCATGATTTCCTCGTTTTCTCGTGGCAATGGCGTATGAGCGGCGGCCACACCATCGTGCTACTAGTCCAGCATTAGCTTAGGAGATATCGACGACGTAGTAATTTCAGGGATGACGCGCGTTAATTCCACATGATAATTATTTCATCATCTGTGCAACGGCAACGTTGCCGGAATGATCTCGAGATGTACCTGACTCAAGTATAGGATGGGCACCAAAACATACTTTGAACTAGCAGCATCAAGAAGAGTGAATGGCCTCAGCTATATTTCGATAGCATGCGCATTTACAATGAAGGACAGGTCTTAGCCTCGGCGGTTTTATTAGCTTAATCAGAATGATACGATAGGGCTTCTTTAATAATAGAATACAAATCTTTAGCCCAGTCACATATTACCTAAGAACCTGCTAACCGTCCCTAGTGAGTGAACGAGTGAACTACGCCGGCGCCGGCGCGATATGTTGCGCTTAGGCACTGCCAAAAATGGAAATCTTCCAGAATCCTTCGCAGCCACGTGTAGGACACCTAGGTAGGCTCGATCTCTAGTTTCCTTCGTCTCCTCAAACAAGGCGTCTCCCTGTTGCCGAAGTGTCAGACGGCAATTTAGCCGGTCGTCTAAAGCCACGGCATACTTAGTAGTGTTTCAACAAGTTATAATTGGCTATCAACCTTCTCGAACAGGTTGCGTCGACAAGTCACAACTCCTTCAACTCCCCCGGGCCCCCAAATAGAACACCAATGGAAAAAAGGAGACCTTCCATTCCAGCCCGGCTCCAGCCACTACGGTCACTACGGTGGCTTACGCATAACTACACTACCGTAAGGTACACTACATACATACACTAAGGTGCGCGTTTCAGCAGAGCGCCCTGGTCGCATGAAAGACTCTTCTTTTCCAGGCTACATATGTTAAATGAAACGTCTGAGCTGCTACACCATCTAGCTAAATAAGCAAATTCACCTGGTGCATCCGCATCTCCGGGGCTTTTCGGGCACTAGGAGCTGCGGACTTACCAAGCAATTATTGTTTATTCGACACACCAGGTCGCCAGGTACACGCACGTACATTATGCGAACAACTACTACGCAGAGGTCCGAGCGATCCAGAGATCAGGTTTGCCGGTCTTGCCAGCAACTGTTCTAGTGTCTGATAGTCCCGGCGACTTCCTACTCAGAGACCGCAGGGACAATGTCGAGATGCGTGTAGCGTATGAATGGATAGTTGGCCATTGGTCTACATTTGCATGGCTTGAGACTTATGGTGTCGGGGACGCGAGCGTTAAACCCTCACTTATACAGTACGGTATATAGCCGCGTCGTGAAGTATACGCTCTTGACATACTCAGGGGACGAATGGGCACAGTGGGGATAGGACGGTCATTTTCCTCGAGCTCATACCCGGTACGATGTTGCATCAGAGATCGCTCGTCAGATGCAGTTTACATTACCTAGCATGACCCAATTGTGTCATGATTGCTCTTACGATCCAATACCCATGATTCGTTTAGCTGCTGGGTCCCGGTCAGTACCGGCCAAGCATTCCGATTGCAATCGCGTCATAACCCACATGTGCTGAGGCCGGGGAAGATGTCGGGATGCAAGCTCCAGATGAGCTATCTTGGTAGTATAAGTGCTATCTATCAGGTACATGAAACATGACGGCCGCTCGAGATGGCTCGAAACCTAGTCGCTGAGTGGAGGCCCACGCGGTCGCCAAGACGGTCACCTCAAGGGTCAAGGTGCTAACTAACAAGGCGGAGTTATAACCTATCGTGTTGATAGCCCATCTTTCACCACTTGAAAATGAACTGATGATAACAGCAGGCTCGTCAAGCTATGCTCAAAAGGCACTTGATAATATGAGTTTCCGCCCTAGTGTAGATGCGACTCCGAACCACCCGGGACGGGGACGCCGACAAAGGTGAGGCAAGCTGAGCAACGCGTTCAATTACCTGATGATTACTCGAGACAAGCACGGGCCAGTTCCTGCCAGGAGCACCGAGTCGGACCGTTGGCTTCGACATCTGGCCGTACCTATACATGTTCGGCGATTTCCCTAATGCTCTTCGATTGGCTCAGCACAATATAGTTACAGACTATCTAATACATCCTTTGTACATCTAGGCCGTCCAATAGAATGTCGTTTGAGATAGCAGGTGATACTACCATCCCAGAGTGCCCACAGTGACGATACGCTTCAAAGCATACACACACCTTGGTACTTCGATCAATTGGGGCCCGGAACCAAAAATCAGAGCAAATGTTCTATCGCTTGACCCATGCAGGTCTCTTTCTCGCTTTGACATGGCCCGGCTTCTTCCTTTCCACCGTTCTCGGATCTCGGGTAATACAGCCGGCTAAGAGAAGAAGTCAGAGTTCAGTTCTATGTGTTGATTTCGTTATTTTCCGATATGGGCTTACCTCGTCTTAATGGCGTCTTCAAAGGCGGTTCATGCACAACAAGTGCTTTGGCAATGGCCATAGCCAATGCTTCTGCCTGTCCCGTCGAACCGCCGCCGCCTACTAAGGCCCAAACATTATATTTGTCCAACCTCTCTGTAGACTTCAATCCCCAGAGAGCGCTCTCGCGGTCGTGAACTCGACCAAATGCTTCGTTCATGGGCTTGCCGTTGATCAGAACCTCACCAGTGCCCTCAACAAGCCAGGCTCGGGCCACAGAAGACTTCCGCCTCCCAACGCCATGTGATCTTCCAAACCTATCAACGGGGATCAGTTTCGGAGTGTTGAGATAGATATTGATGTCTCGTTGAAATGGTCGGAGACCAGCTTTGACTTCCTCGGGCATCAGATCCGGGTGTATCTGGTTTAACCGCTTGGCCAGAGCGATACAGGCGGCGTAGTCCCTCGCCTTGACATGTTCGCCAATTGCTATCCGGTATTGTTCCTTGGTCTTCCAAGCAACCCGTTCAACCTGGGTAGGGTGGAGGGTCGGTAGCCGGGCGTATTTCCGGGCGAGCTCTTGCACGTGAACGAAACTGTCGTTGAATTGAGGGAGTCTCGAGAAGTAGGAGGGCGACACAGGCATGGGACGCGCATATGTGCCGATAACTGCCCCGCTCTCTGTATCGATCGAACCCAATGCACTCATCAGCGCATTATCGTCTTGTTGCCGAGGAGGTGAAGTCGTGAGAGCTCGCGTGGGGACGGCGCTCTGTGGCTGGACGGAGCCTGCAAGAGACGGCCATTGTTTGATTGCTCGAGTAGGGGCGGCCCTTAAACAGCGTATTCCATGGCGCAGGGAAGACATTCTCGCTATATCGTCATGACCAGTGTAGCTTCGGCGTCAGGGAACTGGCAACCGTCAACCGTCAACCGATGCGACAGCTGCTAATATTCGTGATGCACTTTGAAGTTTTCGCGTGCAATCTGATTGGAACCGGGTCCATTGCCTGTGGAGTCTCAGTCATCGGTTCCAGCTCCAGAGCCGGGTTTGCTTCGCAATTAAGATGCGCCGAGATCCCGATACTTATAGTGCCCAGGGCAGGGGTCTGCCAGGGCACCTACGCACCTACCCAAAAATACATCGGTACATGGCTCGCCGTTGCCCTGCTGCCCTGCTGCCCCGCCTCCCCTAAGAAATTTCTAGTGGACAGTAAATGAGAGGGAAAACTTTACCTCCTTCTCCCACCATCTCTCCCTCTCCCAACCTTCTTTTCCCAGCACCAGCTTCTGAGCAACAATATGGCGCCCTTCGGAAAGATCTATACCAGGGAGGTAAGCAGCAGCGTCGTCTTTTGTCTGCGATCCGCGCTGCTCTGTTTTTATTGATCCGAGCAGAGCTGCTGACACATGTCTCGTCGCACAGCTCAACCCCCGCTCCACGGCCATCCTCGCGGTCGCAAAGGCCAATGGCCTCGAGCTCGAGGTTGTCCAGGTCGACCCCAAAAACGTCCCTCAGGACCTCCTGAAGGTCAACAAGCTCGGCAAGGTTCCCACCTTCGTCGGCAGCGATGGCTACGCCCTCAGCGAGACCATTGCCATCAACATCTACAGTACGGACTCCTCTTCCTGTTCTGCATCTCTCCTGCGTCGCGCCCTGGCTTGCCCTCGGCACCCGACATGATGACCTAGACTTTATTCTAACAGTTATCCCTGACTGAATCATCTTTGTTGATATCGTTCTACTTTCTGATCCCATGTGCTTTTACTATGTCCTCGAGATTGAATCTTCTAAGCGTCGGAGTCCTGGTTATTAACTTGACTTCCAGTTACCTCCCAGAACGAGAAGACCACTCTTCTCGGCAAGACCAAGCAAGAGTAAGTATTTCCTGTCACCTTCTTCTTTTAGCGCTATTCGCTAATACCTACCCAAGTTATGCCTCTATCCTGAAGTGGATGTCCTTCTTCAACAGCGAGGTTCTCTCCGCCCTCGGTGGTTGGTTCCGCCCTCTGTTGGGTGTGGACCCCTACAACAAGAAGAACATCGATGAGGCTAGCAAGGCCGCCCAGAAGGCTGTCTCCATCGTCGAGGAGCACCTTTTGCACAACACTTTCCTCGTCGGCGAGCGTCTCACACTCGCCGATCTCTTCGCCACTAGCATCATCTCGCGTGGCTTCCAGTACTTCTACGACAAGGAATGGCGTGCTGAGAACCCCAACGTCACTCGATGGTACGAAACCGTATACAACCAGCCTATCTACTCGGAAGTCTCCAAACCCCTAGAGTTCCTTGACACACCTAAGCTGGTCAACGTACCCCCCAAGAAGGCCGACCAGCCCAAGGGTAAGAAGGCTGAGAAGGCTGAGCAACCCAAGGCCCAGCCCAAAGCCGCTCCTAAGCCAGACCCAGCTGCGGAAGAGGAGGCGGCCCCTGCTCCCAAGGCCAAGCACCCCGTCGACCTTCTTCCCAGGTCCGAGTACCCTCTCGACGAGTGGAAGCGATTCTACTCCAACAATCCTGCTGACCAGGCCCTCGAGTACTTCTGGAAGACAGTTCCTTTCGCGGATTATTCCATCTGGCAGGTCGACTACAAATATAACGACGAGCTGCGACTTGTCTTTATGTCCAACAACCTGATTGGTGGATTCAACAACCGTCTAGAGGCTTCTCGCAAGCACCTTTTCGGTGCTGCCTCCGTCTATGGCGAAAACCATGACTCGGTGATTTCGGGCGCCTTTGTCATCCGTGGTGATGAGTACCTGCCTGTGTTTGATGTCGCTCCCGACTATGAAAGCTTTGATTTCAAGAAGCTCGACCCCAACAACGCTGAAGACCGGGCTATTGTTGAGTCGCGATGGAAGTTCGACAAGCCCATTGTTGTCGAAGGGAAGGAGTACAAGTACGCTGATGGTAAGGTCTTCAAATAATTGCAGACTGTAGCCGAACTAAAGTGCGATAATTACGCGTTGATGAAGTTATGTCAATAGGAATGGCAATGGAATTAAACGGAAGGGAATGATGGGTGGACGACTTGGCAATGTCTAGCTGACTCTCGAGCTTAGCCTCAAGCCTACGAGAGAAATGAGAAAAAAACAATAAACTCATGATACCAGGCATTTATGACCGCTTTCTCTGGTATTCCGTGTGGTCAACATGTAAACGGAGCTTAGATGATGTATAGGTACATGAGGCTCAATGTGAATACTGATGCATGAATCTAAACAGAAAACCTCGAAGCTCATGAAAACTTCACCTAGGTACAGACGGGGATTTGACTCTCTGCGGCCATGCTTGATCACCGAAAGGAAAAACTATCTCTGATCACAGTCGATTGTTGTGGTACGCGTGCCCTGCAACATAGGAGATCATACCTTCGCCCACGTAGCTTACTGACTAGTATTTCAGATTCATACCCAGAGCCCCGAAAAGTATGTTCAGGTTCAGGCACGCTTAGCAAATTTCCAGTAAAGAACTAGCAGTCAGCCTGTTCTAGGTTGGGAGTCGATGATGTTAGACATGATTAGATGACGTGCTTGGGATATCTCCGCTCTCGATTAAGGATGGCATCTGCTTGCAGTTTCGCGTAATTAACTGATGTTGTTAGGCAAACATCAAGGTTGGCATGTATTGCTCGGTTCTACCTCCTGTCTGAGCTATCTAGCGAGTTTGGTTCGATTCCTTACAGTGCTGTTGGTTTTTTGCTAGTTGGCTCATTTGTTCTCAATGGCGCGTGCTTGAGAGACAAGGGAGGCTTTCATAAAGCAGGTTGGGATTAAAAGGGATATTGCCATTGACGATGCTGCTTGGTAACTTGGACAAAGAGGTGATCCTTTCTTGCTAGACGATGCAATGTGGCAATAATTCCTTTGTCTGTAGATGAAAGGATTATAATGTCTATATTAAGGGGTCTGTCTGTATAGCGTGTGATACTTGATTTATTTCCCTTCCATGAAATCAAGTTTTGTTCGTCTTACATTCTCTCCATCATTCACTTTAGCTTGACTAGCTGTCATATACGATATTCTGTCTTTTCGACATTTCCAAGCAATTCACCACAGAGAAAAAAAAGCCCGCCCGCTTCACTTACAGCAAAATGGCAATCCTTTTAAAATCTCCCAGCAAAATCCCTACCAAGCGTCCGGGACTACGGGCCAAGGACGAGAAGCCTGTCAGCCTTACTTTTGGCAACGGCCACGATGTATGTGTTATATTGTAGATGGAAGACGGGATGGATGGAGGTCGGGAGTGGATACCCTGGCGTGTAAACCGATTGGGCACGTGGTTGTTTGCTTGGTCGTTGCATCCCGGAGATTAAAATGGGTGGCATGTTGGGTAGTATGCGGAACGCACGGAGGTGGTATGGTATGATGGTATGGTATGGAATGGTACGGCATGGGATGGTAACGCGGGGCACGCAGACGGACGGTTCGGCTATACTTCCAAGTTTTGGACAGGCTCAAGAAGGTGGGATGATAGGTACCGTTACTTGTAAGTAACGATGAGAGTCATTTTGAGTGGCATCTCTTAAAGTTATCACATTGGATCTAAGGAGGATGTCGGGGTGTTTGGCTTCGGTGTACAAGGATACACATACCGGTATTCATTAATATCCTTTTCAATCTTCGGGAACTATTAATATAAATACACCCTTGCATCTCCAACCGTGAAACAGGTTCGTGAGAAGCTATCGTGAAACCCATATAGGAGCACGGGAAGGTCCGTTTCACCATAACCGGGCCTTTTTCCTTCTCTTTCTATATGCACGCCTCTATCTTTCTCTCCCCTATATACTCACATGAGGGCGGTCGATTTCGGGAATAAGGAAGTGAGCAACTGGGACCTTATAACCCCGCCGATAAGCGCCTAGATGAAGTTACGTGCTTGGACGTTGTTCCAAGCAAGTCTCCAGGTGACTCCAACAAATATTCGAAACCGAAACATCGCTTACAAACCTGCTAGCTTGCATGAACGTATAGCTATGGGTATAGGTCTCAAAACACTAGTGAACAGTTCATTATGCCGAATGTTTGAAACGTGAACTTCCAGACTACATAATCCAAACATGACTAAGCATAAGTAAGTCGACATCAAGCGGGCGAGCGGATTAAAGTTGTAAATGTTCATACAAGTGGTATCATTTATGGGCTCTGACTCGGGTCAATCTGAAGTCAACCCATCAGTCTCTTCTTTTCTATCCCCCCTTAGATTGGAAGTCCTATCTCTTTTGTTTTGCCCTAGGATCTCGCCGTCTCTCCCAGACTTGCAGATATGATTCACCAAGATACAGCAATTCCTTCTGAATACTCTCTACGAACAGATCTTGGCATACTACCCACTCATCTCGACCCTTGTCCTTGAGTTGGACCTTCCATGTCTTACGCTCTTCTCCCGTGTCTGCGACATCCTCCTTGGCTCGCACAGCCTCGTGTGTGACGTTGGAGACAAGGTCATACCATATGGGCTCCCCTGGGGGATGGTCTGCAGGACTCGGCTCCACGTATGATGATACGTCCAGGCCGACACGGGCGTCGAATGTGACAATGGTCGGGTTGCGCTCAGAGACGAATTTGTTTTTGGAAAATCGCTTGATATGAAATATGAGGTATGGGGGTAGAGGATGCATTAACCGGTATCTCTTTCTCTGTGCTAGGTGCTCTTGGGCTTTCACGCCGTCGTATTTCGACAATATGGTCGTCAAGGGCACCTGGGGAATAATGTTGCCCTCCACCTCGTCCTGGAACAACGGCGCCGCGGGTAAGTCGAGGGTGAGGAGCAGGAAACGAGTGATATCCGTCTTGACCTCGGCTGCCTCTTCGAACCGTAACCGGTCACCGACATCGGCCTTTGCTGTGATGGCTTGTGACTCGACCTTGAGCTTCCCCTGGAATATGCGCTGTATGATACTGCTGCCTGGTTTTGTTTTGCTCCCGCCGAGTCCCAGATGTAGATTGTTCAAAAACCAAGATAAAAAGTCGACTGGGTCAGACTGCTCCGTGAGTGTGAACTTTTTGTTGGACCTCAGCGAGACCTCTTGGAGCAATTCGTGCGGCGATACGTGGTTCTTAAAGGCGCGCGGATTCCAAATCTTTCGGAACAGAATAGCACATCGTTTGACGAGCTCTGGGCGCGACGAGAAATCCTCGAGGAGGAAGAAGTTTCGTAGTGGCGCGACATGGGATAGTGCTTGTACCACCACGTTAAGGTAGTCATTCTCTTTGATATTGTTCATGCCCACGTAACCGGGCGTGTACGGCTTCCCGCCAAGTATCCACGCTGTCCGAGGCTTGCGATCCAACCCCATGACCTCGTCCCTCGTGTACCTGGGATCGGAGACGTATTTGATGTCGTCGAGCGACTTGCTCCTGACTTCGTAGCCCTCAGGCAAGACGTAGACCTTCTGCGTCTCCATGTTGATGAAGACATGGTGACCTTCCTCGAGGGCGTGGAAGTAGGCGTGCGACTTGGGGCCCCTTCCCTGGAAGTACTTCCCGCAGACCAGGCACGCGTAGACGTTGATGTTGGACAGGCTGATGGAGCACAGCTTCTCGAAGTCGAAATCGAGGACGTTGCGGTGTATCGTGTCGAGGTACAGGTCGCCGTACCCTTCTGTCGGCGCCGACTGTCTGATGGGAGCCTTTGCGGGTTCATCTTCATCGAAGTCCTCGTGGTCACTCTCGATGTCTCCGGCGCTGTCTTCGGGCTGCTCCGACGGTGTCGCTATGGCGTGGCCATTTAGCTCGGGGCCTTCGTCAAACCGTGACTTCTTGGATGCGGGCGAGTCAACGCCATACAGCTCGTCGAGGGCCTCAGAGGCCTGTCTTTTCGACATTTCAGTCTGCGGTGGTTTGGTTTATAGGCCGTGCGCCTTGATTGATAGATTAAAGCTCGGAAGCGACCATACAGAAGAGCGTGGTAGAGGGGGTATACTAGTCCATCTAGAATAAGCTATCCAAGGTCAGGTACAGCGTGAGAATTGACTTCGCGACGAGCAATAAGGCTGACGCTCTAACGCTGGCATCTCTGGTAACGCTGGAAGAATTTACTTTAGCAGACCCCCCTCCAGCACTAGCGCCACTACCCTAGCTGTATTATAGCGCGAAGTACATGCAGATAGTGACTCTCTATTGATCATTTCAGGCTTAGCGTCAATATTACCTCCATCTCTTGCATGATCTACTTACCTAGGTAAGTATGTAGATAGTACCTATTACCTTACTATCATGAAATTTCACAATTGCTTCATGAATCTTTACCTACCTACTAGTATCCTTATGCATACGTCACAAACAAAATCTCAGAGCCCAAGACTTAGGAAATCTGATTGTAGCTCCAACACCCGCGTGATCATGCTCGCGTGTTATTTTTAAACTACAAACACCATATTGCCTTGTCATGTCCTTTTTGACAAAGGGGCCTACGAGACCAAGTTTAACAGAGTTCATTGTCGTGACAGTTAATTGACATTCAATCATATTAAGCACCTAGCGAAACACCACTTTGCCGCACTTATTCATGCAACCTTTGAAGTTAGAGGAGAGTCTCTGCGTTAAACTGTTAGCCAATCCATTAAGAAATCTTCTATACTCCATCTTTGTGGAGTGCTTGAGGGCCTGTCTTTTAATTCTCTTTGCCGCCGAATTTGGAGGTTGGATACCTGACGAGAACCGACTGCTATTGGCCAGCAACGTCTGGTGCCTGGGGAAATCGCTGCTCATCCTCTTCCACTTCTCTTTTCCATCCCGTGTAGGACAACCCCATCGCATATTCCGGCCTCTAGTCCCCGAAATTTACGTCTGCTCGCCGAGTTGCTCGCCGATAATCTCTGATATCACCCCCAACGCTCTGAAGCCATGGGACTTGGTCCAGCCATTGGGGCCCTATCGCTCTTATTCATTAATTGTGCCACTACCAAAAGCAGATATGTGAGTTGAGCAAGAAAGCGTACCTCGCTAGCATAGAACCCGGTAATAGTGGCTTTAGGATCTAGTTCGACCACTCTTGTGATGTGATCGCTCTTCTCTCCCATCTTGGAAGTGAATAGGCATGATCTTGCATGATTAGTGGACATCTGCATGTCAACGTCAGCCGACGGATGAATTTTCCTGGGGAAATGTTCAACTAAACCTACCTTACACGAGTAGACTCCCCAGTAGTCTTCCATACTCGAGGATGTGTTGTGGAAGTAGTCTAGCTCAATAGCGTTAATAATTTCTCCACCAGGGCCATCAATCACAAAGTCAACAACACTGAAATAGCGGCGTGGCGGACAGTGCCCGAAGCTCCTATGTTCAGCGGGCACATTGATATCATACGTGAAATCGATGCGACGCAAGCCACCCCCTATCGTTACAGATATTTGGATTAAATGCTTGAGGTACTTGCCCCCGGGGCCACCAAAAGTAGCCCAGAACAAGGGGTTATGACCGTCTGATACATCACTGGGTCGCATAAACGAACTCTCATTCAGAGATAGGGCCGAACCGGGAACATCGGGATACCACAACCCCAAGGACCGGAGTGAGTCGTCTTCGGGGGTTTGCATCGGAGTCTTGGTAGTAGCAAGACTAACCATTTTGAAAGCCTGTAGACATATTAGGATTGAACTCGTTGGGTAGCGGTGGCAATGGAGAGGTAGTAGTCAGAAACGGTTCTTACATCGAATCCGACAACTAATGAGTCGAGAGGAGTATCAAATACGGCGAGACGCGTCGTTTTTAGAGCACCGTCTGGGTATCCAAGCCAGCAGGACGTGGCATCACTAGCTGTTAGACACTTTACAGCTTGAATACCTCTAGACCCGACTGCTAAGATGAAGCCCCAGATTTCAGTCAAATGTATAGAATATTCTGTCGTCGTCCAGTAACCTAACTGAACGATGCTTCCAGTAGTAGTAGTAGTGAACTTGATTCCGGAAACATACCCCACACCGCAGATTTGAATATAAGAAATAGAAAATCGGAGTAGGTTGTTTGGTATCGTAACATAGTATCTGTGTGACAGACGGCAACCACTGTTAATCATGTGTATAGCAGATCCAGATGTCTGCCATAGGTTTCCTATCACTTGCGCTAGGTACGAGCTCTTCGGTTCCAAAGAATCCGAAGTAGGCAAATTAGAAGCATACCACTGCAAGCCAATGATATCAACAACCGTCCTCAATATACTCCATATCCGCTGTCTGTTACGAAGCGCAGGTCCTATATGGGCAGTACGTGTTCGGCGATAAATCCAGCGCCAATCGATAGTCCTTCGCCATTCCAGGGCCTCAAAGAACCATGCACGATCGGCTGCATCTTTGAATCTAGACATCCAGAACAACTGATCATGAAAGACAGGCCAGAAAGCTCTTGAAGCGAGTCGAGCATTCAAGGCATCTGATGTGGACAAACACATGGTGATAGCTAAGCGGATCTCAAGGGGAAGTGATTTGAAAAGGTCATTTTCCGACGTTCCGACACTGGCTATCGGTACAATACCCTCGGTCGGTGATTGCGAGGTCTCTGTTCGTATTATGCCGGCCTCGAGGGAATTACAGGGGTCTGCACCATGGACTACTAGACGGTCCGGAGGTCCACCTGAGAGGAATCCATGGCACTCGATGTTTTCGATACCGCCGAAGTCTGGACCCCATCTGAAGCTCGTGTCTCGAAGGGAAATGGAGACAGAGCTCAAAACTTCAAACAGACGTTCAAGCAATGCTGGCTCGACTCTCCCGGGCAAAGCTTTCCTCAAAAGACGCCAGCACGCATCGTGAAAAACAAACCCACGTCGACCGTTCTGCTCACCTACAACCATGGTACCGAAGCGATCTTCCATCGGGCTGTTGTACCCCTCGTCGTCCCATCGTGCATGGGAACTAATAGGAGCGATGAAGGCTCCATCCTCGTAATTGTATATACCGACGCCTGTGAATGTGAGGCCTGTTGGCCCGCGATAGAGGCCGCGGAATTGATTTGCCCAGGATGCCGTGCCTTGCTCCCCACAGATATACCATCCGCAGAAGACGCACGTGTGAACCCAGAAGTCCATTCTCACAACGTGCCTGTTACTAGATGAGTGGTGGTGGTAGGGAAACGGTGCCAATGACAGGAAGGTGAAGAAATGTTGACGTGGCTTATTATAAGTACCGTAGCGGCCCAGGAGAGTCTCCCAGTAATGTTATTAGACGCTGTTCAGGCTTTTTATTGGTGGTTGGAATCTTACAGGTTTTTCCGGCCACGATTGTAGCAAGTGGGATGATGTGTAGGACTTCGGAGTGATAGAGGTATGGTACATGGCATCCACTGTGAGGGGTATTGAAGTACCTACACTGTCCTTCATACCTGCCCACAGCCCAGGAGACTATGACCAGAGAAAACAGTTGCATTCGCTTTTAATAATTGTCTTCTTAAAAGAGTAGCCAGAACGGTTGTTTTATTAAAGCAAAAAAAAATTTTGGCAGAAAAAGGCCTTAATATACTTTTGTTTTTAAAAAAAAATGACTAAAAGTTATTGCTGTTAAACAGAACACTAGACATTATACTAAGCTGTGAACTTATTATTAACATTTTAACTAAGCTACGAGCTTTTAGCTATTTTTCTTTACACCTCCTCTGGCTCGCTGTATCACAAGGGATGTAATGGAGAATAGGAGATAGATTCAATTTGACCATAATCTACTGGGAGGCAACTAGATCCTTGACCATTCGGAAGGCTTCCTGACCTTCCCTCGGATAACTGAGGCTATATGTACATATCATCAGTGTTCCTAACCGCCGACCTCCAACCAAATGTCTCAGATAAGCGAGAGCTGATTAACCTCACGCGAGATAATTAGCAATACCACCGCTCAATTCGAGCAACTCGGGCATTGAGATTCTAGTGCTGGGGTTTTTGTGGTTTGGGATGGCATACCCTACCTTGGGGATTCTCTCCCGAGAAACCGTTTGAATTGCTTGCCCGGTGTTGAAGTCCTCACACCTGGTGTACAAGCAACAATTATGAGCACTGCGGCTGAATATATCAATCACAACTAGCTCGCTCATCAGCAGGGGCGTGAGGAGACAACAGCCGCGAGACAAGTACTCGCTTAGATATTATCATGGTATATGTATATTTAGTATTCATGTACAAATCATCCATATCACAACAGCAAGGTACGCTTTAAAAAAATGGTCAGTAATATACATATATATGATTGTAATGGGTTTTTATTTTATTTTCTCACCCTTTTTTTGTTTGTCCTTGAAACATCCCCTGCGGTAAGTGAAACAGAAGCCACCTGGACCATGAAGTTCTATTTCTTGACTTTTACTGAGAATCTACTACAATAGTTCTTTATGAATTCTCATTTCCTTCTCTGTTGCCATATACCAATCCCCCGAGAAGTTTCTGATTTAAGTGATTATATCACAGCGGTGGTGATTTCTTATGTGGTTACTGTTTGATTCTGATAATAGGGTGGTGTAAATGCGATTTCCTACGTTATAATTTTAATGAAGTCATACACATAGATCTTGTACAACTCTTAATCAATCTGTTATTATCGATTAGAACATTGGAAATCTTACGCAATTCGCACCTGCTACCACCGAAGGTAGTCTATGTAACTAATATAATTATGTGTGAGAGTTAGAGAATTCTATAGGAGAAACATCCGTCAGTTCGATCCGCTGTTACTTTTACTATTAAAGCACGATATTATTGGGATGCTAAAAGACGAAAAGGAAAAGGAAGATTCTATAAACACAACAAAATCTACTGATATTTAATACAGCTTCCAGGTAACAGCCTGTTGTACGGTGCCTCACATGCGTCTCGCTCGCTCGCTGAACCAGGCGAAATATTGCGGAATAGATATTGTGCAGACAGCTTACACGCGCGCTACATGCGCTGAAGCGCATGTTTCGGCGTTATTGGCAATGTCTGGCGTGTTGATACTCAGCTCTTCCTTGTCTAAACATACTGATAGAGGTCGGAGGATTGAAACACAGACGATATAACTCTAGTTATCCAAGAGAGGATCTGGAAGACTTTCCAATGGTCAAGGATCCAGTTTCCCTAGTAAATTATTGCCAATAATGTCGAAGCCTCCGAAAAGAAACCTTGTGATGATAGATTTGTTATCCTATGTATACAACATGAAATTCATGCTCCCCTAGTTCTTCGAGCTGACAAAGCACTTTTGGTGATTGTATCTTCACCCGATCTTACTACTCACCACATCAAGAAGTGAGCTGAAAACTTGACTGTATTTTGGTTGTGGTAGTGTTGCGGCGTGTTACTAAACGTTTGCCCTGAGACACTGGATATCTACAATACTCACGAGAGCAGAGAATAGTTAGCTAATACACCGTCAGCATCACGGCTTAGTAAATTTTTTGAGGTACAAGATTTGAGCATAGCTGGAGATTTTGAAATACAAGATAATGAGACCTCTTCACGAGAATTGTCGAAACTCTGGTGCCTCCTATAAAAAAGTATAGCTACAGAATCATTTCCTAAATTTGTAAAATGTCATATCTGGCCGTCCGTGACATCAATAGCAAATATCAATAGTGTCACGATCTTTGAAGACGAAGGACCTGAAGTGTATATAGTTGTACCCTAAATCACGAAGGAGTTTAGCCTTCTTCGTGCGGCAACAAGAATTTATGTAACCCTTATACTAAGACTGCTGACAAATAGTGTTCGTACGTGAAAAATAACCATGAAAAAGATGATGAATAGACAATTTCTATTGCCTTGGACCCTTCCTATAATTAAAGATAACCTCGTCCATACTCTGATATGGGCGCCTCTGAAGTCTTAATGGCGACATGGGTATTCAATTCGAAATTACAGCGTCATCCAGTTTATATTACCAACTGGAATCACCTACAACTTGCGGAGACATTGAGGTTGATCCATTGATTGATTTAAAGTCGCGTATCACGTGCCTCAGGTCGTCAGTCGTCCAGACTAATTATTAGAAAGTATGATGGACATATATAAAACTCTGTGCTATTGCTAAGCCTACAGTCGTTTGACTACGTATCATGACAGCTCACCATGGTCTATCGCGGCTTCCCTTACATATATATTGATAATTACTCTGATACCGCTCTCTGGCGTGACTCGGTTTCCGTATGAAGTGGTGAACCACAGATAGGGCATACATACCTCATTGTTGCGCAAAGGCCACAATAACCTCAGTGACTATCTTCCCTCGCACTGATATTTAAGCAGTGCATTGATAAGGCAAAGTTGCTCGGATAGCCAATGATAGTCGAATCGTCTTCCAGTCTACGTTTGGCTTCATACATAGCAGGGTAGACGGTAGCTGCTACGTGCAGCCCAAGCCTGAAGTTACGATCTATTATCTAGCATTGGAGTGACACTAATACAGGCAGACTCGCTGCTCAGTCCGTGACATTATAGAGTACCTCAGGGTCGGCGTCGAACATTTCTGATTAGTAACTGTGTGTGAGTCCACTTCCACAACGTATGTCTCTGCTAACTCAGCAGGCTTCTATTAATCAGCACCTTATCGTTGGCGTTGCATTGTGATAACAGGAAACAAATTTGGTCTCAGTTGATCGGTACCAGAGATAACAGAACATCAGTTTGTAATACAGTAGATGGTATATATTCGTCGTGGCTTCCTTAGAAATGCTTGCTCTTGATTGACATGATATGTGATGTCACTTGTTTCATACTCGAAGAGCAGAAACTAATGCGGGAGCGTAGGAGCAATTCGCTAGAGCTGCAAAACCCCACTTGTGGCCATTGCCTCTATTTATTGGTAACTATTCGGCCATCGTTCGTTGTTGAATTCGGAGTTGTTCGAGGGCCGTGAATTTCCATACAACACTCATCGTCTATCGTGCTCTTAATTCCATGGCATGATTGTTCATTTGGTAGCGGAAAATCGAGTCTAATGGTCCCACGGGTGCTTCCAGCCCATGAGGACGGGACCTGGTTGACATGTTAATTCGCTCGTTCGGTCAGTTTTGGGTCGGATCTTGAATACCATCTTTCTTCGCGCGGTACATCAGCTGCGAAATCCAGTTAGCTATTGGGACCGTAACTTCCGATGAACTAACACCTACAAAGAACCACATGCTGGCGCCCAGAGCAGTGGCGGTAAATCTGTAGATTGGAGGCACATGAGCCTTGATAGGACCAGGACCGCCAGCCATTGCGACAAGCTGGAGCGCGGTAAGTCAGCGATCGGTCGACGGCAGCTCTCAGAGGTGGGTTTGCACGAACGGGTTGACTGCCGTTGAAGAAACGAGCACTATTGGGCGATTGACAGTGGGATGAACAATGAATGTTGTCAACCAGTTGAGCTAGCTGATGGCAGATTGGATGGAGTTCGGAGTTGAAGGTACTCCCTCCTGGAACAAAGTAGCCGAGCTTTTGCCGGATACCTTTCAAGGTTGGCTGCTAATTGCCGCTGCGTAGTGGTATTCAGTGCCCCGTACTGAGGACTGTAGCGGAGGTAGGTAGGGGGTAGCACTGCAGTAGCTCCATGCATCGACCCAATCCAGCGCCGGCCCACCTTCCCATGGAAGTTATCTGTCTCCACAACGGCTGCTACACTAACGGCCGACTAGTACATACCTAGGTAGTAGTAGCACTGAGCATATCAACTAACCTCCCGTGCTGTTCGGTGATCTACCTACCTACCTACTCCAAACCGAAATTTATCGCCCGTCTTCTTTGTCCTCTGTTTGCAGCTTGCGCAATCTTCTTCTCGGAAGTAGGTATTCTGCATTTATCTTACGCCAGAGCATTCATCCTTAATTCAATACGGATTTTCTGCGCGCGCACTTCAATTCAACCGCGTCTCTTGCGATGCGCCCTCTCGAGTGCTCGATATCGGCAATATAACCGACTGGACCTCCTCCCCGCCACAGGGATCGATGCGTCTTTGCCAGACGCGCTCTTGATCCGTACCAGCTGTCTTGCCATTCCAGCTTCATCTCTACTGAATATCCAACGGCCATGGCGACCGCGACGTATGGCGGCGAGAATGGAGCGCCCTCGCCTCGCTCGTTTGCCCAACAGCACCAACGTCCCCGCGACAGCTTCAAAGGATGCTCTCGCATCACTGAATTCGAGCTCCTAGGCAAGTTAGGCGAAGGGACTTTTGGGTGAGATAACTCGACCTTGGCTCTCAGGCCTGGATGCTAAACTCGATGACCAGTGAGGTTCACAAAGCGAGATCGCGCAGGACCGGCGCCTTGGTCGCGCTGAAGAAGATTATCATGCACAACGAGAAAGACGGGGTTTGTGACTAGTCGTCTGCTGTGTCGATGCTTCTCTAGCCACTGACACAACCTACAGTTTCCCATCACCGCTCTCCGCGAGATCAAGCTTCTGAAGCTCCTATCACATAAAAATGTGCTACGGCTCGACGATATGGCCGTCGAGCACCATTCCAAGATGAGTAAGTCTCTGTCCGGTATATCTGGTCTCCATGCATATATGCTGACTTATTCAAAGTCGACAAAAGGAAACGACCAATCATCTACATGGCAACACCTTACATGGATCACGATCTGTCCGGCCTGCTTGACAATCCTTCCGTGACTTTTACCGTACCTCAAATCAAGTGCTATTTGCTCCAGCTTCTCCAAGGCCTCCGCTACCTTCACGAAAACAAGATTCTTCACCGTGATATGAAGGCAGCCAATTTACTCATCAGCAACAAGGGCATACTTCAAATCGCTGATTTTGGTCTGGCGAGACACTATGATGGAAATGTACCACAAGCCGGTCAAGGCGGTGGCGAAGGGAAGAGAGAATACACCAGTCTGGTGGTTACTAGATGGTATCGTCCTCCTGAGCTACTGTTGCACCTCAAGAGATACACCACTGCGATTGACATGTGGGGTGTAGGGTAAGTTCTCTCCTCTCTACTAAATTGAACACTGGCTTATGCTGGGGCAGGTGTGTCTTCGGAGAGATGTTAGTCGGCAAGCCGATCCTCGCTGGTGAGAGTGACGCGCATCAACTCGAGATCATCTTCGATCTTGTTGGATCGCCGACCGAAGAGAACATGCCTGGGTGGAAGCAGCTGCCCGGCGCAGAGTCGATGACCCCACGGCCGAGGCCAGGGTCATTGTCATCCAAATTCCGTGAGCACGGCGCTGCTGCCGTGTCTTTATTGAAAGAGTTTTTACAGCTGAATTGGCGGACTCGTACCAATGCCATCGATGCTCTGGAGCATCCTTATTTCAAAAGTGCTCCTTACCCAGCCAGACCAGAGGACATTCCAACATTTGAAGACAGCCACGAGTTGGATCGTAGAAAGTTCCATGATCGGAAGGCCGCTCTTCCACCAGCGCCAAAGGGAGGTACTGTTGGTGGTGCTTTTGATGGGCCAAATGTGGGATTTGCCAGCGGCGACGGATATGGGAATAGAGCGAACGGGAGACATCATGGCGGGAACCGAAATGGTGAGGATGGTGGTCGTCGGCCAGCTTGGGCAAGAGAGCAACCTCGCCATGAACACCGATTGCCCCCTCGCCCACCGCCTCCTGAAAATCCTCCAAGTGGATGGGAGGGAACGAAGGATCAGCACGAAGCTTATAATAACAGAGATCGGGCGCCAAGGAACCGTAGCGGTGCCAATCGAATGGATATTGATACATATATCCCTAGTTATCGTGGTGGAAGGGATGAGCGACCGCCTAGAGAAGAACGCCCTCGCGACGAGCGTCGAAGGAGAGATGAACGAGAAGAAAGAAGACACGACTGGGACCGTCGAGACAGAGATTATGAGGACCGTACCAGAGCCAGCAGAACACGAAGCCGTAGTCGATCACCGGGAAGGGACCGCGACCGCGACCGAGAGCCCTATCGTCGATAGAATTACGAAGAGGCTCACAGTCGACAGTGTTACGAAGAGGTTTATCGTCAACAGTATTATGATGAGGTTTCTCGGCAATAGTATTATGATGAGTTTTGTCGTTGATAGTATTACGATGAGCCTTATCCTCGAGAGAATTACGAAGAGTCTCATCGTCGACAGGATTACTGAGAGCCTTACCGTCGATAGAATTGCCGTTAGCGTCTGCAAAGGGCTTTGTCACCATTCCGTCGCTCTCGCCTTTATTGGAAGTCACTATCACTAGCGTCCGCTCCATGAAACGACCTGATGGATACTTTATTAACCTGAATGCATGATAATGTTCTAGGTGGGCAGAGGGATTATGGCCTTGACACACGGCGCACGACGGCGGAACTGGATTGGGCGTACAGAGTTGACAACCAATCAGCTACACTTGGGCCCAACACTCGTAGGGGGCCAGTATTCTAATTAGTTGTCCTGCTAGGGATATAGTGAAGTACACCAGTGAGCTCTGGATTATACCAAGCTTACGTGAAATCGCTTTCACTGCTCTCCTCGTGAATCGTCTGTCCTAGTAGACCTTTACGTCGTCTCCTAGAGTGCATCGGACTCCGCACTATCTTCCACTGTTTTTCAAACAGGTCATTGGGGTTTATTCCAGTCGTCGTGGCATTTTGTCTCCCATCAGAGCGCTTCCAGCTTGGGCTTGAAGTCGACCCCTCGTCATATCCCTTTCCCCCTTCCTCGTCGAAAGAAGACTGATACATATGCGTTGAATTCTGATGTTGCTGGCCCCTTGGTTCACGTTGTCTAGTTGGGGTGTCTATTTCTAGCAGTACAAAGAGGAAGCTCGACGTGCCATGCAGCGCAAAGCCAGCGCAGACCCCTATCATTGTGGCACAAGCAATCTTTTAGGTTAAGCTTCTGTTAGCATTATACACTGTCGACTACTGCCAACTAAAAGAAAGAAAGGTGGAAGGATCTGAACATGACTTTCTCGGGCTATTATTGGCTATTAAAAGGCCGCTTACGTAGATATATAGGTACTATGGTGGAATTAAGTCAGCTTTGTAAGCGATTCAGAATAGAGCAGGGTATATTGCACTGCACTTCAATAACACACCTTTAGACTTGCCATCAGATTGATGGCATAGGACGCGGCACCCAGCCCAAAACTGAAGGCAACCCATATTGGCGACAGCAAGAAGACGATTGACGCGTAGATGTAGTAAAGCGGCCAGCGCAGCGGCGTTGAGAGCATGTACAGCAGACGTGCTAGGAGGAAGACTGCTGACAGCGCCAGCGCGCCGGCCGTCTTCAGAGACTCTAGCCAGGCCATCCTTCGGTCAGGGATTCCGCATAACCATTAGGCTATTATTTTCCTGCTTTTCTCTCCTTTCCTCTCTGAATAGTTGTGTGATAACGTGAATTTTAGAAGAAGATAATGAGGTCCAGACAAGGCTGAAGTGCTGCGCGCTCGAAGTCACGGTGCTACTGGCTGGACCCGAGCTATTGTAACGTCATGGAGGAGCTACTGTACGCAGTCTAGGAATGCAACGCAAATGAGCCGGTGGCCGAGTGGGTGTCATTATTATTACACATGACAATGACGAAAACCCCGGCTCTTCTGCAAGGAGCTGCCCCTTGCCCCCTGCCCTCATTCTCCATTCCAGCTGCGCATTCCCCGGCATCAGATCAATTTTACGTAAGCGGCGTGCCTGACACCCAGCGAATGGCACGGCTATTAATCCGTTCCGGCGGGGTAGAATCATCAGTTCCCCACGGGCAGTGCGCCCTGTCTGGGTAAGGCAAGCCTTGGATATCTCCCCATTGGCAGGCAAGCAGAGGGCCGAGGGACTCTACAGTACCTTGCGCGGGAGTTATGTACCTGCACTAGGCGAGTAGGTACCGGTACTGCTGTGTCTAGTAGCTGCAAGCAAGATACACCAGATACATGAGGTACATACGTATTGCTTTTCCAACCTGAGGGACGACATATCTGCCTATACTAATCAATGACCATCATTCAAATGACAGAGGCATAAAAGAAAGAACTGAGAGAATACAGCAAAGAGCAATCAAGACTAATTACTGTACCCAGAGCTATTTCGACCGTCATATGTTTGGGGTGCACAAGTCTAACGTATATCTCACCAAGTGACTGAGATCTACGAATTATCACTGAGTGTGGGGTGACACGTCGGTTATTGCCAACTGGTGCTAGTTAGAGCGGGCAGGTAGAGATCTGATTGGAGCAGTTGCCTGAGTCTATGTATGCAGACAGTCCAGTACTTGAGTAGTCGCGGCCTACTGGGAGTGAGGTGTACCCTGGTGTGAGGTACCGGTAGTTGTACCTGGGTAACTCCAGCAGTGAGTGCCCCAGCCCCTCCAACGGGCATGTAGGCAAGTATCTCGCTAGCCCCCCGGCCTCCCGACGAAGGGGTCTTATGACCTTCATCTCATGCGATGATCCTGTCCTCCACGTTGCACATCGACGTCTGGCTGTCCGACGCTTACCGTTTTTACACCCCCAACTGGCGTCTCTTGACTCACTGACTGCCTCCTGCCCAAGCAAACGACAATTCGTGCTCACCGCCCGCGCCCTGTGCTGTGCTGTGCTGCACTGCGCTGCTTGTGCTGCTGCTGTGATGGTCACGAGGCCAGTCCAATCCTAAGCGACAATCTGATCTCCGCGTCCCCGTCCACGAGCCCGTACCCCGTCCCCCCGTCGCCCAGGCGTCTCGACTGGCTGGCTGACTGCCCGCCTGGCTGCTCACACGCCCTCACCACGCCCGCCCGCCGCACACCCCCCACCGCGCCCATCCCGTGCCAGCCATGGGCAACACCCCTTCGTCCACGACCAAGCCCGCTACCCCAACCCCCCCGGCGTCTGCCCATGCCAGTGCCGACTCTCCACGTGCCTCCAAGAAGGAGCACAAGAACCTCGTCTCGATCCATCACCCGCACCAGATCAGGTCGCCAGCCTCCCTCGAGGCCTCGGGCGTTCAGGCCCACGGCTCCACCATCCCCAATCGCTCCTCGCAGCTGAAGCCCCTATCCCTCCTGAACCAGGCTTCGCCCACGTCGTCACAGCCCGACAGGTCGGTTGTCTCCTCCTCGCGGCCCGCTGATGAAAAGCCGAGACATGCCAGCGACACCAGGCATGACGAGCCTTCCCCTTCCAAGCCTGTAGCGGTTCCCCAGCCTCACCTCGAAACTAACCCCTTTACCCCGGGCTCACATCTTGAAGACGGCCTTCCCACTGGCACCACTTCGAGCAGCATACAAGACATGGCTTATCCCATGCCCCGCCCCCCTCGTCTGCCTCTGCCCATTGAGGAGGAGATTCATACGCCTGGATCGCCTATAGCTTCTCCCGAAGACACTAACAACCAAGATGTTGATGATGTTGCTCCCCTTGACGAGCAGTCTGGAATACAACGCCGTACCTCCGGGCTAAGCAACGTGACAGACGAAGACGATGCCGAGGAACTGCGTGTGGACAAGTCTCGCCCTACACTGCCCACACGCATAACATGGCTAGGGGGTGGCCAGAAGGTCTATGTCACCGGAACGCCTTTTCAATGGAGTCGGAAGCAGCGTTTGGTTCCTGCGTGAGTATAGCCCTTGAGATTTGTATTACTATTTGTGGATGTCCAAAAAGAGAGTATAGTAAAGAGAGTTTTATCGGTGGCCGAGTCTGAAAAGCCAGGCCGGGAATATTCCATTGGACGTGACCGCTAACATCTTTTACTTATCCGTAGCAAGGAAGAGGGTGTTCTCGAGACTACAATCCGGGTATTCCCTGGAACTCATCACATTAAGTTCCTTGTTGATGGCACTATGCAGACATCACCAGACCTACCTACTACAGTAGACTTTGGTAACAATCTGGTCAATTACATCGAAGTCAGCGGAGATGCCCCGGCTGTCCGAGAGTTAAATCTCGAGCAAGGCGCCCTCAAGGCGGAAGACTATCAGAATCTGCCATCTAGACAACCCTCAGCCAACAATATTTCGGATTCCGTTAAGACGCGAAATATCGTCCAAGCCGGCGTATTTTCTGGCAAACTTCCTCAGTATCTAGAAGACTTCGACCAGCCTGAAGAATCTAGGGCGTATAGGGCATCCGCGGTGGCAATGGAGAAGTTGCCTGCACCTCCGACCCTGCCTAGCTTTCTCAGCAAGCCAATTATGAACAACACCACCCTGATCAAAGATGATAACAGCGTTCTGAATATGCCCAACCACACTGTTCTGAACCACCTAGCTACTTGCAGTATCAGGAACAATGTACTCGCACTGTCGGCTACTACTCGATACAAAGATAAGGTAAGTGCTTGCCTTTGGCTTTCTCGCACTTATCTAGAGTGTTAGGCTTACATGAATTAGTACGTGACGACCATCATTTACAAACCAACAAAGAGTTAGATTCCTCGTATAAACAATGACATTACTCGACGAGAATGATTATTTTGCTTTACACATTTTATGGTAGTAGGTCCATTTTTGACAAACTGTCAACCGAACATATAATGAGATATAGTCTGGAATGTATACAAGAGGTATTCTCGAAAAAAAAAAATAATGCCGTGTCTTCCTCCAAAAATCGATATACCGGGACAATCTTCCGTGCATTTATGAAATAAGGGTGGCACGCTGGAGCTGTACGCCTGCAGAGGTTCCGTTTTGTGCCTCTGAAACCCCCGACTTATGCTCAGAGCAAAATAAGGGGTATGTAACGAGACATGGGACATCATGAAAAATCTGAAGATGAGGCGTTTATATTCGCAGGCTTATGCGAGATTACGAACGAAAACAAAGATGAACGGGAGACTATCGTTGCCAAATCCACTCTGTTCAATCTAGAATAGATCAATTCAGCGTCATGAGACGTCTCAGAAAATCGTTTTATCAATTCGAAGCTGAGGATTTCTCCCTCTCCTTCTCTTGCGCCGCGTGGAATGTCGCTCTCTAGCTCTCGGTTTTTCTTCCTTCTCTGACTCGGCTGCCCTGTTTGTGACTATTTTGTGTTATGCTGAGTTATCTACAAATCTAACGACAATCTGCCTTCCTGTGTATACCACTCTATAGATGAGGGTTTCCTTCATTGACCTCTCGACGGTCGGGATAGGAGACGCATCTGCGTACATTCTGCACTTCTTCGCCTCGGTAAGCAAGATGCGGATGGTATTTAGAAGGGTAGGAAAGTAAGCCAGAGGCGTTCATAACTACTCTGGGTGATGTGGTTCTAGTGGCAAGCGTGGCCGTTATCCCTTCTGGACATGGCCTGCTTGCTCAGCGGTACTGTACGCCTGTGACTGTATCATGGTACGTCTTTTCAATGTGAGAAGTCAATGGGATATCCTCCCCCCTCTTTCTACTAGATCGTAGGGCTATCTATTTCGTAGGATAAATGGCAGGATGAAGGCACAGACAGTGTTGGGCTCACTGGCTTTATCAAATCTATAACTTTCGTGATGCGGCGTTCAGGACTCCTTTGTGTGTGTTTCCATTCATGACATCGATCTTATTCCCGCCATCTAACATGGACTTCGTCGGTCCGGAAGCGCTGCGTACAGGTACTCTCAGCAAGCGGCGTCCGGAAGCCCGTCTCGAAAGCGAGGAGCCCCGCATGCGCGATCATGATGCCGTTGTCGATACAGAAGCGCTCATCGGTCGCGTAGACGGACCCGCCGCGCTCGGCGGCCATGGAGCCCATCATGGCCTGCAGCCGCTCGTTGCAGCCGACGCCACCGACGACGAGGACCTGCGCGCTGCCCACGTGCGCCATGGCGCGCTCCGTAATCTCGACAAGCATCGAGAACACGGTCTCCTGGAGACTGTAGCAGAGCTCCGCGGGCGTGATCCTGACCTCGCCGGCGGCCAGTTCGCCGCGCGCCGCCCGCGCATCCTGCCCCTTCATCTGCGCGGCCAGGATATCGGCCGCGGCCAGGATCCCGCTGAAGCTGCAGTCCATGCCCTTGACGGCGTAGGGCAGGTCGAGGAGGATGTCGCCCGAGGCGTGCTTCGCCAGCTGCTCGATGTTGTGGCCCGGCGCCGGGTCGTTACTGATCTCCAGCGTGCGCGCGAAGCGGTCGAGGCAGTTGCCCACGGCGATGTCGAGCGTCTCGCCGAAGATGCGGTACCGCTGCTCCGCATACGCGATGACCTGCGTGTTCCCGCCGGACGCGTACAGCACCACGGGGTTGTCGGCGCCCGTGATCGTGCGCCCCATCTCGATGTGGCCCACGCAGTGGTTCACGCCTACCAGCGGCTTGTCCCAGAGCAGTGCTAGCGTGCGCGCCGCGACGGCGACGCTCTGCAGCGGCGCGCCCATCCCCGGCCCCTTGGTGTAGCAGATGCACGACAGCTGCGCCGGCGACACGCGCGCGGCGCGCAGGGCGGACCGCGCTAGCTCCACGAAGAAGGACCGGTGGTGCTTCGCTGTGTCCTTGGGCAGGAAGCCGGTCCCTGGCGGCGAGTTGAAGGTGTGCCGGATGTTGGCGAGGATGGTGGACTTGCCGGTCTTCGGGTCGTGCGCTATTATGCCGATGCCTAGCTTGTTGGCGCTCCCTTCGCAGCCGAGGGATATGAGCGACCCGGGGGGCGGTCCGTTGGACGAATACGCCATTGCGCCGCGCTGGTTGTTGGTGTGTGTATGCGAGGGGGATGGATGGATGGATGTGAAGGGAGGCAGGGAGTGTTAGAGGGTGAGTCAGGGGTTGGATGTGAAATCAGATGAGAATCTTAGTAACTGCTGAAGCGGTGAACAAGATAGGTAGCAATGGCCATCCACCACTTATCCCTTTGAGCTGTTGCGCGTGTAGAGGTCTTAGAAATAATAATAATAACGCTTCAAAAATCTATATTGACATTCATGACTGGATGGATGGAGGGGCAACTTGCTTGAAGTCGTGTCTAGGTATGGTGGGGGTGGGGCAGTTGAAGCGCCCACTTGGATAAGCGGAACCGCGACAAGGCACGCCTACCTCATTTAGGTCACGATCAGTAACAACCATCAATACCCTAGTGCCAGAAACCTACTCTCATACACAACTATAAATTATTGCTGCTACAGGGTAAGAGTTCAGATATTTTAAAATACGGTAATTAAGAGGCATGGTGTTTGTGTAGGTTGGTAGAAGGTGAAGAGAATCCCATGCCATGTCATTGGCTGCTTACCCTTGGATGCTTGGAAGTGAGGCTGAATGTGTTATACAAAAATAACAACCCCAAATTCTCCCTGACTTCAAATTGACTCACAAAAGTTGTTCAAACAAGATATTTTCGTTTAGGATACTGACTTGGTGTGCTCTATATTATGATGAGCTATTTATTGAGCTGGGTGTATACTCGTCTAGTAGAGAAGAGAAGAAATTTGCATTGCAAGGGCGGGCACATAGGTAACTTTTGCTTCGCACAGGGAAAAAAGTCGTATTTATTTAAAGCTCAATGATTTGCCTTGTACAGGCAAGGTGCCCCATTATGTAAGTAGGATAGTGGGGCTGGGCGGGGACCGTCACGCTGTAGACGCACGTCCAGTCAAGCTCCAGCTAAATTCAAGGGTCGAAACAGAACAGGCGGCGGCCTTCCTAGTCCGGGAGTCCCACAACTTGGCCGACGGCTATTATTCCCTTGACCTAGGTACCTATCTACTTAGTGTAGAGCGGATGACCATGCTAACCACCTACCTGCCTACTCACAACCACCCGGCTTTTCGTAAAGAAATCGAAATCCAATTTGACCACCCTTCGCCTCCTCTCTTTTTTTCCTTCTCGTCTTGTTTTGTGCGACGAGCTCTCACCTCCTCTTTCGGCCGGGTCGAATCAAGATCCGAGCTGTTCTCCCCTCTTGTCTCTGCATCGGAGTGTGGTGCAGTGTTTCTGCACCTGACGGCTTGTCTGACTTCCAACATGGTGAGCTCGTTGCACAACTTCTCTCTCGACGAGATCTGCTGACCTTCTTCTCAGTCATTGCCAGCCTCGCTTCTTTCTCCTCCTCTCTCTCTTTTTCTCCCGTCTCCTCTGTTCTCTCCGAAAATGACGTTCCATACGCATCCTATATGATACGCACATGGAGCCGGATCCCCCGCTGTCCCAGACGCACCCACGAGCGTCAACTCGGGGTTCTTGGTTAGTGATCTTCTTACCGGAAAAACAGCATCAACAGGTCCTCTCTGGCTTGGCCGGATGAAGTACTTTTTACGCCCACTCGGAAGAAACGCTACTCTCAGGCATCACCATGTCGGTCGCATGGCGGACCCTACCTCCCCGGTGCCCTCCGAGTCCCCGTGAGCTTGAGACTCAGGTAAGTATGTCGCGCCCTGCCATATTCGCGAAACGGGCGACCGTATCTTGCTTGTACTGACATATTTCTCCATTTCATAGCATTCTTGTCATCGCCGACCCACAATGTACAGCTCCTCGTGCGCGAAAAAGCTCAGACGAAGCTACTTGTTATAGCAAGTTTGTCAGCTTACGCAAGCTGTTCTATCTTCTGTTCTATCTTCTGAAGAGCGATGATACGAGCAGTATAACCACGATCCGACCAGAAGACTCTCGTCGAGTCATAATACAGCAACCCCCCCCCCCTGTCTCGATTAGCACGCATGGGGACTGATCCTACAGCGGTGGATCGCAACACGACAAATTTCACAATGGATGGTCCATATTGACTTGGATTTATTCATTTATTTTATGCATTCATGCTCCAAGGTCTGTCTAGCAGCTTTCCGCCATGGTAGTTTAAATCCATTCCAATTCCAGGGCTATGCAGGTAGCTTCGAGGCTAGATATATTTACAGTGAGTTGCCCTGGCCAAAGCCTTCAAAGCTGATTTGCCGTTCGGACCATTAATATAGTTTATGTACAGTTGTCGCTTCTTCCCTTGCCCACACTGATCGACAGAAATTGGGTATCAAACAAAATTCGATCTGGCAAGCGGTCAAGTTGCGAAGCCATAGCTCCGGATGTCGGTGTCCTTGGACGAACACTATCGCGCACCAAACTCAGAACCCGATGCCCATGGGGGCAAGGCTTCGAGTTGAGTAGCTGATGCGATCTACGGAGGTTGCGCAACAGAGGTTTGCTGAGTCACTGCAGGTTGCGGTGGGGGTACTTGCGTACCCGAGCTTTGAGCTGCCAGCGCCTGGGCTTTTGCCTGGGCTTTTGCCTGGGCTGCCTGCAGTATTGCCGCCTGCGCTTGTGGCAAGGCTGGCCGATTTGCCGCTTGAAGCTGAGCCATATCTAAACCTTGCCTCCGAAGAAGGCTAGTAGGTGGAGGGATCGTCGAACGAAACTTCATTTGCCGCAAACTATTTGTATCGATCTTATACACGGATGGTTCATCATCATCGTCATCATCATCGTACTTCCAACGATCGCTTTGAAATGACGACTCCGGAGATGGACTGCTCAGCATGGTCCGCGACTTTCCAGGGCGGCGGTCAATGAACAAACGACCTAGCCGACCGACGCGGCGGCGGAAGGAGGGCATATCTTCTTCATCTGAATCTTCCATTGAGGCATCTTTAAAGACGAACGGCTCGATCGATTTTTCAGTGACTGGTGGTGCTTCATCAACCTCCATTGAATCTGATGCAGAGGCAGGGGGTGTCATTAAATATGTTGTTTTGGCTGGCCTGAAATTCTGCTCCCGCTCCTCCTTGACAGGAGGAAGTGGATCAGCTGTCAGATCAATATAATTCGAATTCCACCGGCGGTGCTCCTGGACCTTAATTTCAATATTGTTTCGAAGCTCGAGCTGTCTCTCAGCTTGCTTATCTCGCAAAAGCGTGAGTTCGACAGGTTCCATTGATCGGCCGCCATCCGGACGAACAGCGAGACGAAGCTGACTATGAGGAGTAGCGCGAGTTGGCTGTTGAGGTTCCGTCTTCGGCCGTTTTTGCGGCTTGGTATTAACTAAGTCGTCGTCGTCTGTCTTGATATTCAGTTTAATCTTGGTTTCCTTGAGCTTGGCGCGCTGTTCATAAACCAATTTGTCTGTCTTCAGCAGTTCCCGCTTGAGAACCTCTCGCCGATGAGCGAATACTACCAGCTGACGACCGTCTTCTAGTTCTCTACGAAGCTTCTTAAGTTTGTCGGCCACCTGCACATCGCGTGCCCTGGTCTTTCGGGTTTGTCTGACTTCGCGCCTTCGGAAACAGACATAAGGATCCATATCATCATGCTCTTGATGCGTCTCAAACTTGAGCGAAGGGTGAAGGGATTTGTTGCCTGTGGCCTGGCGACGACCCCTCCAGTACTCATATAAAGTTTTGGCGTGACTCTGGGCAGATTTTTCTCGGATATGATGGCTTATCGCCTGAGACATCAGCTCATACGGGATAAACGTGTTGTCCACTTCTGCGTACGGCGCGCTCTCGGCGGCGGTGTCTTCAAACACCTCCATGATGCGCTCGAAATCATCTTCAGATAGGTGAGCATTAACAGGTCTCTTCGAGTTGTAACTTTTCAGGAACTCGTCATCTTCAGTGGTCATATCATATAGACTCCCTCTCAGGGTCTCTTCGACTGTATCTGAAGACTTGATATAATTGCGAGGCTCTACATATGGCGTGGGGTATAACTCGTCATAGTCGGCTTCAACGCTCTTCTGCGGCGGCGGGACGGGAATTTCATTGTCCACGCTCGCGCCGACGCCCTTAAGGGCAGCCTGAAGATGGTATTCCTATCATCGCAAACAAGTGTCAGCAAATATCAGTTAAGTCTTAAATTTGTAGAAGGATATATCAATCTATCCTACATAGAGCCAGGCTAATTATCACGTGATGCACCAGTATCACGTGACTTAGCCCAAAATGCAAAGAAAGTACGTATACTCACATTTTCTTCGCCTAACTCGACACCAGTAACTATTTGTGACTCGGTTGTGAGAGATTCGTATTCGTTGGCATCGATCTGGTGTTCTCGGAGGACGGGAAGAGGTGTTTTGATATTGAGTTTCTTGTATCGCACCTTCCTGGTGGTCATGGTGGGCGGAGGCTGGGAGGGGCGAAGGCGGAAAAGAGGCGGACTGCAAGGGAAAAATCCCGAAAAAAATCGGGTATGGGGTAATTCAAGTCATGCGACAATGAAATATCAGGTTTTCTGATTGATTAAAGGGTGTTGAAGTTGTTTTTTTGATGGCCAAAGTATCGCGGGTGGACGACGTGACGTTGGATCTGGTTTGGGGCGCAAATTTTCGCTGGCTTTGCTGGGGGGACTGCTCTGTTGTCGGGTGGTGCGGGCGTTTCTTTGGAGTGAGTGTTGGTAGGGAAGGGGGTACTGTAGCGGTTGGTTGTTTAGGTGTGGGTAGTGGGTTTGAGCAAAGCAGCCAGTGACGCGGGCTAACAGGCAGAAAAGCAAACCAAGCCCAGCCCAAACCTTCCCCAGCTAGGCTGCCTCTTGCCTGCACTGCACTAACCTAGCCTGCCTAGCCTGCCTAGCCCAGCAAAGGAATGGGCGAGTGAGTGCCTAAGAAGGGGGGGGGTGGTAAACAATGCTTCTTGCACTGTGCGTATCTACTGTATAGCCTGCACAAGGGAAAGGGGGAACACGTGACTGTGGCATTTGCGGTAGATCTGAGCGCTGATTGAGAAGGGACCAATCAGGCGTCGATGTCTTATGTTCATGACACCTTGTTCTACCCTTTCTTGGCCGTCCTTATCAGTTCACTAGTCTGATAAGGGGGATAGGCAATCTCCCTTTTTATTTGTTAGGGGCCTATCGCTAACCGAAGCTGTGAGGTTTGGAGGGGGATAGAGGTGGTGAGGGGCAAACACAGTGGGAGTGGTAGGTATGCGAATACTATTAGGTTGAAAGCAACACATACCGAAACTATGTCGCTGGGAATGACGCTTACATTTTTTTTTCGCATTGTTTACCATTTGTATTGGCATTGCCTTCAATTTTCTTTTCAAAGCACAAATTGCCTCATCTGCGATTTGGATGATAAATACGTCTTATATCTTTGTACTACTGGTACTAGATGTGTAGCTGTCTTTTATGCATGCTTGTTAAGTATGCAGTAGTAAAGATTAGATAATACCGGTAGTAGACTATCATTGGAATGCAACCTGGCTGCGCTACACCCAACTCGGCAACAATACTCCGTAGAGTGGTCTATATAACACTACTAACCCTAAACTACCGTGACCTAGGTAGTCTCCAGACTGTAGGATGGCCTAGAACGCACTTGCAAGTCAAGATTGGGTTGTGTTGGTTTCGAACTTGCCGCTTCTATTTCAGCCCGCCCGCTATCTAGTATTCAGCAACCTAAAATAGCATGCGACATTGTCTCCTGGGAATGCGGGTAATTCCCAGATGTATGCGACAAATTGAGTGTGCGGGTTATACGTTCATATAGTGTCAATCTAACCACACGTTCCCATTCTCGTGGGTCTTGTATTCATCCGTCAAAGAGGTTTTAGAAAACGTACGATTAGCAGGTCAGAAACAAGTTTCTGGGGAGCCCCCATTCTAACGAGCTTTCAAATCGCTACTAAGTATAGGTATCCTCTTCTATGCACATGCAAGGATTCCATTTCGACATTTGTGTTGCCTCACACCGCTCTTGTAAAAACTTCACGTATGATGTTTCTTCCGCGCTCAGCTAATGCAAGATGTCGGTTCCACACGCTGTCCGTAAAGATCAAGTTGCAGCAAGCCGGATGGGGGCGACGTATAAATTAATAGCTCAGATCTTAATAGGCTCTGGTAAATTCTCATGATCGGGAAGCATAGCATTAATGTTTTAAGGTTCTGCGACAGCAATCACAGGGAATTACCTTGTCATTTCAATAGGTTTCAAAGGCACGTATAGCAGGAATTCTCCGACCCGATAGAGCGGTTCAAGCGGAGCACTCGACCGTTGCTTCGGCGGGGATGGCGGGGAATATGGAGCATTTGCATTCCCGACTAGGTACCTGTTCCGGGTAGGTAACTTGCACTTCGGATACAGTGAACTCAAACCATGCTTTTCACACCATGTCCTAAGAGAGCCAAGGTAGTTAAATATATTTACCTTCGGCATTCCTAAGTCTCCCCATAGACCGGGATATTATTCTTAACATTGAGCCCCAGAGATAAAAGTAGCTAAATGCGCTAAATTGCATCATAGGACATTTGCGACGTAGGATTGTGAGATCGGACTGGACTTTGTCAGTTTCTTGTTTACCATGTTTATAATGAAGTGAGCATGTCAATCAGTTGGTATTATTCCAGCTGCCTGGTGATAACATTCCTTGTTTACATACGGGGAAATCTATAATGCATGGGGATATATTTCAGTTGGACTTCGCAGAGGTTCGAATAGATTTGCTCCATTCTAAAAGTCGACGAAATCGGAATCGTAAGTCAAGAGATGCATTAACTAACTACATGAGTTGAATCGAGAACTTGGATCTACTATTCTCTTGAGCACAACAATTCTGAGAGTATTTTCGTCTTTCTAAACAATGGATTTAATAGCACACTATCCATATAAACGAGCCATTTCTATTCAAAAAGCTTCATTGAATAAGCTCTAGGTTAGAGCACTTACAGTAGACTTATTGTTTCAATATGTGGCTTGAGCTGAAAAATAGTGTGGCGCTGTGGCTTCAAACTGCCTAGCCGCCAAGCAATGGCGCTAGGCAGAGATGACGAGAGTCTAAAATGACCCCACGATCCCCCAAGACCCAAGACCCTCCAGCCCACTCAGCCTTATCATCAAACAACGGGCACTACCGTTAGAATTGCCCAAACCCAACCTCGACCTCAGCAACGAAGAGTCAAAACAGACCTTTCCAACTTGCGACTTCTTAGAATCCTCGACATACTTATCATTTCCCGTGATCGTTACCCGGCGCACCGAAATCGAAGAAGCCGTTCCCCGATCGTGTGACCGACCTCTCAGGGGTCTTGAGGCAAAATGGGCAACAACACCAGCATGGTCCTGGACAATATTGTCCAAGGAACCAACTGTGAGTATAAGAGCTGTAAGCCTGTATCTATTCGGAATGCTAATGGGAAGGTCCGCAGTCGATCGCGAAGAAGTGGAACGACTGAAGAAGAGGTTTATGAAACTCGACAAAGTAAGTTACCAACCCCGCGATGCTCTTGGCGCTGCCCTGCTGCTATATGATGGTATTTGTGCTAATACCCTATTGTTTTCTAATTAGGATCAAAACGGCACTATCGAAAGAGACGAATTCCTAATGCTACCACAAATATCATCGAATCCGCTTGCGACAAGGTACATTCTCTTAACTGCCCTGCCCTCGAAGCGATCCTACCAGTCGGCCGTCTACTTACTGCTGCCGGGGCGCGCGCTTGGTGCACATCAGCTAACAATAGCTCTAAATCTCCAGGCTAATAGCAATCTTTGACGAGGATGGCGGAGGCGACGTGGACTTCCAGGAATTTGTCTCGGGTCTCAGCGCGTTCAGTAGCAAGGGCAACAAGGAACAAAAGCTGCAGTTTGCCTTCAAAGTCTATGACATCGACCGAGACGGCTATATTAGCAACGGAGAGTTATTTATCGTTCTAAAGATGATGGTCGGCAGCAATTTGAAAGACCAGCAACTTCAACAGATTGTGGACAAGACGATCATGGAAGCCGACCTGGACAAGGACGGCAAGATCAGCTTTGAGGAGTTCACAAAGATGGTCGAGAATACGGATGTGAGCATGAGCATGACTCTTGGTAAGATTCTACGCTTCTTATCTCTTCATCCCCGTATCTTGTTTTATGTCGTCGCCTGCCTAGTCATGGGACGAAGAAACAGGCACTGCTGTACTGGATACTAACGTGCTGTGTCTAGATCAATTTTAGGGGATACCCAATTGGAAAATCAGTCAATAACGCGAAGGCATTTATTTTATGGTTTTCCTTATCTGCTTGGTGTGTCCACACGGGAAGGCAAGTTGAAGATAGATAGCATCATCCCCCGCAAGGACGTATTCAAACGCTTGTTTAAAATGGCAGGGAATGCCAGGGGTCACCAAGTTGGATCCAATATTTGTATAGCCAGAAAAGACTGCCTTGTGCAGATCTGAAAGCTACCACCAAAGAGGCTGATGGCGAAAATCACTTGCAAGTCTAATAGAGTTAGGTGCACCAATACCACGTCTTAGGTCCAATGTAAGGAAAGAAGTTTTACTCACGCGAGCATTACGAGGTCTCTAGCTAGGGTAGCGTCCACACCTTCGTCGGGCGATCATGACCACGATAATAGAGTTTTCAAATATCACACCAGTATTGGTCTACTACAGATTCTACAAATTTTTGTCTTGTACCCAGACATTCCTCATGTTCCGAGTTTCTGTAATGACACATCATGATGTGCAACTCTTTACTCATCTCGTCATTTCTCGTATGATCTAACTGAAGCTTCGCCCTCTCCCATTGTGATGATGTTGGCAAAGTAAAACAACAGCGACACGGAATCTATATACATACTCTGACTTGCTGAACACAGCCGTGTCATCGTCTGTCACAGAGTACAAAGAGAAATTTGTATATAGTTAAATAGTTTCCCACGAAGATTTTGAGACCCTCGTGCAACAACAAATGTCTTTACCTACTCCCAAGTACGAGGTCCCTAACATCTCCTCACAAGGAGCAGACAGTAAAGCTATATTCTGAAGGCGCCACGAGTAGAAACGATATATATACATGCTATAAATGTGCTAAATGTCATCCTGGACTCTAAGAGATATGTTCTCGCGATGGAAGGAATGGCAGGTCGGTCATGATTAACGAGAGAAGTTAAAGTAAGAAGCCTTATTATCCTAATGGAAGTCTCGAGAGGCCGAGAGGGAGCATTTCAACAAGTGAGGAGTGTATATTTTGACCATGAAAATTAACTTGGTGCGAAGGTTGCAATGTTAGTCTTCGGACGATGGGCGGCATTACACACTTGGGCGCAACCTCTCACGATACAAGTGAAAAGCTATTCGGAAGGTTCCTAATGTTATCTATTCAATGGTAGAACAACACGCAGGACGGAGTGTTAGCCCTCGTGTAGATCTCGTCTTCTGGGTCAGCATGCTTGTATATGATAACATTTCTTTTTGCTCATACTATCATGTTACCTTCATGTAGGTATACCAACTACATAATCGAGCCATAAATAAGTTCAACAAGGAAAGAAGTATCAAGTTTGTGCTATTTGCTTCTGTATAAACGACAGCATATAAACGGAAACGGGCATTATATGTTAAATACAAGGTACCAGTGTAAATATAGTATGTTATATGTTAGCAAGCAAATTAAACCGAAGCTTTAAAAAGAGAAATGCAAAAACGTAGTTGTAGGTTCAATCTTAGCCCTATAATTTTCCTACTACATCCCATCATTCTGCCCAAAAACCCCAAACGGACACAGCCTTGACAGATAATTCAAACTAAGAAGGGGTTTAACGATAGATAGGCACACTTATAGGAGTTGGACATGTTATGTGCAACTAAACGAGGAAGAGAGCCTGCAAGGAGCCTCACTCGAACAAGATAACGCAGCTTTTAAGCTAGCCATGTATCTCAAGAGCATCAGTTATGGAATTAGTGATCATTACACTAGGTGTGCTCCGGTTCCTGAGCATTAAGTCTGGTTCTGTTCCATCGCTTTAGACATTGTCCATTTCCTGACTCGACCGGCCAATGAGAATCCTTCCCGCCGCTAGACTACCCGTCCCATCCATCGGCTCGCCGCGAATGAGCCAATCATCATCATTAACGCGCTGTCTCCACCAATAGATTATTGTACACTCGGACCGCTCATAACTTCATGGTCTAAGTTTCCACTCATTCTAGTTCCGTCGACCTGATCTCTGCGTATGAGAGATACAAACTAGGGTAAAGCAACTCGACGCGTCAAAATACCCACTTGGATTTATAATGTCTGTAGCTCTTACAAATCAGTATGGACTTCTTCGTAACTCGCTCGATGTAAGCGGAGAGAGGAGAAGAGAGCGGCGGCTATCATACACTAGGAGGACTATTTTACAATTGAGATAGCCTTGAAGCGGACTTTTGTATAAGTAGATGGGATAACCTACATAGAGTAATCAATACTTATTCGACAGAGGACTGTATCTTCAACACCCCGATCACAAAGAATTCCTTGAGCTTGAAGCTTGTAACTCTGCAATCAATAATAACATTTGATCCTATTCTATAATACACCCCCGAGTTCTCTATAATCAACATGTCGGCAAAGTCTGTGGCTCTCATCACCTTGAGTGTGCGTGCTGCCCGCGCCGGTGGGAATATCGCCTCTTTCGTCCAGCCGTTCTTCCAAAAGGCGTTGGCACCAGCCAACGTGAAACTGAGCCCGGTTGACCTGAAGGACTTCAACCTGCCCATCTTCACTGAGAATGTCGCGCCAGCGAGTGAGTATACTCACCTTTATTCTCACCCCCGTGGCTTCGAGAGAACACAAAGCGACAGCATACTTTGACATAAACAGCATGGATACGAATAGAAAGAAGCTGACTTTATGGGCAGTGATTCCCGCCATGGGGCAATTTCAACAGGAAACATCCGAAGCTTGGAGTGCCGAAATTGCAAAATACGACGGTTATATCATTGTCATCCCCGAGTACAACGGTGGTGGTATGTTTCATTCCTATAATTATATCTAACATTCCTCACACTAATAAAACCCAGTGTCCGGTGGCGCCAAGAACGCAATTGACTATCTCTTCAACGAGTGGAAAGGCAAGCCCCTGACGATCGTGAGCTACGGCTCGCGAGGAGGTTCCAGGGCGAGCGACCAAGCGAAGGACATACTCAGTGGGGTAGGCCTAAAGGTCACGGAGACACGTCCCCAGCTGGCATTTGCGAACCCCATGGCTGAGGTTAAAGACCTCATGGCCGAGGGAAAGCTGTCGGACGAGTCCAAGGCGAAGTGGCTGGAACAATCGGGCGAGATCACGAAGGCCGCCGAGGAGTTGAAGGAGCTTCTTCTGCAGACGATAGATGAGGCGATTGCTCCCCCCTCGTAGGTGCAAATTGGTAATACGGTGTCAGTGGATAGGCTACTAACCGTGCTGGTTTAATGTTAAAGTCGTCTGTAGTTCGTTATAAGAGAGCCTTTTACATCTTGCTTTGTATTGTAGTTGTAAGTTGCTAGTGCGAATGTGCTGAAATGAACTTGGAGTTGCAGCAAAGTTTAGACAAGTGTGGATAGTGTTATTTTACACTTGGCTATGTGCTGAAATTCCTCTTATCAAACATAACTATTTAGAATTACGTTCTGTGTCCGAGAAAATGAGAGAGGATTGGATATGTTTAGAGATTATTATTTTAACGAGGCCTTCAACATTCAAGACTTTTGATATCTGAGAGTTCTGAATTCCGATGAAATGACCGGGCAGACCATTAGGTTTACGTATTGTTCACGCGCTAATCCATACCTAGGTAGCGAGAAGAAGTTGATTAAAAGCTGAAATAATTCGAAGACAGGCCCAATTTGAAGAGACAAGGTGGTTTCATGAAGAGGGCGTGTAAGTCTAGATGCGTTACGTACTTAGATCTATGTACCTGGCTATGTACATTATAGGTAATTGGAATTGTCCATGTTTCCCATAATACGGTGTAGATATTAAATGATTAATAGTAGAAAAATATATCTTATGTAGCTCTTAAACCAAGTTTCAACCGACTTCCTAGGAAGTCGTTGAGCTAGTACAATTAGTATAGAGCGGGTGACACACCTCTGTTAGAGTTGCCTCGGTATAATATGAAAGCTAATACGCTAAGCCTAATTAGGAACAATCTCGCTGCGAGGCGTGATTTATAGAACTACTTTAGCTCTATAGCGGCAACATACTGTAGCGGGTCAAGTTGACGGCTTATCGATAAAAATTGTCCCACTTGGCGATAAGCCATCCTCGTCATTGCTCACTACGGCCATCGTCTTGTCTGTCTACATATCTCCTGCTGCAAAGGCAACTCGTGGCGCCGAAATACATCTTTAAACCCGTCACTACACACAACTAGAAATGGAGCCTGAAACGAAGACATCAACAGCTCTCGTCCGCAAGAGGGATGATCTCGAGCTCATGCCACCACCACCGCCCCCAAAACGGATCAAGCGGCCAAAGAAAGTCATCGACGAGGACAGCTACACGGACGCCCTCTCGCAGATCATAGCGCGCGACTTCTTCCCGGGACTCCTCGAAAGCGAGACGCAGCAAGAATATCTCGACGCGATCGACTCGAAAGACCCCGAGTGGATCTCGAGCGCCAGCCGGCGTCTGCAACATGTCATGACGCCCGGCCGCAAGCGGGCGAGGCGGGGCACATCGCTCGCACCAGGATCACAGACTCCCCGTAGCTTCGCGGGCGACACGCCCGTCTCCGTGTCCGCCGAGTCAAGCGTCTCCACGCATCTAGAGGAAAGCCAGCAGCCCGAGATCGACACGAACATGAGCCTGAGCGCCTTCCAGTCCAAGTACACGAGCGAGGACAACGAGAGCTTCTACAAGCTGCTGGACAAGCAGAACTCGAAGCGCGCCGAGAAGTACGCGTGGCTGTGGGCGGGAAACAAGCTGCCCTCTAAGATGCAGCTGGCGCAGAAGAAGATCGAGGCGCGCCTGCTGGAGTCGGGCAGGAAGAGTCTGGAGGACGATGGTTTCCACCGGCGGGACCGGCTCGCTATCAAGGACAGGGATGACAGACCCGCGCAGCCCGACACCTGGAATGCGCTTCCCAATAACGCCCTCATGTTCGCGCCCGACGGCGTCGACGATGGTCTGGAGACGCAGATCCAGGCCGCTGAGGCCGCGTCGCGGGCCCCGCCTAAAGCAGTCAACTACCAGAACACGCGTCTCGCCGTGCCCGCGATCAGCGAGGAGGAGTCGATCCCGCCCTCGCCATCATTGTCCGCGATCCGGGACGCCATCGCAGGCCGGCGGCGACCAGAAAACGAGGCGACGTCGACAGCAGCCGCAGGCAGCGAGACACCACGGGTGAACGGATACGCCTTCGTCGACGACGAGGAGCCCGAGCCCGAGCCCGAGGCACAGCGCACCGCCCTCATCAACCTCGGCCCCGGCGACGCGACGCCGAACCCGTTCGTGATCCAGCAGCAGAGCCGGCGCGAGGCGCTGCACCACGACATGGTCGACCGCATATCGCAGTCGAAGCGCGCGTCCTCGAAGCTCGGGGCCACCGGCAGGGTCGACATGACGCCCGTGCCGAAATTCCCGAGCAGTCCGCGGGTGACGGCCGGCGGCCTGACGCCGGCTGCGCAGCGCCTATGGAGTAAGATCGGGAGCTCTGCTAGTGTTACGCCTCAGATGCCGTTCGGACAGAGCACGCCGATGCGGACGGTGAGAGGGTCGAAACTGAAGCAGGCATCGAAGTAGCAGCCTTGTGGATTAATAGATAAATAAATGACCTGAGGAAGTTAAGAGGCGTTTGGTTATGGTTAATGGCGGGCTGGCTGTAGGCGAGGAATTTGAGATTATTGCATGATACCCCTGATAGAGAACAATTGGAACTTGGAGCATAGCTCTTATTCAGAATAAAACTTTTGATGATTGATACCATTTGACTGGCTCATATGGAGCTGACCGTAGGATGGTCTGGAATATTAGTGTGTATTCTGAACGAACATGGATGTTTTCTTCTACGCGTGCTATTGCAGTAGAGGACAAGCAAGGACCTTCCTTCCCTTCATGAGATCCACCGACAGGAGAATGCATGGTATCTTCTGCTCCGCCCAAATCCATGCAAACCGTCACGATATGCGACCAACCCAAACTTTTGGGAACCAGCGCTCTTCAACTCAGCAATGTTTGAACGGAATCCTCCTTCGATCACTGATAGCCATTCTAATAGCGTTGTCTCCCGGTTTTGAGAGAACGCCCGGCTACGATACATACATAGCCAAGGCCTGCTTGCCTTGGTCTGTCAGACGATCCATGTATCCGGCGATAGCACCATTATGCCGTGTGTTGGCGTCCATGAGGTACTGACGCACCCACTGTTGTATATCCTGGACCTCGGGAAAGTCGTCGCGTGCCGCTTTCCTGCACGTGTTGAGAGGTGTAAAGCCCAGACCGAAACCAATATCATCTACGTCAGCCTCGTTGATAACGTCGTCGCCAGCGCCCACAGTGACCTTGGGGGGGTTCATGAGCATGCTCAGCATGGCCTCGCACGTGAATCTCCATCCCTTAACATATCGCTGTGCGAAAGCGCTGCTGTCTCCCAGCGACTTCGCGAAGGAGATGACGGCCGCCTTCCGATCCACCGGACGAACAAGTTGCTCTGATGCAGGGAGGATAATAGTCAAATAGATTTGTGTGAAAATATTGTTTTGCACAAGATCGGTCTGACTAACGAAGAAATCTGCCCCAAGGCCAGCTTCTGGTTTAGCTGATATGAGGTGGTAGAAGCGTACAAACCGTAGTTTGAACGAGTCCGATGGTTTGCTCTGGAGCTTAGTGAAGAGAAGCTCCAAGATACTCTTGAAAAATGGTTCCAATGTAGCCCTGCAATACATCAGCTACTGTCGTTATTGTTAGTGCCATGGGTTGTACTCGACATACTGTGGTATTGATAGTGCAATAGATTCTAAAAGATCAAACGCATTCTGTTCGGTCTTCCTACCACTCAAGAGGCCCTGAAATATGCCTAAAATAGGTTGAACTTGGTTCTCAGCTACAATGTATTGTGTAGCTCTGGGTATTATTGCCACTAATAATCTTGTGAGTGCAGGGACGTTTCCCCTAGTCTCCCAAGTGGTAGGTAGCATCAAGGGAAGAACGAGGGCCTGGTAGTGGTTCGGTAGTGCCCCTGATGGGTTCAGCTCTAATAATTTGGCGAAGAGCTGGAATACATAAGGCATGAACTCTGGAACTTTATTAGCGCTATCTTGCGCGAGGGGCTATTCTTGTTTCTTACCATTCACCTCCTCTGTGATGATTAAGTTGAGAGGCTCCCAGAGGCGCTCTTCCAGCTTTGAGGTACCATTGGCTGAGCTGAAACTACTTATAGTTAGTAGAATCCACACTTTATGCGGCGAGCGCTCAAACTTTACCTGACTACGGCACCTAACGCCTCAAAATGATAATAGTAGAACCGTGGGTTGCTCGGGTTCGCTTTGATGACATTGGTGATTGATACCAGGTGATTAAGAACCATATCATCGAAGCTCAGGATACCCGTGTTCACGACGATCAGGACGCGCATAATACAACGCATGAGGAACTCGTTTTCTTGCATCTTTGCGGGCGAACTTTCTTTCTCGACAAGTTTAAAAAGGTGATCTAGCAGGTCTTTGGCGAATGGCTCGATGTCAGCCCTGCCAAAGAGGCGAGCGCCAGAGTCGTCTGAGAGGTATAACACCCTCTCGACAGCGATAGCTGCGTACGTGTATACTACGTAGTTGGAAGAGCCTAGATTTTGTATTAAAGGCTGGAAAGCAGCTTGCCATTGCTCCTTGGTCAATTGACTGCGGAATGTGTATAGGTACTTGATGGCATCAACTTTTGCGATAGGCTCAACATCAGTGTTGCCGACTAGGTCGTTCGCGACGTGCTGCTGGAAGAAATCAACGACATTCAGTAGTTCGTTAACCGTCTTCACACCCTGTGACGCCGTAACAGCACCCTTGGCCGCGATTGACAAGAAAAGTGATATTGCTGTGTCCTTGTCCTTCCAGTTGGACTTGCCTTGCTCTAGGTAGTGGTTGATATACCTGCCGGTCACAGAGGTAACCAGTTGTTCAAACTTGCCCTGAAGTTGACGTAGAAAATCTGTCGCGGCTCGCCTCCGGGAGTCTGTGTCTGAGCCTTCGAGGTCGCGGCGAATGAATTCGATGGGTTCGTCTTCAAATAATTCCATGTCGGATTCTCGAAGCGCGACGTTCGGAAGAACCACCTTCTCCACGACCTGGCTGAGTACATTCTCGTCGTTGAAAGCCGCCGAGTGTGTTGTTGTTCCAGCAATGGCTGTCAAAAAGTGGAGAGCCTTGCTAACTAGGTTATCGTATTTGGTCTCAGGCCCGATAGTAGAGAGTAGATTCCAGGCCTTAGAGATGAAAACCTGGGTGTACCGGCCAAAATCCTCATCGTATTTCTGTACATAAAGTTCTAGCGCCTCGCAGATATCGGCCTTCACAGTTTCAATGATGCCGGCTTCTGAATCGTCATCGGTTGCTAGTATCGGGTTGTCGTAGTCAAGATACTTGTGAAGGAGTGTCGAAATATGCTCCAGGTTGGATTCAAACTGAGGCGGCATTTCTTGGCAGGATAAATCAAAGAACACTTTGATCAACAGACTCAACGTATCAAAATAGCCCTTGAGGGCATCCTTGTTGTTTTGGTTCGCGTCGATCTGTTGGTCGGTTGCCTACACTGTGTTAGGTGCAAGTGTCCGCCTGTCGGCATATAAGCTGCGGCGTACTTACACTGAGAAGAGTGAGGAAGGGCCCGGCAAATGTGCCCAGCACATGGTTGATTTCGGTGTACAGGGCATCGGAGCGGTATAACGGCCTCCATCGCACAAATATGGAATGGGCAACCTCCAGCACACCGTTGTTCACCTTGTAGTCGCCGGCCGTAAAACGAGAGACGAGATCCTATCAGTGCACTCGTGTCAGAGACAAGGTCAATTCTCGCCGCGAGAAGTTGGCAGGTACCTCAACTAGGGTATCCCATCGGTCCCAGAAATCGGAGTCGGCGATTATGCTGATAGCCTCTCCAAGCTGTGTCTGGATGGTAGGTGGGCATGCGATCATGAGCCCAATAAGCTCGCGCTTTATCGTATTGACCTCGTCCAGGGGGAGCTTGTAGTTGCGGTCCTCGTCCTGCGCGCAGTGCAGACATTAGCGCATGCCCAGACGATGATGGCCAGAGGTAGTTCACGTACCACATAGTTGTGCCGGATGAAGTTCTTGAAGCAGAGGGCGCCAGACAGGCGGATCTTGTGCTCGAAGGATTCGGTAGCGACGATTTTGAGAAGCTGTAGAGAGAATTGAGGCTTCTTTTCCTCTTGCTTGAGTAGGTTTTCCGCTGCAAGTCAGGTCAGCAACATGCAGAGTCCGGTGGCGGGGTAGAATGGCTTCGTGGTGCCGTACCCTTTTTGTGCTTCGAGGGATCCAGTGTCGCCTCCAGCAGTTGGGCAATCTGGTTGATAAAAGTATCCGAAGCCATATTGACTACCTTATGCCGCCGCGACGAGGAGAGAAGCAGCAAAGTTGGAGGTAGAGAGGGTGGAGATTTTGCAAACTGAGGTGTGAAGTACGGTAGATTAGGTACTACCTAGTTGGATGTTTTGTTTGGAGGATACTAATGTTGCAGCTATCAACTTTCTATTGACATGGCAGGAGGCTCAGGGCAACGCCAGCCAGGTACTGTAGGTAGCTCTTTTAGAGGGGGCCCCTACCTACTACCTACCTGGCAGGCAGAGTGTACCCAGCACTATTGCATCGGGCTAGTCTACCTACAGTACATATACCTTACTAAGTAGATGCAGGCATATATGTACGTAATGAGCTTTAGCTTGCTCGCCTTCCAATTGCTTGTGTACATGGCAGTACCTACACTACCCCGCTGTTATAACATGATCGCGGGGCATCAGATTCAGTGCTTGCTTCCGTAAGAGAATTTAATCTAACTTATGAGCAAGTACCTACCTAAGGTATACTGTATGTGGGCAAGAAAATTTACCTACTGAGTTGTTACAAGAAAAATAAGCTGATGTACATGTAAGGTATAGGATGTAAGTGTACCTACGGAAGCAACTCGTCCCTTGCATTCTGCACCAGGTATACTATCTGGAACTGGCTGGACTGCCGTAGCACATGAGATGCCAACGATGTGAGATCTTTATAAGTCTAGGCATGGGAACATACATGTATGAATTAACTTGTTAAGCTAGATCACCCCAGCTAGTGTACATATAAGCTGAAAAAAGTTTGGGGGAGAGTGAGACATCTCGGAGCGGTCTGTCTAGTGTTACCTACATAGGTAGTTACGAAGTGTACAATCTGCCGGGACCAGCTAGGAACGACTCGTGTTACCTGACACACGTTTACTTTTTATTGTTTTTACTTTGGATGACTCCAGCTCTCCTATATGTGGCCAGGAGCTTGCGATTTGCTATTTCCTTCCATAGGGCTTGGTAACTCTGTTAAAGAAATCAAGGCTGCAACTTAAAATACTTCTTTGTGACGAAGCAACGAGTGCCTAGTCTACATCAGGAAGTAGGTGAGAAGAGGTATGTATGTACCTGTAGGAGGTAGGTACAGTAGTAATTACTGTAGATACTTTGGTGGGATAGGCTTGCAAGCTTTTCTATAAACATCCTCGCCCTTGCTGCATGAGCACTAAAACAGCAATCGATGGTGGGGATGCGGGTTCATCCACATCAAGCCACCCGCTATCTTCAGAGCACTAACTTTTCTGGGATTCACTTCTAACATATCATTCATCCTCCCTTCCGATGCCGTGCTGTGCTGTGTGTCCACCGTCGACTTCAACCAACGCCGAACATCCAAACCCCCGGCCGATACACTTGAATCATCCACAAAACGGCTTCCTACGTCTATACCCGCCCTCTCCGATGAGTAGACCGACCACTCCCACCTTCTATCTCCCTCCCGATGTGTGCCCCTGATGCCCACCCATTTCTTCCTCCAAGCAAATCTCGAAATAAACGACTCTGCACAGCCACGGTCTCGGAGGCCTTGCGCCTAAGAAAGTAGGTTGGGAGCGCAGAAACAAGACGGACGGACAACTCGGCTGGAGACCGTGGAACGAAGTGTATCTATCACCTTTCCCTGGAAACCGAAGGTGAAAAAAGAGAGCTGCAACACACAACATCCCCCTTGCCTTCGATAATTTTGCGAATCGTCGACTAGTGTCTCGGTTGAGGTACTTCTATCCGCATGCAAAATCGCATGTGCTTGTAAGTTAGTGTTTTGCATCTGCATGACATCTGTTCCTGCTTGTGCAGCAAGTGCTTGACGCCGGGTGTTGGGGCACTGGGCTGCAAAATCGCTTTGGAAAGTAGGAAAGTTCTTGCCTGGAACATATATTGCAACGTTGCTGACATGGTCAACCTGTCCCCATCACTTGGCTTCAGAAAAACGAAGTCCACCATAAATAGCTTACTCCCACTTCAGAATTAGAAACATCGGATCTCTTTGCGTTGTATCCTTTGACCTGATTCCCCTACGAGGATCGTATGACTAACATTCTGTATTGAATAGCGTACCCCGGCCTGCTGGCCACTGCTGAGCACTTTGCCTAAAAACAAGAGATGTCCCCATCCCCGGGTGATGGGGCTTTGCCGTCTCAGGATTCCAAGGCCGTTGGCGGTCTCGCCAGTGTCTTCAAGGGCCTTGCTGGTGCTGCCAAGCTGACCAAGTCCTCACCCACTGCTGCTCAGTCATCTGGGCCCTCAACCATCCTGGCCGAAATAGCCGAACAGTCCAGTTCAAGATCTATCGCTCATGCACTGCCACTTCAGTATATCGCATTGTTCGAACAGTTGAAGGATGGAACAATCAATGAACGGGTGGCCGCGGCTAATGCACTTCGTGTGGTGGTAGCAAAATATCCTCACAATCCGGTGCGTTTAATCTTGAAATCGGCCGGTTTTTGGACCTACGCACTAATTAATGGTTTACAGGTGCTGGATATTTGGTATGCCGCAAAGGATCTTATAGAGGCAACTAACCCCAAAGCCACGCGTGTCGTAGGGTGGGAGCTTCTAGCCGAGTGTGCCAAGCATCCGTCTGCGTCTGACTTGGAGCGGAAAGAGTATTTTCAAACCATCTCGGCCGCCGCAGACCCTGACGATTTCCACCTGCAACTTATTGCGCTCGACAACCTGTCAAACCATGGACGAGATATCTCTGGGTTCGATTACGACTTATTTCCGTTGCTGTCGGCGTGGCTGCATTCGAGTTTTCGTATGGCACGCAGCGCCAGGTCCATGGCCAAAAAGCAAGGCTCACGCTCAAAGAGCAAATCAATTGTCACAAAAGAGGGCCAGGATTTCGCAGACCTCTTCGGCTTCGTAGCGGATGCTATCAAATTCAATTTTGTTCTTGCTGATGATGATGCGGCAGAAGCTTTAGTGGATACTTTGCTGGACATATGCCTTTTAACCAGTAATGCCGATGACATGCGAGCTTGCAGCCGAATTTTGAATGCCATTATTACTTTTGGAGCGCTGCCTGGAAGCAAACTTAAGCTGTGTATTCAGACCCTTTCTTCTATACACTGCTTGGTACCCGATGTTCAGAAAGATGCATGGCATACTATCAGCATTCTTTCTCGCTCCCATAACGGCCAAGCGACCGTAAGAGTGCTGCTTGATACCCTTAGCGACGCTGGAGTCAATGAAGACAAGAAGTACGATATACGACACATCCGCGGTGCCCTTTCCGTCCTTCGAAAACTTGCAATGAAGAGCTCGGAAAAGGGCTACCCACCAATACCTTATTCTATCTTGATTGCCGGTTTGTCTAATGTGGTGGAGGCTACATCATCTTGGAAGGTCTACTTGGACATTCTCAAACTGGCGAATGCTTTGTTTTGCAATGGTCAGGGTGATATCAACACAATGGTAGTAGACGAAGATTGGACACTGATCTTCAACATTGCTTCAGCCTGCTCTGCTGGAGCAGTTACTCTTTTGACTAAATCGAGTCAGACAATTGCTTCGCCCTTATCTCAGGAAGACAGCGACCACCCTGAGGCAATGGTGATAAAGGAGCTGTTGGTATTGGTATCTCAAATCGAAAAGATTCTCAAGACACAACAAGGCCCTCTGATTCAGAGGCAAGATTGTATCTTGTTCTTCACCAAGATTCATCCAGCAGCCCCGGACTCGGCAGTCATCCTCATTCTAGACTATTATAAGGAGTTTCGTTCTTGTTTCCCTTCAGATGCACAATGGAAAACAAATCTAGATACAGTGTTGGATGCTTTCTATAAAGACAGAAAGCGCTCTACAGATGTCAGGCTACGGGCTTTGCGTGTTATCACAGAGGTCTATGATATGTTGGAGCTTATGAATCACGAGGTGGAGCCGGAATTTGTTCTCAACCTCGTGAAGCGTTTACTCACAGGGATCTCTGAGGAGACAGATATTGCGGTTATGCAGGAGATTGTGTCGTTCGCTGCATCGGTTGCGACTACAACAAGTTTTCCTGTATTCTGTTATATCACAGACACCTTACGCGCTATCATTGGCAGCAACCGGTCTCGCCCTGTCATTTTCTCTCCGCTGCAGATCTCTGCTACTCCACTCCCGTCGGCTCTAAAGTTGCCAGTCTCTCAGACACCAGCAGATGTTGTTACGAAAGGCTTCGTGCTAATTTTCCTCCGCGTCATGAATACGGACGTTGCTAAAAGTATCCGTCTCTTCAACACGCTGATTTCAATAGCAAAGCTGAACAATGAGACTGATGCCCGCCTTACTGCCATGAAGCTTCTGTTTCGTGTGAGGGCTGATTGGGCTAACCGAATATTCATCACTCCGTTTACAGAAATTAATAGTCTGGCAACAGTGTTGTGTCGCACGGAGGAAACCATGGCGCGTAGATTATCTGAAGAGGCATCCCAGCAAACCAGGTTATCAAGAGCGGAAGCAGGAGTTTCATCACGGACCGTCCGAGGCGTATCGTTTTCTCATTCACAATTGTCAGAACGGACTACACCACAACGAGCAGCCAGTGGAACGAAAATCGGCAGTACTACGTACCAATCACTGTGGGTTGCGTCCGATATGGACGCGCTACCAGAAGCGCCGTCTTCAACGGCTAGTCCCGTTCTTTATTCAAGCCTTTCCGATACTTCCCTTGAGAGCACTTCGGACAGACTCGAAGCCCTTCTGCCGTTGGGGCCATGGCTCGAGGTAATCTTACATTTGATACAAACCGGTTGTGATTGGGAAGTTTACAGTTTCATTCTGGTCCATCTTCCTTCACAGCTGAGCAACCACGCCGTTTTCAACAGCGCTGTGCCCCAGCTACAGGAACTGCGGAAGGTCGTCTGTGAGCAACTCAGGCAGGGCATTCTGCAGGAACCCCCGAGCGCTTCCGGGTTACGCAAAGCTGACATTGCCATCTGCCTCCTTCACAATCTTACTATGATACTAAGTTACCATCGACACTTCAAAAAGCCAGAGGAAGACGAGATCGTTTGGACCTTTGTTCAAGCAATAACAACGTGGGAGCGTAGTGCTAAGTGCTGCATACACGCACTTACAATTTGTTGTCATGAGCTTCCCTCATCTGCGGGCAAGGCACTGATCCCTATACTACAGCGTATGGCTCAGATCATCACACAACCATATGTAGCGATGCATATTCTCGAATTCTTAGCCTGCCTTAGTCGGCTACCGTCCCTATACGTGAATTTTCGCGAGGAGGATTATCGAATCGTCTTCGGTATTTCTGTTCGCTATCTCCAGTTTGTTAGGGGCAAGAAACAAAGCTATAGACCGAGTTCTGTTGGCGATGCTGCTCACTTCGGAAAACAGCTACTTCCAACCGATAACGCTTCGCATCCAAACGCATCCGATGACCTTCCTCAATACGTTTCTACATTAGCGTATCATGTCATCATTTTCTGGTTTCTAGCGGTGAAGCTCGATGACCGTGCAAGCCATGTTCCGTGGATTGCTAAACATCTCTTTACAGATGTGGATGGCTCCCAAGTTCTCGACGAACAAGCTCAAACATCCATTGATTTTATGCAGAGGGTGACATATGCTGACGTTGACGAGTCCACTGCCGATCCTTTATTTAACGATGATTTGTTTGGCAAGATTATCAAGAAGAGATGGTTGATCGGTAACAGCATTGTTACTGTCGAGCAAGCTTTAAACTCAGGTTGGGCTCAGATTACGAAAAGACAACCCTCGGGGACTTCGTCATTCACGATTTGCGAGTCATTTCGTCCACCCCCTACACACCAACAACCCATTGACGACAGTGCTCGGGACAGCAGTAGTGGTTCGACAAATAGCGTGCTACCAAACCATCTACTTGTGCAGCTTCTTTCACCAATGCCTCAATACAACACTATGAGCAAGCCGGTTCCACTTCCCGACGGTGATGCTGTTGACATGGCCATTAGGGTGTTCGATCGTAACTCTACTGTGGACGGTCACAAAGTCGGTGTCATCTACATCGGAGAAAACCAAGTAGAGGAAACGGAAATTCTAGCCAATGTTTCCGGTAGCAGCGAATATGTAGAATTTTTGAATGGTCTCGGGACTTTGACAAAACTCAAAGGCGCGACTTTCAATTTGCAGGGTCTTGACCGACAGTACGGTACAGATGGAGAGTATACTTTCTGTTGGAGAGACCGTGTAACAGAGGTTGTCTTCCATGTCACGACTCAGATGCCCACTAACCTGGAGAGCGACCCGCGTTGCACTTCGAAGAAGCGGCACATTGGTAACGACTTCGTTAACATCATCTTTAACGATTCTGGGTTTCCTTTCAAGTTCGACACCTTTCCTTCGGAATTTAACTACGTCAATATTGTCATAACACCTGAATCCCGGGCATCATTCGTTGCTACTAGGCGTAGGACGCGGAACGACGTGGAGGATTCCTTTTATAAAGTTCAGGTCATGAGCAAGCCTGGTTTTCCCGAGATATCACCAGCTTCAGAGACTAAGATTGTCAGTTTAAAGGCATTGCCGGACTTCATCAGGCTTCTCGCACTCAATGCCTCATTCTTCTCCCAGATTTGGGCTAATCGTGAAGGCGGGGAGCATCTTTCTTCATGGGGCAATAGACTTAGGAACATCAATCAACTGCGCGAGAAGTACGGGCCGAAGATCCCTCTTGGACCACCAACGTTTTCGCCTCCTCATACCGTTCAAAGTCATTACGGGGCGCAGCTGGATGCCTCCCGGCAAGGAGGCACGGTGCGCGACAGTCTCAGGAGGTCCTCAGTGGCTACGTCGGTAGCTACCTTCTTCACCAACTCGAGTGAGCAGAACTCACACCGCTCATCATTGCTCTCGACAACGACTGCCGAAAATACGGAAGCATCCCCTCCTACGGCAGCGGACTTATTGGTCGAGAGTCTCAACTTTTCCAGGTGGGCATCATACCAACCAGGCACAGAAAGTTCACAAGCTCAACACAAATGAGTCACGCCACCCGCGTGTATATAAGTCTTTTGGTTCTAAGCGTCAACAAAAATAAGGGGCTGGGTAGCGGGGTAAAAAAATGGCGTCTGGATAAGGGGGATACCACTAGAGTTTATGGTCTTTTTTTTGCTGCGGTCACGTTAATTTACTCATCTGTTTTCTCGTGACCTGAAAAGTTGGGTTTGTTTTTTGGAGGTGGGCATCGATTTGCAGATACCATATCTGCTTGTTTATACTCTGTCGATGCCGTGGTAGTCATGTAAATTGTTGGTATGAGATAGGGTCAGGATTCAAAAACGGTTGTGGATTGTGTGAAAATGAGATTTGTAAGGAGGCACTTGCGGGCCTCAGTCCCTGATCAAATACATATACCTACCTGTCTCTCTCCTATATCTGCTATTACATATTGGGTGCATCTAAAGTAAAGCTTTAAGTGAGTTTATATTGCGCGTTCAATACAGATGAATATTCGGCATCGCCCCTAGGCTTATTAGGGGTTTAAGGGGAAAGTAATACAGCCTCGGTGTAGAACATGAGATAAATGGGAAGCCGATGAAAAAGCACGCCTCACGTTCGGACGCATGTTCGCCAACAGGTGCCTTGCGTCTCTCACATTCGGTACTCCGAACGCTCAATTATTTCCGTACGCGCATCGCTTACATTTCAAGGCCAGAATAAGACAAGTGTAGCGTGCATGTCTGAATCTCGATCGCCCACGTCGGCGACGCCAAGGTTCCACGGCAGCGTTATATAAAAAAGCCGACGTACCCGCCAATCTGTTCATAACCATAGATACACGAGAGATGTAACAAACATAGGGAAAGGGGGGGGTGTTTGAGTAAAAAAAGGAATAGATTACGACTCATGTGACGCTTAGGCATCCAGCTGTAAATGATGGTCTAGGACTCTGTTTTCTGTATGATGCCGTCTCCGTCGGTATTCGGAGGGGTGAGACGGGAATGTGGAATGTGGGAAGTGGGTAGTCTATCAGGCGCAGAGGCGAGTGGTGTCTTGGAGATGAGGCGAACTGCAAGGCAGAATATGTCATGGTACAGACTTGTGTGGGGTGGGGAAGGGGGGGGAAGGCCGGGAGACTCGTTTAATCTTTCCGCTCCGTTCTGGACATTTCGGGAGAGAAGAGACAAAGGGGAATAAGAAGAAGGCTTTGATGTGAGACGACGAGCAGTGAAAGCGAATACGTGGCGCGCATGAGGTAGGTATGCTACATACAGTACGTAGGTCTATAGTCTTCATGCAAGTACGTACTATGGTATCCTGCCATGTATGTCAGCAACGGTACCGAATCAGGCGTTGAACTCCAGGCCGAACATGCGGGAATACGGCAGAGAGCACGAGGAGATTTCGCCAAAATGCGTCGGGTTCGTGGGCAGGACGAAATGAGATACAGATGGGAGCAAGGCCGGCTCATAAAACCCAAAAGGGGGCACGACAGACGCACAGACTTCCCGCGGCGATCAGGTTTCCGGCGCTGTACCTCCCTCGAGCGCGTTGCCGTGTTCGACACAGAAGCACGACGAACCTAGGTTAGGTAGCAATCGGCCAACGCTTCCACGCTTCAGCGTTGGACAAGAGTGGGCGTTGTGTCAATGAACTGGGGGTCGCGCTTATGCAAGGTGGGTAGGCCGACAGGTTCGGTTACCTTAGATAGGTACCTCGTACAGCAGAATTGCAGACGAGAGCCGAAATAGCGGTAAGATTTTTGCTTGTCTTACGGCGATCTTCCCGGGTCGTCCAGGCAGACCACGGGGTTGACGGAACCGAGAGATCGTAACACTGTGCTTATGGCCGATATCCGGTGGCCTCGTTGACCTCAGGTGAGCAAGGTTATTGCTAGATTGGAGGCAGTCCGCACTTGATTGATTCCGCACAATTGCTAAGTAGAAGCAATGGTAATATGAGCCAGAATAGCGGCCAATGCACGGTGACACCTCATAATGGTATAGGTACAATACAAGTACAGGTACAAGATATGCATAAAACAGTGACGGCGTATGATGGTCCGCATGCATGTTCGTGGTAATGTGTTATTGTGATTAAGTGGCGTCAAGTTCACACAAGACTAGAGGTCTGTAAAGACGCCCACAGCTATTAATATCGCAGCTCACCGTCGCGATCCGCTTAGCCATCGCCACCTCTGACCGTTTCTTACAAGTTTCGCTCCTGGGCTACTCCTAGTGCAATCGCACGATTATAGGTCACGAGGTGGCACAAAGAGTCGGCAAGTTCGAGCCTAATCCCAGCAGCGGATATTTATGGTGGTTGTGCAGCAGATATTCGGGAGATTGGTGTAATGGCCATTTCGAACAAGGTATGTCAGATGGACGGGGCGGGTTCAGCCGCCAAATCGGCCGTGAGAGGTAAGACGGTTGGTGCGACATGATCGCGCGGTTAAAGCAGGGGTCTAACCCGACCTGTTTGGCTATGATGACATGAGATTGAGGTTTAATAATGCTTTCGGTCAACCTGATATTGGATTTGATCATGCTTGATGCAATATTGGGTGTTGTCCATCGGATATAGTTCTCGGCCTATGTGCCTAAGGATGCGTTTCATATTTACAAGTGTCAAATAGGCTTGATAAAATGTCTTGAGCGCGCCTAGTGACGCACCTTACCAAGGATTATGATGAGGGTGACAAATACAGTGCTATTGTATATAGAAAAGTAGTAGCCAGAGGCAATAGTGTATCGATAGAATAGGCTGTGATTTGAAAGGAGTGTTACTAGATCCTCCAATGATCCCGATGAACATAAGCCGCTGGGACTCGGCTCGGGGTATGCTCGAATCATCACCTGTGATGGAAGGATGGCTGAGACGGGTAGCTTATTGATCATAGCCGATAATCAGACTAGGTTCCAGCCAAAGCTGGAGCAAGCCTGAATTTGTGCTTTTGGGGGCCGGGCACAATGAGACACGTGTTTTGTTCCTTTGGAATAGAAGTGTAATAAAACGTGTAACTTGACTTGAAGCAAAGGACCGAGCAATTGTGTTATAGAAGCATCCTGCAGAGCAAGTTCTAAAGTTGCACCTCATTGGGAAATGAATAGTGTGAAAATCACTTGATGTTGGACACTTAATGCAAGTATCATAGGATGCAGGAACAATTTCGCCGGTGAATATGGAACGAGGAAGACAGCTAACAGGGAGCCAACTACTTGCTGTGAAGTAGATTGTTGATAAATATGCAGGTTGGTGCTTTAGGGTAGGCGAATGTACACATTAGAGTCTTAGCACGAGCAGTAGGCTCCCTCCTGCATGCAATTATGTTGTTGCAGTTGTGTCACTCGAAGTATCCAGACATTGGCGCGTGACACAATGGTTGTAGCCATGCTAGAGTCTTCTCTTTCTTCCAAGGGTGCCAAGTCAACATTTACACCGCAGAAATAAATCCTGCGAATGTGTGTTTCGATGCTGCAAGTTTATGCAAGCAGGATTGGTCCATGAGAGTTTCCGCTATGTGCCGTCCTCGTCAGGGTAAGACAAAGAGAGGATAGAGGCTGTTGTAACATTGGACGTGAAAAGCTGATTCGCTGCTGTATCGGTGCTGACATGCATCGAATGCTGCTGAAAACAGACGGGATGGAAGGAGAACGCAAATCCCCCATGCAACCGATTGCAGAGAACGATAACGGGGTTCGTTTGCTAACAATGGCAACTCTAAGGTCAGAGTAATTCGAAAAGCCAGTGGGCCTTCTCAATTTCCAAGTTTTCCACTACCTCCGTGCGGATAGGTTGTTCCCTAGTTCTGTCCAAGGCATTCAACTTTCACATTTGCCATCAAACAACTACCGTGACATCAAGTATGGTTGGAGTCGGTGAAGCGGTTTCGATCCTATTGGCTTCGATGAGTGGAAATTCCTCTTCGGTATTCTCGTAGGATTTCGCCCCCACGAATCCCCGCTCACGCCCACGACCTAATAGGTACAGTAGTGCCAGGAAATTGTTACAATGTGGAATGACGAGGTTGACTCGCCGCTGATATGCTATGGCGACCAGACAGGTATGGTCTTGAAGGCCGGTGGCATCAAATTTCAGCGAACCTGAATAGCCATGTCCAATAATTTGTGCATTTGGTTTGCATCCCTCTTTTCGAGAAGAGAACTCTTAACTCCTGACCACAAAGCACTGCCTCCCAAGGGAAGCATCTGAAGCTCTCTTGAATTGGTCGAAATGCGGGGCATAAGGGGATTTGAAATTTGTATGTCGCATTTCGAGTGGCTAGACTCGATCCATTTCCTGAGGCTGAGTTAGCTCTATATTGTGGCTCTCAGCGATGTGACTCCCTGCGGCACTCAAAGCCGTCAAATAGACGCCACTGGCTCATGGCCTCACTCGAAGTCGAGTGAATGACCATAAACTAATATCGCGAGCAAGGGCGCCGTTCCAAGTCCTTCCGAAAGAGCTACGCGACATCTCATCAAGAAATTCGGCCCATCATCTTTGAGATGTGTGGTTAGCGATCTGTAGTAGCGAAGTTTCTTGACTTAGCTAGGCACTTGGGAGCTAGTATGCAATTCTTAAGCTTTGATGAGCCATTGATTGAACATGGGTTTGCCAATGCGTTATACCTGCTGCCAGATTTCATTATACTTGGCCCATTTTTGGAAACCTTGACCATTTAGTAATGTAGGCACGTGTATACATAGAATTACTCACCCATTGATTGGAATCCCTCATCGCCACCCTTAATGGCGTCGAGATACACGCGCTGCATTCCCTGTTCCCGTAGTACCGTGATGCAAGCATCGAGAAGTCGAATCATAATAGTATCCCTACTACTGGTCATCGCGCCATTGTCGTCTACCCTTCGAGTTAGCTCTTTTAGGTTCAACTTGTTGGGGTGTATATCACCAACCTGCAATACAAATGCAAGTCACGCCTCCCACATCATGACCAATCGTCCGAGCCCAAGGAAGATCCAAAGCCAGTGGACTACCATCATGCGGCGTGTAAATTAGTGCAGTGGCGACGATTTGAGATCGGTTTAATCCTAAAATTATGTCGTTTAAACGCCCGTCATGAGCGAGATTCATATACTGATCGTACCAACCCGTATAGTTTTTACTGGCAGTCTCCCTCTCAATGAAGTCCGATACAGATTGGAAGTCGTCGAAAGTAGCCTGACGGAACGCCAAACTAGAGTGTGCTGTTGAAACCCCTCCACTTGGCCAGTCCTCAATCTTGAGCAACCAGTCGCAAATATATTGTCCTCGTCCAGGACCAAGTCTGTCCATAGGCCAACCACGCCTTTGGAACCATTCTTCAGAGGGTGAACGCGCCGGTATACCACTTAATAAGCGTGGGTAGGTCGAGCCCAGCCTGAGCCGGTCTACACCCCGAATCCTCTTCAATTGTCTTAGCGCGTGATCGTACAAACTTCTTCCCACTCCTCGCCTCCTATATGGAGACTTCACTATAACCATAGCAAGCGATCCAATCAGCCGCTCTCCAGCTTTATCAACAAAAGTAGTGTAGGTTGCACAGAACCCTATAATCTCGCGGGTTTCAGGGAGTCTGACGACGAAATGCATAGCGTATCCATCCCGCTGAAGTAGGTTTTGTAAGGGAAATTTCTCAAGATGAAATTGGTCGGGTAAGCAATGATTCCAGAGATCATGTACCGGAGTAACGTCTCGTCCATCCCATTCTTCTGGCGGCCAATGCTTTGGAGCCATCATCAGCTCCTGAACTTTTACACCACTAGAACCAGCTCCCGTGGATTCGCCAAATAGAACAGCCGCCGCTAAATGGAGGTCAATTGGCGAGCGTCCTGATTCGACGATTGTGGGAAAGCTCATTTCCATAAGCCCGAGCTCGTCAGCGTTCCCACACGCTATGACAATGTGAGGTTTCTCCTCTCCAACACTCCGAGACGTCTCGGCAATCTCGACTTGCGGTATCTGCCCCGGATTTGGTGGATTTGAAATAACAAAGATAACTGCCTTCGCTCGCTTTATAAAAGCAACATGCGTGCTTGTAATTCCGTTCCGCGCGGTGTACGGAACATGCCGAATCCATGGGTGTCTAGCGGCTAGCGCTCGACCAAATGGCTCGAAAGGGTCACTACCGTTCTGCTCATGAGGTGTGATGACTGGTGTTAGGAGTAGTATAATGTCACCTTCCCCAAGGATTCTAGAGAAGGGAATACAAGCTTGATAGTCTCGAATTACTGTAACCTGCGGATGACGATGACCTCCGCGATTTCCGGGCGTTAGGACAGATTGACCTGAAATCATTTCCAGAGGGCGAGGATTCCTTCAAGACTCCCTCTACCTCCATTAAATAAGCTTTCTGTCAGGAAAGAGTCAGCCGGAGAGAGCGAGACGGCAAGAATGAAACCGAAATAGTCCGGAGTTTAAAACTCACAGAAGATGCCGTTGGGCAAGAAGCTACGATGTAAGCATCGTCAGACTATCTTCTTTTCTACACAGGCTTTAAAGGGGGTCATCGAGTAGTTAGACAGTCTGATACACGGCGTCGGGATTTCAAAGGAGACGGACGCACCGCCTAGTCTCAGAACTAGGATCCCACTAGCTGAGGAGGCCTTGTGGATTGATTTGGAGAAGGTGAATGAAGGGGTGGTGGCGGTGTAATCTACGGTAAATAGCAAGCTGATTGACAGCGAGGTCTGGTGTTATAGGGTCTGTCGCACTTGGTGGGCAAAAGCCTATCCTAATTTAGGGAGTTGACTTTCCCTTCTGGAAGGGAGTTACTGACGCACGGGAGGAAGCGCTATGTTGCGGCAACTCTTGACGAATACTTAGGTAGTGTAAGTACTGTAGCTAACCTGAATAGCCTGGCCAATTAACACAGATGAACCCGAAGGACCCTGGTCTTAAGTCTGCAGCGGTTGCCGATGACTGAACGGGGATAGTAGATCTTAGCAGCCTAGAAATCACGTCATTAACAAATAGGAAAGTCGAGGATGGTAAGAGAAAAAAAAATCAGAAACTGAGCAGGGCCGTATCTGGCCCTTTTGACTCTTCATCCATGCCAGCGCTGCCAAACCAGACGATGGGCGATAATAAGACTGCCAGACAGGGTAGCTAACTATTATTGCTGGCGAGAAGATGCTTACTGGGGAGTGGAGTCCAGTAGGAAGGACCAGAGACCTCAATGCGGGAGAGAGACAATTGCCATCTGGGGTACCGGTTCATTGCACTTTTCGCAAATGGTTACGCAGAAATCTAGCCAGGACGGACGAAAGGTGTGATAATAATAATAATAATAATAATACAGTCAGTCTATGTTGCACGCACCTTGCATGCCTAATGAAACAAACAAGGGGGAGAGGCGGTCCTCTGGCCGAACCGATTGCCAGTAAGCCATGTGCACTCCATTGGCAGCAAACACACTGCCCATGTCGTGAGCTTGCAAGTGTAGTATAGGCATAGTGTCATATAATACGGGTTGTGAGTCGCAGAGCACAGCGAATTTCGGTAAATTCCAGAGATGTCTGAGATGGGCCCTCAGTCAGAGGTGTTGCTTGACTTACACAGGCCAAGCCCACAGCAGACGGCGGCGGCGGGGCAGGACAAGGCAGGATAGGGCGCAGGCAAACCGTCATCGCGCCGTTTCAACAACGTGTGCTGATGGCATGGCGACCGGTCAGACAGTACATTCAGTGCCGGGGTGCGTACTCAGTACGGCGGCGTGGTGGCATCGGCCGCATGAGTCGCGTACGATGGATGCACGTCGCAAGGGTGGCAGGGCGCAATGGGACCTTGAGGAGAGACCTCGACGAGCCCGCGCGAAGAGGCCTCACGAGTCGTCTGCGAGCACCACACGAGGCCGAGGTTGCACAAGACCGTACGAGCGCGAAAAGGTAGGGGGGCTCTGGATCGTGATTTGTCGCCAACGCACCGCCCATGCATACCTTTCTGACGAGAGCGCGCGCGCTCACTACATACCAAGTACTGTAGTATGTATGTATGTACGTTGGAGGTGGACTATGTAGGCTGACAACCTTGGAGCCCCCGCTCTCATAGGCCTGAGGGACAGAGTCTCGAGATGATGGAGAAGCAGTTGATGAGAATGTGGTGACACAGACAGACTTCATTGCCCAGGTGCCCCAGCCAGCCAGCGCTCATCGGGGTATTACCGGCCAAGGTTCGGATCACCCCATGCACTTACATACAGTACTGGCCTGTACTTGGCTATATGTATCTACTTGGCTTAAGGTAGGTATGTGGTACGTGGACAGGAAGGAAGGCGCAAGTAGGTACGACCATATCGTATATATCTACCGAAAGTAGGTACTGTGGCACTTCAGGCTTGTACTACATACAATATATGTAGGCCAGCAAGTTCATATAACACCCAACCTGGGTACTGTTGGGTAACCGGAGGTAGGTACATGTAACCCAGGCAGGTACGAAGAGGCAGAGATAGTAACACTTACTACTGCTGCTACTGCTGCTGCTGCTACTACCTGTGCCCAATATACAGCCTACCTTTCTCGGCATTGCCGCACTGGTATTCCACATCGGCTAAACGCTCCTGTCTGGTGGTGCTATTATTGCCTACCTAGGTATGTTTTTAGGTACCCTAACATATGTAGGTCAGAGCTACCCAAAGGTATTGTATACTAAGTACCTAAGGTTTAACAGGACGAAGCGGATCGCTTGTCCTTCGCTTCCGTTTGTACCTACAGTAGTCTAATTAAGCGCAACATTGAACCCCATCGATGCATTCCACTCCAACTTCAGCAGGCCCGACATATGTATCATTACGTGGGTGCGCCTACGTCGCACTCCACTCATCTGCCAGATATATGCATGCCTGCCCGTACTATCTAGGTATGGTTAAGGTAGGCAGGGCACTTTGTATTTGTTGCCTACCTACCTCTATCCAGACGCTGTAGGCACTGTAGCTCAGATAGGTATTTATATGGCAATTCTCCGTGAATACGGCCGGCGATACATGTTGCACAATGCAGACATAGCAAACAATCTTTTGTCTCTTCTCTGTGTATGGAACTGACGGGCAACCAGATCTGACAGGGGATTGTGACAACAGCATATATGCATATATCGGAGCGAATCTATATGTCGAGTACGACTCTCTGCCTCTACATCCATGGATCCATGTATCCATATTACGTATCAATCCGAATCGACACGCTTCCAGGTTAGCACATGAAACATAGTGCCTAGGTAAAGCGCGTCGAATCGTGAATACCATCGATATGTTAAGCCGCATAATGAAATGACCTGGCCAGGATTCAGCCTTGTACATCCTCGCCGTCTTCCCAGTCGTGCATACCCCGTCCAATCCAGTTGTGCATACACTTCATCTTCACTATGCCAGCGTCTTTGGATCTGAGCGATGAGGCACCCGAAGAGGGGCAAGAACACGCCCCAGTCCAAGCCGCATCACTTTCTCGCGAGACCTCGGGACAATTCCAGGAGTCGCTGTCAAGCGTGCTTCAAGGTACGTTACGCCCTCTCCTAATTTCGTCATTATCACTGATTTAGGAAGCGTCGAAACTACCGGCAAAGCAACGGGGAGTGAACGTCAGACCAGCAGTTGACCAATTAACCTCGTTGGCCTACGATCAAGGACTCTTGCCAGCTGACTTGAACGAGTTGATCAACTTAGTCACAACTCCAAATTTTCTAGACCAAGCTAGTCTTGCCAGCATCATCAGGAATTTGTACCCTGCAACCTCGGTGGCCAGTGAACTCGTCGTCAAGGTCATAGGGTGCCTCGGCCATGGCAAGCTCAAGCCATCGCTTACTATCCAGGCTGCTCTAATGAAGTGGCTTATTATGATTCAAACCGTCGTCGAGAATCAGAACTCCCTTATACAAGCATACCCAGTCTTGTTTAATCTTCTGGACACCGCTGCGCTCCGGTAAGACTTTGTTGTTTTGCGATTCGGCTTCTCCTGACTTATACTGCTAGAACACACGCTTGCCACTTGCTAGCACTCATAACACGCCGCCGCCATGTCCGCCCTCATAGGATCCAAGCACTGTGAGTGTTCATGCTACGTAGTTTCCTAGTCCTTTACTAACTGGCTCCTAGCCTGTTGCTGTCCAGACAGACTGGCAATGACCCAGCGCTCACGGGCCTGCTAAGAGTCTACAAAGACTACTATCCTGAGATAATTGTTGGAGACGCAACGCGAGGCAAAGCGTCAGCTTTCAATGTGTGTATGGATAGAACCAATTAGCATTTATACTACTCGCTAACTATAACCAGCACCCAGATTTACAATGGCGAGAGAGGCTGAATGAGATTCGGCAAATCCACGCGCAACGACGCGCCTCCCGGTCAGAAACGCCCCTTGATGCATTTAGGGTTGCACGTCATAGACTGAATGGCACCAAGAACCTGCCAATCCCGGAAGTTCATACATTACATGCCACGGAGGTAAAGTCTAACTTGTGTCTTTACGTTCTGAGTACATATTCTCACTAATTCGCTAATTCAGAACTCCATTACGCTTGAAGAAATCGAGAGTGTTGATGGTTTCGTAAAAAACCTCGAAAAAATTGAGCTACCGAACCAGCTGATTGCAGTTCTCGGTGATCCATTGTTACAGAAGTTTTTATCTTTGCGGCCTCAGACGCAAGCGCATTCACGCGCGTGCAATTGGCTTAGCTCGTATACACAAGACATGAAGGCGGGAGATGCCGATACTCGCCTAATAGACATTCTAAATACTTTAAGAATTTACGTCGAGACGACTAGAGTATGATCTGCTCCCGTCTCTTCCGGAACATGACTAATCCTTTTTAGACTCTTCCTCCGATATTTCTTGCCTTTCTTGGGGAACTCATAAATATGTGGGACGGTGTTGAGGGGAGAGAAGTCATTCTCGATATATTAACGTTTACGCCATTGGCGGACTTTGATGGTACGGACAATGGCGATAACACGTGAAACCCCCAACTAACTATGCGTAGAACTTCTAGCGGGTATTTTCCACCCTCTTGAGCAGAGAATACTAGATGGAACACCACATACCCAGCTCCAAATCCTGGATTTTTTCACTTCCTTATTACGTCGATGGATAATGAACTGGATGTCGTCTGACAAGAGCCTCCCACGAGCAGCCCAATGCGCCACTCACCTTGTTGCACACGTCAATAACCTCTGCTTAACCCTCATCCAGACATCAAACAACTTGTCCACGCATGGGAAGATTCTAGATTTCTACTACCAGGCGTCGTCTCTAGCTTCCGACGCTTACCTCCTCACTCATGCCCAGGTTACTGCCATACCGCCAGCAACCGTGATCTACAATCTGTTTTTCGCTGCTTCCCCATTGACTGCGTCGCGAGTGTGCTCTGTTGTTGCCAGATACAAAGAGGGATTTCAAACTGCAATGCGAGTGGCAAAAGTTGACTACACGCTTAGGCATATCGACGACTTCAACGGCTTTTTAATGGACATATGCAACTGCTTATGGAGACAGCGCGCTCTGAGCGACGAAGACGACAAGGCGAAGGGATGTTTAATCCCCCGGTCTTTAGTTGAGGACTTGTCGTCTTATATCACCAGCCTATCAATAGGCAGCCCTCTCGCAAGCCTCTTCTCCCTATCCTACTCGCCTCTTTTTAGCTCACTCGCAATCTCATTTCTGCGGGAGATAGAAGAGGAAGCAGAAGAACACGAGGAACTTGAGATTAAGCATGCTGGCCCAGTTACCAAGGCTTCTTTGAGGGCTCTCGTTGATAGGGGCGGCGTCAACCTATCTTGGAATGATTATCGCCGTGGTGTCCTGAGTCATCTGGGCAATCGTAATATGGGTGGCGTTGAACACCTCTTATCGGTTACGATGGGAACTCTGCGACAAAGGTAACCGGTTCATTAGACCCTCGCATCCTCTCTTTGCTAGAACAGAGAGCTCTTTATCGCAGCATACTACACTTCGCGTATCTGAGGCAACTTGGTTGCAGATTTGTAACGAGCGGTTGTCCTCGGTACTGGATAGCTTAGGTGTATGTAACTTGATTAGACAAACATCAAACTACCGAAATCGTGATTATACGATAAAAAATCCGCAGGAACGCTATGAGTGAAAAAATCGACTTTAAATACCACCTAACCATTGTGTTCATTGATCAGTCTTCGGGTTTCAACAACATCATTGTCCTCTTGTCGTCTTGCCGAGCTAAAATCAGCCCACGAGTATGCATCACAGCTTAGTATGAAAAAGGGCTTCAGCCGTATGCCCATGGATACAAACTCGCAAGCTAGATGATCATCAACATATTCTTAGACTGGACAGATACGTAGAAAATCATTATCATTGAAATGTTCATATTATCTATCCTATTTTATCCCCTAAACCGACATATCGTCTTGTTCCAACGGGCCTTTGTTGAAAGGGTATCTTGAGTAAAAAATGCCGTCCAGAACTCTAAATACTCTCCAGAACGGATGATGAAAACCGTCTCTTAAAAAATACTCCCTGCTCATGACCGATGTTGAAATATGTATACCCTACGCCCCGCAGATGCAAGTTAAGTGCAGTCGCCCAACGCCGTGTTATGCCATTTATGCAGAGCCAAACGAGCCCTCTCCCGCCGCAGCTCCCTATCCGCAGTGCCCAGCCGCCTCGGCACCCTCGGGCCCGGATCGCTAGACTCAGTCCTTGTGCTCGAGACCATAGCCACCGATACCTCCGGTCGAGTACGCCGCACCCTCGGTCCCCATAGTCTTCACATTCCGCGGCCCGCGATCCTTAAGATCAGCCCGCAACCAGCCCAGCACAAGCTCGCCAAGGCGACTGTTCCCCGTGCTACGAAGGCCAGCGCTCTCGCCAAGGAAGCCGTCCGCAGTGCCCCATTCGCGGACCGTGCCAAGGTGCATGTGGACGAGATGCGTAGGCCAGCCAGCGAGGTTATCAAGAATATGCGTAGCATAAACAATAGTACACTCGCGGATCTCCGTCTCATGCTTCAGCCACCCCAGGAACTCAGCACGGCTCAGCACGTCGAGGTCGACAGTGATCTCGTCGAGCAGCAGCACAGTCCAGGGGCGCACAAGGCCCATGGCAAGCTGCACGCGGCGCCGCTCGCCGTCGCTGACGGCGCTCATGCGCCACTTGACGTCGATGTCGAGCACGCCGATCAGCTCGTCGCGGCGCGCCGGGTACGCGTCGCCGCCCACAGAGCGCAGGAGCTCGCCGACGCCGATGTCTGTGCGCACGATGGGGTTCAGCACCCACTCCAGACCCAGGTAGGTGACGCCCTCCAGCCCCTCTTTGAACGGGTCCACGCCCGAGACGTTGATGCTGCCGCTCGGCGCGAGCCGTTTGCCGGCCAGGAGACGCAGGAGCGTGGTCTTTCCTGCGCCGTTGGCGCCGATTAGGAGGGTGCGGCTGCGCGCTGGGACGTCTAGCGAGACATTGGTTAAGCCTGTGTCGTACTGGGGGAATGTGTACGTGAGATTGGTGACTTTGATTTCTGGTGGTGCCATGGCGATGACGCAATTTTTTGTTCTTCGGCCTTGGAGACAACTGCGGGAAGAGAGAGGGGGGATGAGATGTGTCTAATAGGAGAGATTTGGAAACAAAATGAAAGAGTGAAGGGCGATGATGTGAATTTTATAATAATTTATTGACATCCATGATAATGACTCTTCCATGAGGGTTTTGATAATGCCCAAGTGGAGAGTGGGTTAGCTGGGGAAACAAGGTGCCTGCCGGACAGTGCCCTGTTAGCCCCTGTACCGTATGCCCGCCGGAAAACGTAGGAGGTGAACACAACATCGCCGGCCTCTCATGCATCTCTTTTTTGCGTCCTTTAGCAAATTCGTGGTAGGTGGAAATTAATTCCTTAGATTTGCAACATATTTCTTGCTGGTTATGACTCTGCCGGAGGTTGTGAAGGAATATATATGATGCGCTGTGTGATATTAGCTGGCCTGTGGAATCAATTGCTGAACTCTTCAACATGATTTGCATCTCCTGGGGGAATTGGGGGCTGATCGAGGTCAACACAAGTTCAATCGCTTTGTGGCTATGAATTAGGGGAACTGTATCACTACTAGACTGCGAGTCGTCATATTTGGCTATATCTGCAGCTTATGTAGGATTCATTATGGAAGACAACCCCCATACATTGTAAGAAGGGGGGAGTCTGTCTGTTCCTATAAGGTCTTTTATCAGATAACAAAGAAGCAAGAAACGTTGGAAGCGACGTTAAAGCGTAATAGACATGCCACTGGAGCCGCGTACCAGTTGGTCTCATTATGCTCCATCCTTCCTCGTCGAACCATCATAGACTACTAGTAGTCATCTTCGTCATAGTCATAGTCATCGTCAAAACCATCATCTAGCTCGTCTTCTTCATCAACGCCGCCATCACTCACGTACTGATCTGGGTCCTCTTCATTCTCGCTGTCCGAGGTGATCGACTGTTCTGAATCATCAGAGTCGTACTTTGTCTCTCCGCCGTACTGACTCTCTTCGTTAAAGGGCCACTCCTCCTGTCTACCGATATCCAGGTAATCCTGTACTCTCTGTGCTCTTCGCACTTCACCCTGGCTATCTTTCTCATTAGTGACTGTCTCATGCTCATGGCCTCGTCCGCTGTCGCCGTATTGGCCGTTTTCCTCTTCAGCGTACCAAGTTCCTTGACTATGTCTTGTAAGGACGCTGTGGAATATTAAAACATTGTCCAACGGCTACGGGTGAGTTCGTGGGGAAAGCGTACCGGGTATAGGTAGAGTCCGTATGACTAACAACCGAGGGCGAGTTTGATTCTAGTCGTTCTTGCTGATAAGCAAGGCCACAAGCAAAATATGCGGGAGACTGGGTGGGCACGAATCCCCGAGTCTCCCATTCGTGCCTTGTCATATCGTCTTGATAGTGATCAACTCTTGACCTGTCGCTTCCGAGGCGGAGACTATAAGTGGATGGTTCTCCGGTGTTGTACCCATCATACTCCCTGCCGTTCGGTGCTTTTGTACTTCGGACATTACCAGAGTAATAATTTGAACGGGAATGGGAGTCATGGGAAGATCGGGCGACATGTGAACGACCAGATGATGAATAGTCAATCCTTTTCTCTTCAGAGAGGTCGGCATCACGTCTGGATGAAGCACACTTGTTAGAACCTCTGTATTAGATGCCAGCTAGGATATCTGTACATGCCTGGAGCCAGTATGACCAGACTTGGTTCTGTGAGAGCAGCTACGCTCGGAGCCCGAAGAAAGTCCTTCAGGATATTCCATCTAAATCGGTCAGTACATGTAAGCAAATGCATCACTGCCAGAGAGATGCCAAACAGTACCTCGGGGGCGATAGCACGGAGGGAGCCGACTACAGAGTACCGATCGGCGTAGCGCTCGCGTTCCATTGCTTCAGACTGTATCGGTATTTAACGTGGTAGAGCAGTCTAAGAATCACAGTAAAGCGATAAAACACTTAGACTTGAAAGTCCATAACCAAGGTCAGCTATGGATCGTAGAGCTAGGTTTATATGAGAAAGGGGCGCTTGTTCTGGGGAGGCGACACGATATACCGGTTTGCGTGGTCTTACTATGAAGAGAGAGTGAATGTGATGATCTTGTTTGTTGTCTATCGTTTGCTGCATCTTCTGGGAGGTGTTGCCTGGCTAATGTAATACCCTATGTATGCTGCTAGGGAAAGCGCCATGTTTGCATGCAGCCAGTTACTGCTTAACCGATCCGCCGCCCCTACCTCGAAAATATTAACTCGGAATCTGAACATCTCCTTCACCTATGTCGCCTACAAGGGGGTGGTGTCTGGTTATGTAATGTCCACGGTGTATGTAGGTACCTTTCTTAAACACATGCACCCAGCATATCCCATGCATTAACTCATTCGCTCATAGTAGAAACAAAACTGCTCGAGTTGACGCCCTCGATTAGCTATATGTATTTATGAGCAGGTGGCATTATTGCCGCAGAAGGAACTGTACTTGACTGCTGTTTGAGTAAAATGGGTAGATATGTTCATTGACAATGCGATCTTACGGCGCGAATCAGTAACATCAATGTGTGGAGAAACCTGTCTGTTGGGAATAAAAAAAAACTATCAATATGCTTTGTTATGAGTTATGATCATGTTTTGATTTGATTGGACTTCCATACTCAGAGTTGATACAAAGTAAATTTAGGTGTTGGCAAAAGACCATGGTATCGCATCAAGCCTCATAGAGTTGGCATATATGTAAACTCATCTGAGTAGGATCAACGGTAAAAATCGACTTGAGGTAATTACTAACTAGGCATACTTGATCTTTAACGGGTGCTGATTTAATATATTGTACGTGATCAAATCTTCCTGGGTAGACAAACTGGCTTGAGATACTGCAGAGGCTGCCTATTCCTAGCCGAGCATATTCTTTAACTTTACCTAGGTAGCTCACAAAAGTCAGATTGTTCTATAACTTAATGAAAAGAAACAGAAGAGACGTCTGTCTGATATATATATGTATATGTAAGCGTGCGCATTTGTACCGTACCGAGGCAATTGCAACTAGTTATTTATTGCTTAGTTTGAGGTAGTGTGATAACGACTTAAGTTATATTAACCTCGACAAGGGTTAACAATCACCGTATCCTGAGTGGGCAGTGTTATTGGGAGACGGCTTGTGGTGGCGTGCGATGTTTTAGATAGGTGTCCATGTGAATGAGTCCTTGTTCCGGACAATCCGGGAAAGACATCATGTTTCAACTTAAGGTATCGCCGACCAGCGGCGGTTGCGAGGCAACAATGCTCCACCTTGTTAACACAACACAATTGTCTCACGGAGCTCCTTGTATGTATCACCTAGTGGTTAAGTAGGCATCACCGTGTGTCTCGTTTTAGACCTGTCTCTTGATCAATATTGAGATCTATGAATAACTACCACCAGATTGTGAAAGAATATATTGTATTGCAGAGTTGCATCAACAGCCATAAATTAACGGTAGTGCACCCTGCAATATATTGCATGCCCATGTCTTTTCTGCATCGATAGTTCTAGGTCGTGATGGACTGATTGCTGGTTCGACGAACTATCGATCAGTGCCTGATTGTGGGGTAAAAGCCGTGGAGCTGGACATGGCAATTCCCGAGACAGTGGTTCATTTGCCGGACGCTGATTACCGGTAGCTGCCAGGTACCACGAATCCGTATTTCTGGTTATCAACCACTTACACGAGTACCTATGTACACCAAAACCAGAGTGTCATATCACAAAGCAGTACCTCCAGTACCTTAGAGCAACACACTCAGTTAGATAGCCCACTGTAACCGACGTGCAGAATCACCTACCTAGTACATGATAACGCTGACAACCCTGAAACACTGATGCTTCCATTTACAGAAATGAGCACCTAGCTCCCTTGACAGGGACGGCGATGTGATTGGCCAATGCGCATGCCCAATGCTACCCGTTACCCACCCTCATTAAATAAGGTAGGCACGTATGTATACTAGTAGCACAGACACGAAGGAAGGAATGCTCACTTACTGCTCACTCTTGTCTTGGGCTGTATTAACTCTCGACAAACCTCAAATGCCTGGGACACATTCTCCAGGTGTCAGCATTGACCGTGTTGTTTGCTGTTGCACAGGTCCTTTGCCATCTTCCAAGCAAGCACCCGGTCGAAGCTGAGGCCAGCCCAAGATGCCGCATAAGTCCCATCACAGGTCGCGGTCGTCCGTCGACCGCGTCCTGGAGCTACTGGCCGAATTGGACGACAACCAGATGGAATCTCTACTTCGCGAGGCCGAGTCGACCGTGGCAGGCAACATCCCCGTGTCGAAGGGCATCGACTTCTTCGAGCGTCCCGGCATGGCTCCCACACCGGCGAGCCCGTCGCTGCCAGGACCACGACGCAAGTTCCTGACATCGCTGTCGCCTCGGAAACAGTCGGAACTGAGAAGACGTCTGAGCAAACGGGTGTCACAACACCAAGCTGCCTCCGCGGCCAATACAGCCAACCCGGACTCACTCCAGAGCTCCAAGAAGACGCCACGCTCCTACAAACGTATCAGTCGTCCGATATTCTCTCTCCCTACGCCTGCCGCTACCGAAGATCTCAGCGTGCTCCTGGCTGCATACCTGTTGGATGCCTCCACAGCACTTCCATCCTCGTCCACGCCTTCGTCTACGTTGCCGTCACCAGCCACACCACGACCGCCTTTCTCATCATCTTCATACACACAGCCAGAGAGTAAAGGGCCGGAACTCGACTTGCTGGAACCGTCGCCTCCGAGAGCACCAAACTCACTCGACATCTTCAGTGGTCCGGTAAAAGGACCTACGCGCAAGATTAGTGGTATATTCGAGGTCTTGGACGATGCCGGATCCTTAGGCATGCGCCATTAACGCATCAATAAGCATCTTCGGCCGAGTGTCCTTGTAATGCTCAGCGATCGAGGGTGGTGTTCGCGATTATGCTGAAGCATCATTGGTTGTCCTTTGTCAATCGTCATCATAGATACGAGGACTTTTCTTACGATTCACACTGGAGCAAGACCACTGGTCAAGTGGTCGCTATTGAAAGGATGCAACTTTGTTGTCAACCCACACAATTTGAGTTTCCTGGTACAGCCTGGCAAGCGAACCCTTCACGTATAGGAATTCTGAAAAGGATCATATACTTCTATGCCTCATGTACCATTGAACGGATGGAAGAGAAATTGATACCCAAACTTTGAGACTTTTTAAGGCGTTAGGACATAATCAAGGAGGTTGATAGTACTATGTACAATAAAACACTCCTACATATCGAGATTGACAATCGTCGAATGATAGATGGATTATCTCAGCCAATGGACTTTTATTGATATAGACATGAAACACAACCTTTGAAAGGATAAGTCTTATATATGTTATGTGCAAGCAGTCTGTCACTACATTAGTATATTCCGATGTGAACATGTATAATTTTCATTTCAAGGATTTTCTCTCAGGGCTTCTGTCGTCCCAAATCCTATCCAATTCTTTTACCTATATTTCTCATAACCTACCAGGTAATCCTGCAACGGGAGACGTAAAAAGCAGGAAGCCATTACTCGAGTATCCCCATATGACAGCTCTAGCATCGATGCATCTAGCCCAGGCAATACTCAGGGCTTCTGCTTAGGGATTTACCTTGACAACAGAGAGAAGAATCATGACGGCTCTAGACAGCCGCGCAGCTAAACGAGGAACTTGACGTATTTTTCCAGTTGTCTTGATTTGAAACCAATGGCGCAATCACGGAAGGAAAACGAAGGCTAATTTAAACCATCGTATGGATACGCAGGTAACCATCCTCATGTGGCTACGAGCGTTACCGGATAGAAATCATCCCGGTAGATCTGCAGCGGAGTTTCTGGGGAACGACGTCAACGGCTTCTTACTATCGCCTCTGTGCTTCACCAGTCAGAAGCGGGCCAGCATCTAAACCGCACAAATAGGGGCGACCACGTAGACTACTGCTTCAGTTGCTTATAATATAGCCAAACACGGTTCAAGTGAAACTCTTTAGTTCAGGTAGAGAATAAAAATACAAACTGAATTTCTTCAATTTTTTTAAGTATTATATATAGCCAATTTATTGAACATAAAATATCACATTTACCACTAACCAATTCCATTTCAACGTATCGAGCGTGTCTAGCTCTTGACTTGCACTTCGCCTAATACCCTGAATCGAGTCAATGTCGCACTTCATGATCTAAAATCGTACAGTACTGATAGAATATGGAAGAGTCGGGTCTCAATGGATAGATATGAAAAGATCACCGGCCCTAATGTGTCAGTCAAGTCATCTGCGGCCACTTCTAGTTCATGCCGCCACTTGCATCGGTGTATACCCGGTGACGTAGCTGGTGGCGAGTATAGCTTCTCTCTCCGAAGTGGTATTGTGGTAGTATTGAGACTAACCTGGGGCTTTTTGGCTAAGAGTTTACAACGTCAGAGACGAGTGAAATCTGAGATGGGAGTGAGTTCGATAAGCACTTGCTAGAGTTTTTTTTTTTTTTTTTCATAAATATTGCTCTCCTGGTGTGCTACATGTACTTGAAGGCAGACAATGATTGCTCTCCGAATCACAATGATACTGCGTACCAGTACATATACATACTTGGACAGCTATTCTGATAGAGATCTTAGAGTATGACCCGGGGGAATATAGACCATTGCGCTTCGTAGAATGAAATTCGAAGTATGACGTCGGTTCTTCAGAACTTACAATGACGCTCTTGGCTTTCTTTACTGGGTGAGACGCAGCAAGGCGTACAGACTACCAGTAAAATGACTTATTAGTGGGATGGAGACGAGGAATATCCTTAATGAAGCGAAGGAATAATATGAACTTCGACAGTATTGACTTTTGGTACCGTGTCAGACTCCTGAACTAAACCTACGAGTAGGAGGCAAAAGACGTATGGACTAGAAAACGTCTAGAAGCTCTTGAGGACCGGTTTTCTTAACGGTCCTACACTAGCAACACAAAGTGCGACAAGGATAAAAGAAAGCGATTTCGCTTCCTTATTGGAATGATCCTAGCAGACCTTGGAGGCGGAAAACGTCGTTGTGGAGACCGATCGATTAAACACCACCCACCTGGTTTGAATCGGATGGATGACGGACAGGGGCGAGGTCGACCATCTTCTATCGAAGAGTAGCTAGGCAGATACAGTGCTTCGTATCTCTAAATGAGTAGAGAATCTCTTGAAATCTACGTATGTAGTACCGTGTCAGGGCCAGACAGGGCGCAGTCAATCGTGAGGTGTCTTGAGTCGAAGCAGAAGAAATAATAACAGGTGACGTCAGGAATATCTGTGCCATCAATGGTATCTTTATTTGTAGGGTAGATGGCATTATCCCCAATATATCGCTAATGAGGAGATATATTGAACACGGATCCCATCTCTTTTGATCTTCTCGTTTACCACTGGTTTCTCTCACGTTGGCAGCATCTGGTAATATTGCTGCGGCGTAAAACCATAACTCGTTGTTCGTGACGTCGAGGGGCAGCACATTACATACATGCAGCACTGCCGATGGAAGAAAAATATACACTTACAGACATACGTAGAGTAGCGAAATAAGGCTGCAGCTTAGGAAGATCACTTAGGTTTATTCCACTTTGTTCAGTCTCGACTCTATTAGCTTTGTTGATCACTTTCAATAGCACATGGTTACGTAGTGCGCATTTGGCCGGCGGGCTGGGCTGTGACCTATCACTAGTCTGAGCTTACTGACATGCAGGTGGGGATCTTCCCGGGAAGGTGTACTGAGTATGATGGAAGTGAAGTATATTGCGTAACAGTTTCAATAGTTTTGTCTTTATTTTCCTGTATATACTCAATCATCAGTGAATAAAGAATAGATATTGTCATGAAACACTTGGCTTGGCATCCGGACCCAACTAAGACACTTTCCAGTGACTTTCCGCGGATAGAACCGCATTATCCAAGGTTCGAATACTGTCAAGATAGGTAAAACAGGTAAACGGTGGGAAGCGTCCGATACGTCATCTTACAGCATTGAGATGTGCCTGGAAGAGAATGATAATACAGCGCCAAGTAATATCTCGAGGAAAGGGAATAGACATTTGACGATGGTGATGTTCGAGTTCAATAACATATCAATTTCGATGCCTTATACGAGAAAAGGGAACATGAATGATAGCTCACAGCGAGACTAGACAAGCATCAAGGGTGGGCAGTGCGGTGAGAGGCCCGACGATGGACCAAAACATGGCGCGCCATACCCTCCTTCACGTTTCTTCGGTCCGAGACAGCTAGTCGGCCGGTGAAGCGCAGGGAACTAACCGATGCGGAACGACGTAATAATTCGAGAAACCCGCTACGATAGTTCCTGCAGGAAAAGCGCAGGCCAGGAGCCAGTGGGTGGTTAAGCGAGTTGCCGTTACAGTCGCGGGGAAGAAGATACAGGCCCGGCAGTTCGAGACTAGTGAGGCTATGATGAATGGGCGCTATTCCCAACCGCTTTGGACGGTTCAACATGGCTCCGCTGCTGTGAGGCTGGATCCAGAAGTCATAGTCGTGCTAGGTTAGTACCATGGCAACGTGGAGTGCGATTCCCATAAGCGCTATCTGGTTCGTTTTCTTCTGGCCTATTTCTAGACTGTTCACGTCAGCTACAGCGTGCCTTGTAGAAGATGAATGACGACGGATCCAGTGAGCTGGAACTCTATATTGGCTACGGTTCCGTCATCACATCGCATTGCCTTCAGAGATCCCAGGGCTCGGTAAACTTGAATGTTGACCACGTTGAATCGTATGAAGAGGTATCCAGATTCAGGCACTACGCCATTCGAACCACCCTGAGGAGCTATCTGGTTGTTGTTCGGACGTCTGCCTACTTTCCTGCCTCTTTGCGACTCTCTTCACCCCGATTAGGCACACCTGTGTTGTCTAGCCTTGATAGTGTGATGTTTTCAACCAGGAACCGTGCGAGTAGCGAGGCCGAGTCTTGTTTTGTCGAGGTATTATTTCCAGGCTAGACGTTCATGGACAACAGTGGAAAGCATCTTCGAATGTGGATGTATGCATCCGTGCTTGTCGCTGTGCTGAAGAGATTGACGTCACTTTGCCAAGTCGTGGTTTTTATAATCTATTTTCTTTGGGGGGTGTGTAGTAATTTAGAGACAGGGGTCTCGGGAGTGGGTCTTTGTCTACACCATACCGCTATGGGACTGGCACAATGCACCCCTGGTGTATTCCGATTTACTGTCCTGTAGCGGGTGGCTTTATCTAGGCATCCCTCTACCACCTGCATAGGTACTTTACCGTACCCGTTGTCATACTCTGTCTGTACACAGGCGCCCAGCATCCGACTCGGCAAAAACATCAGGCTGACGTCTGGCGTTTCAAACCCCATCTCAGCTTCAATTCTGCCATGATTCAGCCAAGCTGTAGACAAAGATACGACAGGACTGCGCCAACAGCTTCAAAATAGAAGTAGATGGGTGGGCAATGGACGGATCCCGGACGGGCACTTGTTTCTCACGGGAAATTTAGATGTTCTGCGGGTTTATAATCTACGCACCCTACATTCGGATGACGATCGGACTCGTTAGCTAACTTTGCCTGCAAGCTTGCTCCACACCCAGAGCACGGTATGCCCATGCGCCGAGCCAAGTGGCATACCAAGCATGGTTAGAAGATAATCGGTAACCTACGTATGTGGAAGTGGTGTGGAGAATGCTCGACCCTAGGACAGCTCACGAGAGCTTCAAGACAGCTGCGACGTCGCAAATCCAAACGAAAACTTTCGGGGTTATTCGGGTCTTCCCATTTCCCCATTTCCCCATTCTCGCACTACGAGTATGCATTGAAGCGGGTGGGTAGGTTTCCTTCAAAGCCAAGGATGCGCCAATATGTCACTACAGGCTGACACGAAAGATACTGTATACCGGTAGTTTGTTTAACCTACTGCTTGCACATGATGTCAGTTGTTAGCAGTTCTGCCTATCGCAGCCGCTTTTGAAGCCGTTGTCTTTGCCATGTTCCAATCCCCTTTGTCAGAGCACTGGCCGGCGATAGTACGAGTGCAAATCATCGATGGGAACGCGTGCATCTCCAAGCATCATCTAAAAGTGTCCTTCGATCGTTGGATAATCGACGCAGAAGAGCCGCATGATGTCGATGCAGAGCTGATCGATTCCCAATCTTCTTCGTTCCAGCAAGACTAGCTACGCTGTCGCCTCAAGGCTGACACATGTCATAAGATGGCCAATGGGGTGACATAATAGGATGACTTCAATGGTTACAAGAGATCTGCAGGGTCCTGCTGCTTTTGGCATAGTCACTGTACCCTGCGTTGGTGGAGCAGATGCATGGGTCTGAGTCGTCATCGTGAGGTTATCATTGGCACAGAGCACAGGATGCGGTCAGAGGTGGTACCCAGCCCCAACCAGAAGTCAGGTAGCCCCGGTTCTGCGGGTCCATGGCTGCAGGGAGGAATGCATCATTAGCTTTTCTGTGGCGAATCATCCACAGGTCCCCTACTTTTCGGGAAGTCTGATTGGCCTCAGCATCCGCTACCTTACACCCAAGTCTCTTCGCTGCCGCTGGTCATCTCCCGCCTAAAAGTCCAGAAACAGCCTCCCCGGATGTCGATCTACGTAAGAATACCTTGGAGAATTGACAAACACAGGTGGGGATGCTCTGACTGAATCCCAGCGGAGCCACCCCTGAGGTCAGAGTGCCGGGGCGTTCCAAGATCCCAGTTGTGCTGCCTTGCTCTTGCTTTTGCATATAAACGCTTCCAGATCCCCAAAGACCTCCCCCAAATCTGATCTATCTCCATCTTCAACCATTCAGTAACATTGAACAACTACAAAAGCTTTTACTCAACCACCAATAAGCTCCGACCTGCGTCTATTACTTGACATTCACCACACTCGATCACCCATACTTGATTACCTGGCGTGACATTTTGACACACACACACCACACACATCACAAATATTTCATCGTCATCTCTATCTCATATTTTTTTTAAAAATGTCGTCTCGAGGAGCCTACACCATCTCCATGCCTGCCAACATGTCGCCTCCTCATGATTTGACCAGCTACTCCCGCTCTATGCATTCTCATACCAAGCGACAAATGGAGGCCGCCAACATGTCCTCATCTCGCCGAAGATCTCCAACCCAGAACGCGCCTGTGTCATCCATGCCTAACGGCACATCATCGGGTTCCTCATCCTCATCCCGGACTCTCAACGGCTCCCACGAGTACCACACGTGAAGCGGCTCTTCCAGGCTACTCTCCCCAAAAGAGTTCACATTTTCCAAACAATAGCGATGGACGGCATTATCCGGCATCCAGCAAACACACAACGATTTACGTACATGAATGATTCAGCCCACGGCGAGAGAATCTGAGTTTTTTGCATTTATTTGATTTCCAGCGAGGCGTTTCGGAATCTGGACATGCAACCCCAGTTATTGGCGCACACATATTACCGCGGGAGGCGTTACACCAATCTCATTGGAGATGCTGGGCATACACATTCAGCGAGCATTAAAACGGATGGAAAAGGCGTAGTTACATCAAAGATATACTTGGTGAAAGCTAAGTATTTCGCAAACGGAACACACTATACCTACCAGTTTAGGTACACGAGCATATGATAGCAAGCACACATGAAGATTATTACTTATAGTTTGATGACCCATCCGTGATGTGAAAGTAATATCTATGTGAACTTGCACGATCTTATTCTTTTCCCTTAATTGGTATTTTCGATTAAAAAGATTCTTGCTGTCTTTGTACAAATGATTGTCAACATTTGTTCTTCGGTAAATGTACAAATAATGCCGTATAGTATTGTGTGGCGCGCCATATATACACCGTTAACTTCTACGGGGCTTAATGGCGTCGTTTTTCCTCCGTCATATTTTGATGTGGTATCGTATGAAAAATATACTTGGGTGTTACTTATGCAAAAATGCATTCCTAGCATACTCATCACAAGGAACTGCGCATTTAGGACTACTGTAAAACTCGAAGACCGAGTGACTATTATCGTGTGGGCATCGTGTGTCTTATATTTTCCCAATCTGAAGCTAAGCCAGTTGACAATCCCTAATAACGCCTAATCCACCTAGCCGCTATGCCTAGTAAAACATTTCCTTGCTCGTGATCGCATCCACTCATTAAACCAATGATGGCTTCTTCTTAATCCCCAGAAGCGCACCATGATCCTTTTTCTTCTTGACCACACGCTTAAAAGACGGTGGTGGCATATCGGTAGATACTGCTTTCCCAGCAGCCTCTGGGCGAGTAACCGAGACTGCGTTGGACTTCTTTGACGCAGCTCCATTCGTCTCTAACGGTGATGATGATGAAGATGTTGCTATGCTTGCAGTGTCGTCGTTGTCGATGACTTCTTCTTGAATTATGTTGTCTAGCCGTTTGGCAGACTCAAATGCGCGCCTCGCTGCTTCAGCGTCTTCCCTCTCCTGCCGCTCGAAATCGTTGTCGATAACAGTAGCAACGCCCACCTCGACACCATCTCGATCCGCACGTTCAAGGCGTGCATTGCGCGTTCGGATCTCGTCCAGTGCATCGGCAACGGCCATCTCGCGCTTCGCGTCGACGGTCTTTGCCTCGAGTTCCACCATGGCATCGCGTTCCTCTTCTTCTTTCTCCAGTCGATCGAGTCGTTCCTCATCCGTCTCCTCTCGCCCTATGCGCCATGGTTCTGTGCTTCTTTTGGCACCCCTTTCACAGGCGTAATCATTATTACGTGGATCGGTTTTGAAGCAGATTTCCTAACGTTTGAGTTAGTTGATGCGGAAGTGTTGACGTAGCTGCCAACTTACTCCTGAACAGCGTGTGCACTGTGGTACCGTTAGCAAAGCGTGCACAAGTTTTGCGTAGATCTCCAAATCACTTGGCTAAGCCAGGTAGGAAACAGCTTTGGGGTTTCATACCTTGATATAGAAACGGAATATTTGTATGTTGAGATACTTCTCGTCTTGCGGGGTCTCCTTCCGGGCGCTTCGTACATAGTCAGTAAATTCTGGATCGCGTGCTCCTGTAGTTTCTAGAGAATCGGCTTTGCATATGGCTCACTTGAATTTGCGACCTCTGTAAATGTCTGCGTGAATGTTAGCCCACTAGAAGGCTCACATATATTCAAGTGGCAAACGCTGCTTACATTCACCGCATTGTAGACACTTCATAGAGCTGACTCCATCGTTAGCAGAGTAGTGACCAAACGAGATCTCGTACATACAATGGTGCCATAAGTCTGACTGTTTGTACTTTCGGCCCAGTTGACTTCGGCTTGCGAACCCTTCGATATCATGTCAGTAAAATCACTCGGAGGTTTCATGCGTGCTGTGACAGCTCATGAGATAGAAGGATAACTCACCGTTGGATCGCGCTGGGATCGACTGTGATTGCAAAATGTTAGCTTGCTTCTCTCAAAAGATGCCGTCACTGATCCGAGAGCACGCGTTTCTCGCCCAATATGAGCCGAGCTTGGACTGGAAAAGCCGCTCGGAGTAGTTGAAACACGGGACTGAGAATTTCTGGTGATACTCACAATCCGGAGGGTAGTATTTCGTTCTGTGTGATTGTTAGCATCGAGAGCGCATGAGGAGATCAAGGATATGACTGACAAGACTTTGCGCTCAGACATGGTGACTTAGCTTAGGCTCTAGCGCACGATGGTGTTGTTCTGTGAGGAATAGCGATATAAAAATGGTGTCAAAGAGTTAAGCGGCTTTTCTATGCCTTAAAGGCGGCTTGAGTAAGTACTGAAATGAATGGGTGTGCGTGGGTGAGTGACAGCAAAGTTTGTGATGCGAAATGGTTTGAGGTATCGTGAGATGTTGCCTTCTCTTGGTCATTGCTTGATGACTAAGAACCTGACCTGGGGAAACGGGACATGTGGCGTAAAAACATCACGTGCCTATTTCTCAGCCTCACTTTAGCTCCAGGGGCGTGGCCCCCACTGCGGCTCACTAAGCTCGGTAGGTACCTAAGTACCGCTTCTACGCCACTAATGATGCATGCCAAGAGAGTGCCGAGTTACCTAGGTACTTTCTCCCGTGGATGGCAACTTATCTACGTCAACGCGATCACAAAGACATCAACGAGTGACCAAATCCAAGGCCATCACTACCTAAGCTGCGTAATGATGTGACCATTTTCAAGTAACTAATGGCCAATTTTACTAAAATAAGTTTACAATAGAAAACCCCGAATAAATCTCATTAGGACATGACAGTGATCCTGCGAGGAATTGGCCTAACGCTATTTCACGAAATCCGTCATCTAATAAAGCAGTGGAATGACATAATACACGTAATAGCTCATATCATAGTCTGAATATTGTCGATGTATTTCTACTTGTACTGTAGTAAGTTCAAATCTCGATGAAGTGGACAATATGAATCGCCCATGTGGCCACTCTAAAGAGGAGATCCTAGTTTCAAATATCTCATCTGATTGTAGTCTCTCGGATTCCCAATTCGAGCATCTCTGCGAGTGTATCCCATTTGTTGGCAGCTTCACTACCACTGGCTCTTGCAACGCCCCTTAGGCCGCCACATATAAATTTCAAGTGCCGATCGAGATCGACCCGGATTTCCCTCAGGACTTGACCGTAAGGGATCTCTGCACCTTGCATCATCGCGCTTATATCTTGCTCGCCAAGGAATGTGTTATCTTCCTCTTCGCTTGCCTCGATGTATCTTTGGGGACTGCTTTTCTTAGGCGATGACATAACCGACAATCGGGACAGTTCTTGCGTCTCTTCCGCCTCCCTCTCTAGCTCGATTTGGCGACCATCGCGTAGCTTAATTGCTAGATCGAATATATCTAAGATCGCTTCACGGATAGGGTCAAGCCTTCCTCCAAGGCAAGTTTCATTTATCATTTGTTTGGCAAAGGCAGAATGTGACGTAAGCATCTGGTCTATATCCTCCGCTTGTTCCATCTTTTGTGAAAGACTGGCAACCAGAGGGCCGAGCACGAGTGTGCTCAGGTAAGACTGAAGCGTATTGCAAAACCAAAGAAGTCTTGAACGAAGGCCGTAGAACAAGTCCTGTTCAACTGTTGCAGAAGCTACACCATCTGCGATAATACGGTGTCTGGTCAGCACGTGACTAGCCCTTCTCAGTTGGAAAAGAAATGTGAAAACTTGTTGGTACTGGTCCAAACTATCATCTGTCAATACAATCCGTGATAACCAAGGGAGTCGACATGTGATGCAGATGGATGGTAGTCCCTCCCTAACAGTCCGTGGCATGTTGTTAACATCGGAAGACGAGCTGTTCAGTGACGTGCTAGCATTAAGGCGATGTGACTCAATGAGACCATCAAAAGCTTCGCGAGCTATCTCAGTAAGGTTGAACCGGTCGTGCCAATTGACATTAAAGATGTCGATGTTGTTGAACACGGCGTTAGCAAAATGGTCAGAACGCGACCCATTAGACATCAAATAAATATGTTGAAGCATATCCAAATCTGCCCACAAGTTGTATGTCTGGAATAACGTTCGCTTAAGGGTTACAGAAGCAGCATGATGCTTGCTTTGCATCCATGAATCGAATATGTCTTTGAACACTTCCGAGAAAGGCACTAAGCCAGATACTGTGCTCATGTCTACTTGTGTGGTGGGTTCTGGTGCCTTTTCTTGCCTCGACCAGTGCTTTCCTAGAAGCTTAAGGATCACGATACTCTTCCCAGTTGTAAAGATCTTGGATACTGCCGGCTCGAGAAATCGCGGCGCAAATAATAACCCTTGAGACGTCCTTTTGAGCTTGAACTGATCAGTCCAAGCTTGAAATCGTGAGACTTCCACAGGTGAGCGGGAAATGAAGAAGGTTTTGTCGCTATCAACAAGCTCGCCTTCTTCCATCCACAGACGTATTGGTCGGAGATATACCGCAAAACATTCGAAGAAGAGCTGGCCAGTGAATCGATAGGAACGCTCATCTCCACCTAATTGTAATGCCTGGGCAGAGTCGAATAATAGTTCAAGGTAGTGAAACGGGGATGAGTTCTTCGACTGTTCTAGTTGTTCCACGGTCCCTGCAAGGGATTTCAAGACATGTACATGGGGATCGATGTCTTTCAAGAGCTTCATGATGGTAGCAACAAGATCCTGGTTTGTACTAGCATATTGTGCTTGCATAGAGGCTATAGTTGTGTCAAACGATCTCAGACGGTCCTCGATGGCTGCTTGAAAAGCTTGTAGAAGAGGTATCCGCTGTTGTTGCCTGACGTATTGGCGTAGGAGGGATAATCTCTGTCCAGTGTCACTTGCAGAGACTAGAAGTGATCTGAAGATTTGCCATGAGGTATGCGAGAGCTGAATGTCAAGTGAAGGTTTTCCTTGGTCATCAAACAAGCCGTTTTGGAGGCCACTCAACATGAAGAGTAGCTCTCGAATTACATGCATTTGTGTAATAGTGGTCTTCTGAGGTAGGGTCGTTGAATTTCTGGCTGATTTTCTCATTCTCCAAGCCTGACTCTTACGAATTTCGTCGATATCTACCTGGCCCTCGAAACTCTCGAGATAATCTGTAGGCTGTTTACGGTAACGGGCTTCAACGCTGGACAATGATGTATCTTCTGAGGGTACCGACACATCGGATTGATGATCGTACTCATCATCGGAGCTGTATCCGCCAAAGTCGACATTCCGCCAGAGTGCACGGTCTTTATCCCACCCGTCTTCTCTGGCAACATCGCTCCATTTCAGCTCAGGCTCAGGAGTATCCTCAGGTTCTTTTAACAATTCAAGGTCATGAAGATTTGATTTCTGAACTGGCTGGTCCGCCAGTTTTAGCAAGAGGTCAAGAACATCGGGTTCCCATTTGTTCGAGCATTGCGCAAGGGCGTCTAATCGAGCCCGTAAAGCGTCGGCTGTCCTATCGCGATTGAAAACACGGAACCTTTCCTCATAGCCGTCGAGAGCGGAATACACCTCGAATTGATTGGTTCGGAGAAAGGTGTGTTGACGAAGCTTCCTCAAACTTGATTCTCTCAATGTGTCGAAACGAACACGATCTGACTGGGAATAACTGTTACTTCTGTTAAATAGTACATGGGAAGCAGGGTGAAGAACCTACTTCAGCCGTTGTGGAGGTGATGACTTCGATCAATTCCTCGGTTAAGCTACTTAGCTTAGCAGCAAAAGCCATTTTCCTGGCTATTAGGTCACCTATTGTAGGCTGAGATGGGATGACACGATGTCACAAGCAGATCTTTGTGTGTAAGTACCGACACTATCTTCAAAGGTGAGGTGAAATACAATATAGCTTCATAGGTAGGTTCGCAAACAATACTCCTTAACGCACTGTGTTACCTGAGCGCAGGGATGTTTTTACAGTAGAACGCGTCAACGTGGGGTGCCCAGTGTTTTATCTACTACCGGGGGGTCAAGGGTAGAACTCTGGACATAGTACGAAAAATTCAAATTGATTAATTGGTACTGTACAGATACCACCATTTAATAGTGGTCACCTAAGTAAGAGGATGTTTGATTCGCACCGTATACGATAAACCTGCCTGATAGGGCCCCCCTTAACGTGCTGGCATTAGCTGAGGAATACGTAAGGCACTTTAGATCGCCAAGTGAAAGCTTAAACCTCCATACTTAAGTCGGGTCACTTCTACAACTCTAAACTTTTGTCACATGTTTGTTGCATAGCCGTTGCCGCGATACATCTGACCTTGCATCTCTGTCGCTGCTGGCTTGGTACACCCTAATTTTTTTTCTTGGTAGACTTTTGCTACTGCTGCACTAAATCCCACCTACCTATCTAATCCCCTATTACCTACCTATATCTCTTTGGCCGGCCTATCTTCCGAGCTACACATTCGAATCCATGTGTATCAGGTTGTAGGTAACACATTACAATGGCTATAGCGAGGCCAGTTCGCGCTTTGGCGCTTGCTGCGGTTTTTGTGCTTATCTTTTGCTTTTACAACCTATACCAGCCGAGCAGTGGCGGTGTCCATGACCGCGCGAGCCTGAAGACAAATGCCGACTTCCACGGCACTTTCGAGAGGGATCCGAATTTAGATCGTGAGCAATTCTAACTCATAAGTGCTACCCGCGCCTCGGCTGACCAACCCCCAAGCCTATGGGGAACCCCCAGGGAATCTAGTTCGTACCTCCGAGGCCTATGCGCCAGGCAAAGCCGGCACCGCTCGAATCCCCGCGACGCTCCTAGCCCTCGTCCGTAACGAAGAGCTCTCGGGCATGCTGCAGTCCATGGGCGATCTAGAGAGGACATGGAACCACAAATTCAACTATCCCTGGACCTTCTTCAACGACGTCCCCTTCACCGAAGAATTCAAACGCAAGACAAGAGCTGCAACAAATGCCGAATGTAGATATGGTACGCCGGTCCGTTCTCTGGATAAGGGCCAACTACTGACGCGATCTGATAGAGGTCATTCCCAAAGAACACTGGGAGCAGCCGTCGTGGATTAACGATGATATTTTCGCCGAATCCGTCAAAATCCTCGAAGAACAGGACATCCAATACGCGGGCATGCTCTCCTACCACCAGATGTGTCGATGGAATAGCGGCCTCTTCTATAAACACCCAGCGCTCGCCGACATACAGTACTACTGGCGCGTCGAACCGAAAGTGCACTTCTTTTGTGACGTCGATTACGATGTCTTCCGATACATGCAGGACAACAATAAGACCTATGGGTTCACCATCACTCTCTATGATGCGCCGCAATCGATCCCATCTCTGTGGCCCGAGACCACCAAGTTCATTACCGAGCATCCCGAATACCTCCACGAAAACCGTGCAGAGGGCTGGCTGACGGACAAGGCACGCCGGCCCGTTCACAACGAGATGGCCAATGGCTACTCCACCTGCCACTTCTGGACCAATTTCGAGATCGCAGACATGAATTTCTGGCGAAGTCAAATATACGAAGATTACTTCAATCATCTGGACCGAGCCGGTGGGTTCTTCTACGAACGTTGGGGCGATGCGCCGGTACATAGTATCGCCCTAGGTCTATTTGAGGACAAGAATAAGATTCACTGGTAAGTCGGGTTGCACATTCCATTTACACCTAAGAAATACTAACAAATAAACTCAGGTTCCGAGACATTGGATATCAGCACATCCCATTCTTCAACTGCCCCAACTCGCCCAAGTGCAGAGGTTGTGACGCTGGAAAATTAACAGACGGCGAGAAGTGGTTAAATAAGGAAGACTGCCGGCCGAATTGGTTCAAGTATGCGCACATGGACTAAATAAATAGTGTCTTGGGATACTCCCCAACTTGTCAGGTAGTGCACCAAGAGCTGGGTAATTGTGTGGTCAGATGGGTTGTATGCAGGCTTGGTACTGGGATGTTTTTGGCGCATAGAAAGGGGCGTTCATGTTGAGAGCCAAGGGCGTGACATTTATTCCCTGTACAAATCTGCCCTACGGAATTTTTACGCCATGTCAAATACATTATCGAATGAGTAACCGAGGGCCTGGAGTCGTCGTTTGATGTGATTGTGAAGGATAATAGTGTTTATATCATGTATTATATGTGGATTGAATATAATCAGTTGTATCCAAAGACAGTGACCACACCAGATGTCCCACTGACGCAGAACTGATCCCCAAAACCACCCTCTCTCCAGGCTAGACAACTTATCACATTGGTGCGCTCTTTCTCCTTGCCGTCCTTACCGATGACTTTCTTAGGTTCTACTCCGGCTGGACCCCATGGAACGCGTACCGTGACCTTCAGATCGCCCGTCATCACATCCCAGACCCAGACCCTCCCCTCAGCGCCCTGGCTCGGCGCGCCCGTCATCTCGTCGCCAGCCAGAACATACTGCTCCTTGCCACCCAGAATCGACTGCACGCGAAGATCTTGGTTCCTCCACCCGGCGTCCCCATACGTCTTCAGACAGCCGCCCGTCTCGCGATCCATGAGCCGCAGCTTGCTGTCGAGCGCGCTCACCAAGACGGCCTTCCCGTCCCTCGTCAGGCACAGGCTGGTGACGCTCGGGCCCACGACGTCCGTGACGCAGCGGCCGACCCGCACATCGTACGTACGCACACGGCCGTCGACGCTGCCCGCGACGATCTCAGGCCCGTGCGCCGCGACGGCCGTGACGGCGTCCTTGGCCTCGGCGAGCACCTGCACGGGCCGCGGGGCTCCGCTGCGCACGTCCCAGATGCGCACGCTGGTGTCCAGGCTGCCGCTGACGAGGAGGGAGTCGTCCTCGCCCGCGAAGCACACGCTGTTGATGCGCGCGCTGTGGCCCTGGGGCCCCCCTCCGAAACGCCGGAGCGTCTGGGCGGTGGCCACGTCCCAGAGGAACACGGAGCGGTCGCCGCCGGCGGAGGCGAAGCGCGCGTTGTCCGCCGACACGCTCAGCGAGAGCACCTCGTAGCCATGCGCCGAGTACGTTTGGATCAGCCGGCCTTGGGGCAACACTGCCGGACTGCAGGCCTTCTTGGAGAGGTGAGAGGAGGGCGGCGGGTGGCTGGGCGTGGTGGTGCTGTTGGGCTGCGGGTTGTACAGCCGGATGGACCGGTCGGATGACCCCGCTAAAACGTATGTCCCTGGCGATGCTGAATATGCAAGTGCGTGAATGGGGCCTGTGGACGGAGATTAGCATGAACACACATACATACATACATACATACACCATCGGGGCGAAGGGGGTTCGTTACCACTTGAGCCTAATAGATGTGCTATCAGCTTGTTAGGGAAAGCCATCTTTCAGGTAAGCCACTGGTCTCCATGACAAAGTACCACTCGAAGTCTCATGCGTGCCTGGCTTGGGACGAGGCGAGTGAGCGAACTGGAGATGGAGGATGGTATCTATCTAGGAGTTTTAAAAGAACGGTATGCAGGTGTATAGTGCAACTGCGCTACACCAGGTAGGCTTAGGTACCGTTAGTAGTGCGAAGAGGCTGGGTTTAGCGTACTGGGATAGGTTAGACGGGAGTAGATATCTACGGAGCTTGACAGGCCTCACCTACAGTTTGGCCCGGCGTTATGGTACTTGATGGGGCAAGCTCGAAGACGATAAGCGCTAGATGCATCCCTGGAAATGAAGATCGATTTCTTATCAGTTAATATTTTCAGCTGTCGAGAATACTTCTCAGTTTTTACAAAGAGTACTCAAGGTAGGTATGGAATAATGCTTGTGATAAGTTAGACGGAGCTGCGCCGCCACATAAGCACTGCGATGTTAAATGTTAGTGGCCCGGCCCCTAGCTGCATCGCTTTCTCTGGGTTTCTGCAGCTGAACCTGGCCTCCTGTGATAGGTAGTTAGGTAGGTACATATAGGTATCATTTCGGCAGAGCGCTGATACGACAACGGCTTGTTAGTAGCCCGTAGTGGACCGGGCCCCGTTGCATTGCACCAAGAAAGTCATCGATGCACCACCATACAGTAAACTTGTTAGCTGCAGGACATATGTAGGTACGATCGGTTCAGCTGGAAGCCGGGCAAAGTCCCTAATGAATGAGCACGACCCTGCCCGTGAAGATGTTGCTTTAAACTCGTAGCAACCCCCTCTCCCCCGTCGGGGCTTATTCCATGATAGATCGTCCTCTCTAGACTCGCTCAGACTGTGTGTGGTTGGTCAAATGGACTATCTGCGCCGCTGTTTCGCTCAACGTAAATCCTCTGCGAAAGCACACGATGATGTGAATACCGGCCACTCAACAACACCGAACGTTCCGAGCTATTCTCCGGCAGCATCAAGCGAGGATTTCAAGACACTGACAGACCTACGGCAAAAATGTGAGGAGAACACGTTATCTACCGCGGAAGCTCGGGCTCTCCTGGATGCATCCGGCAAGGTCAATGCACCCTTGACCCCTCGCGAGATAGAGGAACTACACCGAATTTTATCACCGCCTCCCCCAAACGCCAAGCCGGGGACGTCGTCGTTGGCGCCCGTGCCGGAACGATCACCACGCACACCGACGAACCACATGCTACCAGACCCGCAGGCCCAGAGTGACCTGTTCTGCTTACCCGCCGAGGTCAGAACCCAAATTTGGCAATATGCTGTCGGTGGGCGGAAGATATATCTGGCAGTGAAGGGGGCAAAGCTGGTACAGCAGGAGAACCTGGAATGTCCTTATTGGCGACATGTCCCGGGGCTTCTAAGTGTGCCACTGATATGTCGAAAATCGTAAGTCGAACACGGCCACGGTAACACTGGTCATCTGCTTCCTCTTCATATCTGCAAAGACCCCAGCTGCTAATGGCCGTGCGCTTGCTTGGTGAATACTTAGATATCTGGAATCTATCAATCTACTGTACTCAGATAATACGTTTGGTTTTGGGATTGGATCCGTTGGTAGCAGCAAGGACTTTTTCACGAAAGCCGATACACTCCTGCTACCACAGTGCATTGCCGCCATGACCAGCCTGGAGGTTGGATTCCATCTAAGCGGAGGCTACTCGCAATACTACGACAGCCATCCGCAGGCCTGGGACATCTCGCTCCATATCGTAGCCCCAGAGCCCCTGTCGAGCTGGAATTGCGTCTTTAGAGCACTGGCACAGATGAAGCAGCTCAGAAGTCTCGTTGTCGTTGTGTGGGCGTCCGGTGACAGGCGGCACGAGTTCAGGGCGCGCGAGTCGGAACTCATGGAAATCCCTTCCGGAATGACGGGGCTGAGGAAGTTTGAAGTCTGGCTACCTTGGAAGGAAGAGAAGGAGGGGGTACTTTCACAGCATGCCGACAAGAAACCAAAACCCTACGTTGTCAAAAGGAATTTCGACGATAGGCCAAGGTTTGGTGTAAGTGTGCCTAACTGGAAAGGATAAGTAGCTAGCTGAATCATACTTCGGCACGCCTGAAACATTCACCTACCTATCTGCCTGAGTGCCAGGGCAAGGTTCGGGTGGAGTGATCATATAAGGATTGAAGGTAGATATTTTTTTTTAACTGAAGCCATCGGATATCATTTCACCTAGGTTCATCTGGGAACACTTAACCTGGTGTAGTACCTGTAAGTACACTAGGTAGCGCATGAGAGACTCACTGTGACGGCCAGTAATTTGACGACCATTTTCGACATGACGTCTCGTCTTTCAACATCATATTTGAACTGAACTAATATTGGCTCAATATAAAATAAATGGCCTAGGAGAGAACGATATGCCTGGATTCCATAGCTTTCAGCTCTGAGAGCCTGAAGCATAAGGTAACCTACCTAGGTACATATATGTAGGTAGGCATTCGACTGACCACACATGCAGTAAGTTAAGCTGCTTGTCTATGTGCATATCTTATCAGGGCCCCACCGAAGCGAAAGAAACTACCAATCAGAGCAGCAGCGCATTTTTTTTAATCGAGCTAGAGAGCGGGAGTGTTGAGACATCATCAGCTATCTGGGTAGCTACCTACATATAGGTGCCTGTGATAGGTAAGTGTATGCAGCTTAACGCGTTTCCACCTCGATACCTCTATAATTTTTTTGTTAAAATCTTTATCTCTGGTGAGCTCACTCATACGGCGTCTTGATCCGCCCCATCCTTCCATATGAGCAACTTAGGAGTTACTTTTGCTTTGCAGCGTAATTGAGCAATCAATTATCTTTGCCATGCTCCAGTTAGGCCGCCGTGGACTCTGCCGCTTCACCAGTCCTCATCTCTGCGCCTCTTGCCTGGCTACATCCCAGCCCGCCTCGATTCTTTCGCGACGACGCATCGCCGCCAGCTACCACCATGTTCGACCCCTCAGCACGACCCTCACAGGTCGACAGGCCGCCGCGCCCGACACAACGCACGACGCTTCGACTCCAGCCGTCGATATAACGCCCAGTCCAAGTAAACCTCGGTCACCCCAGAAAAAAAAAAAGAAAAAGAAGCCCAGCAACGAGCACCGGGAGGACACAGCCCTGCCGGAAACTGACACTGACCGTCAGTTGAAAGTTCTTGAAGGCGCCCTCTCGGCCCTGAAGAATGTTCTTTCCACGCGAGGCGTCGACGTCAGTCAGAATTCACCCCACTCTCCAAAATCCGCAGTAAAGGCCAAGTCCAGGTCCAAAGCGGAGAAAACGGGAGACACGGCTCCCAAGGCCTCTACTTCACCAGATACGCCGAGTCAGGATGCTACGACCACCGAAGCCGAGTCTCAATCGAGCATCCCTGCGGCCGCTACTAAGGCCAGACAACCTAGAAATGCCGTCAAACCACCAGGAACAGGTTCAAAGGCTAAAAAAGAGCGTAAACCTGCGAAACCAGAGCCGAGACGGAAACGAAAGGCAGGGAATCGTCCGCCCCCCAAATCGTCCATGAATCATATGTCTCTCCGGCGTGCCTTGTCAACGCCAGGAGATCTGGGAGAAGATCAGGGGATTCCCCCAGATGAGGGCATAGCGCATTTGCTGAAGCCTGCGAATTTGGGAGTACCATTTGGAACTAAGAGTCCTTCAACTAAGAAGACTCCCAAACCTCATAAAATTCCTGACAAGGTTCACCCTCATGACTTGTCACTCTTTCCCATCGCAACTGCCCAGCCACCTGTCCCATCGCTGTCCTACGACTTGGAGAGGGCTCTTTTCAACCCTGGGGTTTACCAGCTCCAAGACACACGCTCCCGAGTCTACAACTTCGATCCTTATCTGTCAGAGATTATGCCTATCGCCGAGTTTGACTTTAATGCTTTGAAGCAGTATGTAACTTCTTCCAAAGATACAACTCTCATCTCGATTGCAAAAGAGCACCAAAAGAAGTACACCGGATCAACATCTAGCATGACCTCAATGCTTGCACACTTCCATTACCTCCTCTCTGCGTGGCGCAACATAAACGTGTCGATGCTGTCTAGGAGTATTGTCCCTGAATCCGTGCAGTTCACTAGGATCATGAGAGCGCCTGCAGCGACCTTTTTGCACTGGAAAGATGGTACATATGCAATCGACGCTGATAAGGAGTTCGACACAGCCAATATTCTGAGCATGCTGGGTAAGTCAATGGAGAAGCTTTTGACGCTCTCCAAAGACGAATATGAAAGGTACCGGCGTGGAAACTCAGATCAAATCACAGAAGAAGAGCGAAATGCCGAGGAAGCATTCCACTATACAGGTTTTCAGGATTTTATGATGCGATCACAACTTGATGCCTATGACCCCAGACTGCCGGGGACCGGCATGTTTGATCTCAAGACTCGTGCGGTTATCTCCATTCGCATGGATGCCCAAGGCTACGAGAAAGGCCTCGGCTATGAGATACAGAAACGATTTGGCGAATGGGTGTCCTTTGAACGAGAGTACTATGACATGATTCGATCAGCGTTTTTGAAGTATTCACTTCAGGTACGTATGGGTCGGATGGACGGTATATTCGTCGCTTTCCACAATACCCAACGCATATTTGGATTTCAGTATATCCCTCTCGAAGAAATGGATTTAACCCTGCACGGAACCGATAATAGACAGTTGGGCGATCACGAATTCAAAATCAGCTTGAAGTTATTGAATGAGCTTCTAAATCGCGCCACTCAGAAATGGCCTGAGCAGTCCCTGCGTCTGCACTTCGAGACAAGGGAGACGAAAGGGGCGCCGTTTATGTATTTCTTTGCCAAACCTGCCAGTTCCAGTGAAATAGAAGCAGTGCAGAATGCGGGAAAGGCTTCGGTTGACGCCTTCGAGAAGAAGATCCTCGGTCTCACGGATATTGCTACTATGGAGGTGGAGCATCAGATTGAGGTTAGCGACAAAAGCGAAGATAACGCCGATCATGTTGATCCCTCTCCCGCTCAAGAAATGGATGGCTTTGCGGCCTGGCAGGAAGCCCGTCAAATGGTTGAAGAGGCCATTGGGGACGACGAACATGGAGTTGGACTCGTACGAGAAGCCATTGGAGACGCACTAGAGCAAAGCGGCATTCTTCGTGCCAAATCTCTAGCGGAGTCGCGCGAGTACGTCGATGCCCTCCTTGGCGCTCTCATGGGACGTGCCCCATCTACTGAAGGAGATGTAACCGCCACTGATCCAAATGAGGAAGAGGCCGTTGACGAGGATGAGCTCGAAGAGAAAGTCTCCGGGCGAAAACAGGAATTAGACGAGAGCTGTTCACCTATACAATTAGAAAACTGGCCGATCTTTCTGGGAGGCAGTCCCTATCTAGGCCATCCCAAAAGGGAGGTCCATGATACGCAACCACATGATTCTGACAAAACTTCTATCAAAGAGTTGACCCATGAGACTCTTGATACGACAACTCTTGCTGGGTCACCTGCTAGCAATGCGAAGGAAGAGGAGGAGGAAGAAGAGGATGAAGACGAGGAGGAGGAGGAAGACGAGGAAGATGAGGAAGACGAGGAGACGAGCGAAGCCGAGCTTGAGAGCGGTACTGGAGCAAAGGAATTCAGGGACGACGTAGGATCTTCACTGAAGAGTCTCATTATGCGCATGGCCCGGAAAATCGATGAGCAGCCCGTCTCTAGCACGAGCCCTAACGGTCCTCAGGATGACGCAGCTAAACTGAAGGAATTCGAACGTATTCTTGGCCAACTCATATCGCAATCAAGGACGGATCAATTTGAGAGAGACAGTGAGGAGGATGTACTAGCCCAAGACTCCACCTCAGAACTAGCTACTGATGGGTCAAATGCCTTCACGACGGATGCACAGAGGGAAGACACACCACAGCCGACCGTCGCACAGCAAACTCAAAATGAAAAGGAGACCCCAAAAACCGAACTGCTCGCCCTCACATTGACCATCAAGAACAAGGTGAACGGCAAGTACGTGGATCGACCCCGTAAACTTGACAAAGACGACAAGTGGACGGTTGAATACGAAATTGAAGAAATTGAACAGTCACGTGCAGCCGTAATTTATGGCTCGCTCAAAGAGCGCCGCCGCAAAACTCTGTACGCCACAGGAGATAGATCAAGCGAGTGGTATCGTATGTTTGGAGGCAACCTTACTAAATGGACGGAACAAGGTCGAGAGTTCCGAGAGCAGGAGACAGAGAGGTCAAAAGGCCAGCCGGTATATACCGTGGGTAATAAAGGACCGCTTGAGTGGCATGACGTCTTTGGTAGACAGCCGAAAAACTCACAAGCTTCCAACGAGGGAGATGAAAAGGGTGTCTCGAAACAGACGAAAGACGAGTAAATCTCTCTCTCTCTAACCCTTGTTGGAATTGCAAAATAGCATTGCATTGAGCACTCGATGGTGGGTTGGGCCGATTGCATCGGCCCTAAAGCGAGTCTTAATTTGTAACATATGTAGCAGCAGCATGCACTTCAGAAATGGTACGGTTCGTCGGTAAGGGAGGATCATGTGGCACAGTATAAACAAAATGGCGCGTTTTGTCTCAGCTCTTGTAATCATGTATTATAAAATTTGGATGCCACTTACTACATAAGACACGTTTGCACTCACTCCTCTGTGGTTAACTGGTGTGGCTAATTGAGTTAATTTGACGATTGTACACTTATTACTCGTAGCTCGTGCCTTGCCCCTATATCGACTTTAGTAGTTCAGCGATATATGAAAGTCTTAATAGTTATTTGTCTTACTATGAAGAATGTATCAGCATATCATCAAGACCGAAGCTACCGGTTTGATGTATGTATGGACTTTTCTATTAACCTAATCATTGGCTGTATAGTAGTTTAATTCTCTAATTCTCTCTATGAGGAACGGCATCCCGATACTTTCGCCGTGAACGATGTAAAAATATGTCTCCCCCTATCCACAACTCACCGCCAACTCAGGTAATTCACCCAGTAGCGAAGGCGACCCGAACCTCACAGATTTGCAAACGGCTCTTCCGGCGCGACAGCAGCAGAACTACCACGAGCCCGCGTAAGCTCCACGACGAGATTCAGCCGCAGCTGAAGCGCCGACGGGGCTCCTCTAGAGTTCTCGAACTCGTTGCTCTCGAAGCCCTCGCTGATGAAAACGAACCGCTTCACGGATGCGCGCCCGATGTCTCGCGCGTGGTGGTGTAGTAACGCCAGCACGCCGCGTGTAAATGGGTCGTTGAGAAGTAAAGCTCGGAGTTCGCCATGGTGTGGGTGATCTCCCCTCAAGTCGACATCTGGGCGGATCTCGACGGCGCCGCGCGCGAGGATGTCGTGGCCTTTGATCTCGTATACGCGCTTGAAGTTTACACGTGAGGTTGTGTTCATGATGTTGGATACGCCCAGCCAACGCAGTTTACTTAGCGTGGTAGAGGGAGAGGTGGAGGTAGATATGCAGGCGGAGACGTAGTTATCTGCTATCATGTCACGGTACCGCATGGGCGTGAGACGCGCGCCGCTGTCGTCTGTGGTGGTTATTAGCTTTACGCAGAATGTCACGTAGGCGTAGTGCGAAGGGGAGACTGCGTACCCGTTGAGAAGTTTCGGGCTTTCGGAGCCGCTGGCTGATGGTGATGTGATCTTGAAGGTGCTCCATTTTGGAACTGTAGTTGGAGGAGTGGAGGAGCTTGGGTAGTTGTTTAAACTTGCGTATGTGAGGAATGGGTCTATGAACGCTGTGTCCTTCGGCTCCCATTGCGTGTTTTCACGCACGAGGCCGAAGTCTTGGATTGTATTTTTCATGGCACTACCGTTGCTCGTGTCGTTGGCATTGGAGGCTGCCATTTTGTTTTTGATTGCCCGGTCAGAAGTGAATATTTTGTAAGTGATTGAAGATGCAGATCATGAGTTTAGTTTTAGACCAAGTGAAGTTAAAGGTCTTCTAATATAAGATATGTATGCAATGAGAAAATCTTGAGCGCTAAAATCACCATTTTCATCGAAAATACAAGTATGATCGGCCACGGACTACCTATATGTTCTATATATCTTCAACCCACTTCAGAGTCAGGGAGATGTTACAGAACATGAGACTAGCGTTACAAAAGAATTGTATCCAGAAGACAAAGAGTGTGATACTATATCCTTTATTCTTCAGAAAAGCTAGTTTCAAAGAGCTAGTCTCAAGCTCCAGGCCTTACCCTGTATTGTTTCTGAGATCTGCCTCTGACCTATGGTAGTCAGTTGTCACAATCAACGAAGAACTAGGTTTAGGACCTTGTAAATAGGACCTTCTGATGTGATGGAGAGCTGTCAGGTTCGTGAATGGTCATTAGTAGAAGCCACATCGATGCAGACTCTAATAATGATCTGAGATAGTCATAGCTGTATAGGAAGTGATTTATTTTTAATTGCAACGCGACTCGTCTCTCGTCAGACATCAATCATTCTCTGAATTTACACAGACATATATCAGTTAGCTGGAGCTATCTACCCCTCTGCCGTTAGTTCTTTTCCTTCTGACCAGGCTGACCACTCAGGCGCCAAGATCGTAGTAAATGCACTTGGTCGTTCTAAAGTTATAGACAAAGGCGTGGCGGCTTCCGCCTTTCTCTTCCCATGTTGATCGCCAATCGGCTAACATGTCATGGACATCTCGCATATATCTTCTCTCGTTCTTTTCCACAGTTTGTTCTGCTTTACGCCAGCTTTCGCTGTCCGATAAAGCGGTGCTTTGTATGAGATCCAGGACATTGTCCGATGTTTCTACAGCTGCGATAGGGCCGTCTAAGAAGTTTTCAACTAAGCCCGCGGCATTACCTTGGGCTTGTTCGATAACTGTCTGACGATTGAATTTCTTGGATCTGGTGCCAGCCACCAGGACGCGCACTTCTTGCTCGGGATTTGGCGTGACGTTAGCCCCTTGAGAGGGTGACGCTACGCTTGCTGTTGCCTCAGATTGCCTGTGCGAGATTTGGAGGCGAGAGCCGCGCTCACGAAGTGCAGCTTTAAGCCAGGGTAAAAGTTCAGTTATGGCGATTTCTGCGTCTGCAATGTCTTTACGATCCATTGTCCTAATTTTGAGGGTGTCATGCTTAATTATGATGATCCACGAATACGACTCGTCTCGATTTCTAGAGATGAGCTCTTCTGGTGAACGGGAGTCGCGAGCGATCTCAGCACTGATATCATGGCTCCATAGCGTGGACACGATTCCGATGCCGGTAGTGCGTAAAGTTTCCGCGTCGAAACTTGCAATAAGTACATCACACTATAATGATATTAGCGATGCACTTTGATCTAGCGTAAAGAGGTAACTTACTCGTTTGGTGTTGAAAACTCCCTGGTTCTCTTCTTCGGGCTTCTTCAAGAAAGATTTGCCGTTTGACTTCGGTAGTCTCGCTAGTTTTTCCCAAGCTAAGCTAAAACCAACTGCATGAGGCCCTTCACCCTGACTGCCAATCTTAGGACGATGTGCCCTTATTAGGCTATCATATCGACCACCAGCTGCAAAAACGTCTTTGAATTTTTTGTCGTAGAGGCACTGGAATAGTACACCACCAGTGAAGAAGTTGGCCTTGATACTGCTCAGTGGATTAATGTATATCTTGGCATGAACACCCAAGCGCTTTGTGTATTCAATCACCCCTTTCAAATGTGCAATAGTTGGGTGCAGCTGCTGGTAAAAAGGGGTACCATCAAAAAGAGTCTTCAGTTTTGCAAACGCCTTTGTTGGTGTATCTGAGCGGTCTGTTAGCTGCTGGAAAACGTTCAAAACACGCCAGTTTCCTGCTTACCTCGAAAGTCAAAGCGACGTAGATCCTCGATACTTGTCGCTGAAATCCCTATCAAAGGCGATCGTAACTCGGCTCTGATTTTTTGAAACGTGAATGAATGAATATTCAGCTTGGTCAAAGACTCCGCTGTTGCCTGTCTCGCACTCAAGTCAATATTGCAATACTCGAAGATCAATTGTAGAAGTTCTGAGTGGCCTAGGTGAAAGCACATAGACGATGTGCTTGGGAATGTTTCGATAATCTCATCCAAGACTTTGATAACTTCGGCCTCCTTCAACGCCAAGTCTAGCGTATCTGCTGAAATGATATCAAAATCGACCTCGCCAATCATTTGTGGCTGGCCACCACTCTGCCTGTCCCGATAGACGTGTCCAAATGCGAAAGATCTGCGAATATCCGGAGGATCAGATTGCTTCGCTAGCAGGCGAGCATTACCTAACATCAGGTCAAATGGAAGCTGTACTACTGTTCCATTCTGATCTAGTAGCTGCACAATATTCTGGCTAGCAGAGTAATGAGACGAGCGCGGATAGAGGGAGCTTCTAGGAGCCTCTACCGCGCCATGTCGGCGAAATATCGAAGTCAGCTCTTCTTTTACTATGCCACGATATAATAACTCAGCAGCAGTGGGATATGGAGCAGACATGTCCCAAGCGAAATCCTTAGTTGGCTCCAAAGGTGCAGCGAATAACGTCGAGACCACCTTCGGGTAGTATGGAGAGCTGGTATTTGTAAGACTAGACAACGCCCGGCGCGTTGTCTCGTTCTCCATCTGAATGGGTAATTTGCCGCTTCGTAAGAGTTCCATACTAGACGGACGTGTCTTGACGTCGTGCGTCACAAGGGACTGCACAATCTCTGCTGGGGTGGTGTTGCCAGGTTGGAAGTCATCAGGTAATTGACCAGATTGGCCAAGTTTACCTAGTTTATCTGCTCTTTCCATGCCGATAATGGAATAGTAACACATTTCGAAGAAAATGATGCCTAGCGAATACATCTATGTGCAGGTTCAGCATATAAAATCACCAGAGCAATAAAGTGCGGTACTTACATCGACTTTAGACGTGTATGATCCGCTACCCTGCCGGCGAACCTCAGGTGCTACATAGTAAGATGTCCCAACACTCCTTGTTAAATCATTTGAGTCCAGGTTGGCCGGGGCGGCCTTATCTACCGCGAACTGTCCAGTTGTAGCTAATCCAAAATCACCAATCTTGACGTTATTGACGCCGTCAAGCCCCAGTCCGATAAAAATATTCTCTGGCTTGAGATCTCGATGAACAATGTTGAGACCGTGAATATGGACCAGGCCTTCGAGAACCTGTCGGAACAAACGCCAAATCTCCTCGGTTTCCTTCCAAAGGTTGCGTTGGATCAGATCCCGCAAGGTCTAGGGAGAACAAATGTAAGTAAGACGCAAATGGCGGAATATAACGTGATATAACCCCATCCCAGTACTTACCCTCTTGTCACAATATTCCATGGATATATACATGACAGTCCTAAACCCTCTTTGCTCGCTGCGAACCCTGACAGGGGATGGCATGCCCGTCAGTGGATCACTAGTAGAGTTATCACTATCTGAGTCCTCTTCAGAGTTATCCTCATCATGTCCATTCTGGTCCGGTTCATCCTCTTCCTCGCTCCCCGAGTCATCATAACCAAACTCGATATTAGGATGACTCGAAGAAATGAAATCCAAGCCGCCAGTGCTAGTGGCAAATTGAATATCTAAATCTTGAGAAGCCGTACCTTTGGACCCATCAGTGTTGAGATGGTCGGTAGAAAATTCACCATCAGTATCTGAAAAATCGGGTATCTCTTCTAGCCACGTATTGTAGTATCTCACAACAGCAGGATGACTAAGTTGAGATAGTAACCGAACTTCCTTTAGAATTTCAGTGAGACTTGACTGTGAGCGTTGTGTAATCTTCTTGATCGCGTATATCTGGCCATCGAGCTTCTTCCTCGCTTTCACAACTTCTCCAAAGCCGCCCTTGCCTAATCTGCCTTCCTCAACAAAATCTTCTCGGTAACGGGACTGAACCCCATACTGAGCAGTTGAGTCTCGTCTTAGCCTCAGGGGTATAGCTTGTGGTATAGAGCTTAGAGAATGTGAACGGGAAATGACAGGAATGGAATCCTCAATCACCACCGGGGCATCAGTTGCGAGGAATTCACTTGAACTCAGCTCGGACGCTCGCGGTCGCTTCTTTGGATCCAGCTTGAAGAACCTTGCTACCAGTTCGTGGCAGGAGCTGGATAGAGAGACAGACTCGACAAGAGCATTGGGGGACTGATACCTTCGAAATACATCTTGGCCAAAGACCATCTGTAGGAATACAACACCTAAGTCCCACACATCTGACTTTTGGGTAAAGTGTGGTTTTGAGTTTCCAGCTATCTCCGGAGGTAGCCAATATGAGGACCTTGCTGAGTTCACGGAAGAGACAGAATTTGATTTGCGGCAGATTGCATGCATTTCTCTCTGGTATGCAACATCAGAGAATTTCGGCACAATATCACCTGTGGCGTCTCGAAAGAGAAGAATATTGCCAGGATGTATATCTTGGTGTACGACTCCATGACTATGCAGAAACCCCAATGCATTGAGGAGATCTGCAGTCCAAGAGCGGACTTTCCCAACGTCAAGACGACCAGCTAAGTCGATGAGCTCTCCAAGCGGGCCCTTGTCAGCGAAGGGCGTCAAAATGCGAGCCACCCAACCCGCCGAGGCTGAGTCATCTTCGGTATCCGTAGGGTCGATGCGATAGTTCAGCAGACCGACGACGTTGCGGTGTGTTATCTTCTTGACAGATTCTAGTAGACTCTCCAACGCCTGCAATTGTTTCTTGAAACGAGCAGACTCGCTACGTGAAGATCTGAGCTCGAACTCTTTCAAGGCAAGACCGTGACAATCCTGGACGCCAACTAGGCCGGGCCACACGCGGTATGTTATTGAAATTGGTCCCTCTTGCACCAATGTCTTGCCGATGACGGTATTGAAATGAAAGACGTTCCCCGCTAAGTCAGTAATCTCACTGGGCTGGTCAAATTCAATTCTATTTTCTCCATAGTCGGCGATGATTTCTGAATGGCTGCTAGACATTGTCAGCGGCTTCTGACGTCTCTTGGATTCCTTGGCCTTGAGTCGCTGTCGTTCAACTTCTTGCTGTAGCATATCTTGCATTACCCGTTCTTCTTCCCTCGTGGCATCGCGCTTTTTGCGATCTTCTTCTCGCCTTTGCTCTTGAGCTTGCTTAGCCAGTTCATTCTCGTGTGCCGCCCGCTCCTCTTCCAAAGACGGCAGCTCGAGTCCCTGGGCCTTGGTTTGAGCAGCATCTTCGAGTATATCCTGCAATCCCTCGACTAATTCATGGATCATGGGCTCAGGTTGTTCCGAAGCGGCCAAGTCTTTCGGTTTAGACTCGATAAATTTCTGTAACTTAAAGAGAGTAGACTCGTTCAGAGAGCCATCGTCCTTTAGACTTAGCAGAGGCACAGACTTGGGGTAAGTAGCCGTGAGAACAACACTCAATGTCACACACACGTCTTCATTTGAGAGAGCCTTGACACGGATATCAAATGAAGGCTCTGATTTTTTCCAGGCCGTATTGGCAGCTTTGTGTTCAACATAGTCGTCCCCGTAAATGGCCTTGAGCACCATGATCTCTTCATTCTGGGTGTCGACATAGTGTGTCTTGGGGCCCGTGTCCGGGCTGGTGGGGGGCAGCCCGGAACGAGTTGAGTCATCCTGTTTCTTGTAGTTGTGCTGCTGAGGCGCTTTCCACGGTCCAGGTGTCTTCCACGCCATATTGGCTTAACATCAGAGTGCGCAGTAAGTAGCGGTAATGTTCGGACCGAGTGAGTTGGGGCGAACAGAGCAGACAGTCACAGCCGAAGCTGTGCGTCTTTACTGACCTGGTGCCATTTTGCAGCAGCGATTATGATTAATTTTCAGAGACAGATAGGGAGGGTTAGTGGTGATTGTGAGTGTGAGTGACTGGATTTTCCCAGCTTGTGTTTGACTCAACAAACAATCTTCATAGGGTGGGCGGAGGTGCACAAGGGAGCCAACCAGGTACAAGAGCTGTACCTAGGCAGTGTGGCGGTCGACCAACCAAATGAGGTACGGTATCCATGGTACCTGAGTACTTGTAGCTTGGATTACATAAGGTAACTATACGTACTCATGGGTAATAGAATTCTGGTATGGATACTAAATATCTAAGCCAATTGCAATCCTGTTTCAATCGGCTTCGAAAATTCGAATAATTCTTTTGGTAAGCGAATTCTTTTAGGTACTATTTTTGGTTATCTACTGCAGTCTTAGGTTACCGATGAAAACCTTATACTAAGTATGCCCAATCACGGGTACTTTTACGCTAGTGACGACAGACCCGTGGACCCCTCCAAAAAGTAAACAGAACCTTATTACAGGACCGCTATAAATAATAAGCCCTTGTTGCTGGGCCGCTCCGACAGAAGACCGACCGATCAACAAATAACAATTCCTACTGCTATTCACACCAATCAACCCCAATCCAACACAACGAAAGGCGCTTCAATTTATATCAAATAACTTGGATTCGCTACTTTCTCGAGAACACATAAACAGCAATATGCTTGGCTGGGCCCTCAAAAAGGGCTTCCAAGGAGCTACAGGCCTCCGCGACGCGCCTGAAGGAGGTACTGTGATCCCTTGACAGCACCCGCATCGCTCACTTGCTAACAGAGAACAGAAGACACGACTCAATTCGATGCACCAGACACGCCTGCGCCAGTATTTGCAGCACGCGCCATCAAGAATGCCATCTGGGGACAGTCTGCTGCCACGGATGATCGACCTGCTGCTGCTGCCAAGGTGCAGCCCACCGAAACCGAACGCGTCGAACCTACAGAAATTACAACTTCTACTACTACCATAACAACAAAAGAATTCCCAGAGGACAACAGGTCACCGAATAAGCTGAACAGCATACTCCTAACCCCCGGAACCGGGACGTCTCGTCGGAAGCGTGTCTCTTTTGGCAGGGATGTTAAAGCTGGCAATAATGTTGATACCAGCCCTTTCGCCTCAAGCTCTACCCGCAATGGCCGATCGCGAAAGAAAACAACATTACAGCAAGCACTAGAGAACTCTCGCCCGGCAAAATCAAAAGAACCGGAGGTACAGCTGGAAACGCTAGACGAGGGGGAGGACACTGAAGAAGAAGAATGGGAGTGGGACGACGACGAAAATATCTGCTGCAATCACGACGTGACCGTGGATCTTAATGAGCCCCACTCAGAGTCGGGAAAGTACTGGAAAGCCGAATGGTCGCGATATCGCGAGGAAGCCAAATCCGACATTGAACAGTTGGTCAAGTACAAGGCAAATGCGAGGTCCTTCGCCGCCAAAAAGGACATGGAAGCAAGCGAGCTGAGCCAGAAGCTGAAGGAGGAGCATGCCAAGGTGGCTGAAATGGAAAAGAAGATGGCGGATATGACTGCCAAGCTTGCAGTCACCAGGAAACACGGAACCGACAAGGACAGCGTCGCGCTGACAAATGACCTCGCAAGTCAAACATCCATGATTGCTGAGTATCGCAAACGAATTAAGGATTTGGAGACTCGTTTGGCAGAAGCATCTAGCAAGTCAAATTCGGATCGTTCTAGTCATCAACGCATCAACACATCGCCCCGGACGGAACAAAGCATTCTCGAGGTCAGCCGAGAGCTTAGAAAAGCACGATCTGAGCTGCGGCAAATGGATGGACTTCGGGACGAAGTCAAACGATTGAAGTCTAACCTGGCAAATTCCCGAGAGCGAGTAGCGGAGCTTGAGGTTCAGGCATCTGCAGGCGAAGCCACTGAATCATCACGGGTCGGAAAACTAGAAAGGCAGCTCAAAGCGGCCAAGGAAGAATCACGCCAGAAGGACACGGAAATCAGAAAGCTGAAGAGGGAGTACGAGACGCTGAAGAGAGACGCCAAATCGAGAACCGCCGAAGCCATGCAGGTATTGCAAGTCAAGAATGTCAAAATCAAGGATCTAGAGGGAAAGCTTGCAGAACTGGAAGCTGCCCATGCCTTGAATCAACCCAAAAGCCTAGACGCTGCGATGGCAACACATAATAAGATCACTCGAGATCTAAAATCAGGCATCGAGTCACTTGGTAAACCTACCAAGTACGAAACAGCAAGACCCGTCAACCAGCGTACACGGGCTGCATCTGTCGAGGATATCACACTCGACATGACGCAGCGCTCTCTACTTAGAGAAAGGGATGATCAAGTGCCGTACGACTTTCGACAACAACAGCCGTATGAGAATGATCTTTTGATTGATTACACAGCCGACATCCCCACGATTGAACTTCACACCAAAGACATTCCGCGAATTCGGCATGGAGCTGAGAAACACAACGAGGAGGAGCTTATCATGGAGGACATGGATGCCTTAGAATCCCGGCGGACAACTAGAGGCGCAGAACGACGATCTCTTCGCGACAAGCATGGAGCGATACTCTCTGATCGAGTCAATGAGTCATCAAGAAGACAATCGCGCAGGAATCAGCAGTCAGACACAGACAACGTATTATCAAGAGATCGCGAGCAGAATATCGCAAGTCAAAGGACAGCCGGCGAAAGAACAACATCGCTTGCCGAGGATAAGGCAATCCGTCAATCAAGAATTCTGCCCAGGACCGCGCGCCCAGTCTCACCAGGCGGTGACGCGCCAGCCATCGATCTGGTGCGGGACCAATTCACACGACTTGGGGGTCCTTCATCAGATCGCAGCGCCTTGGGCAATACATCGCGCTGCACCTTACCTGCTGAACGGCAGGCTGCGGCACGCGCTCGGATCGAGCAGAGGAGGATGGAAAGACAAAAGACTGGCGGACGGGTTCTTGATAAAGAAAACGTGAGACCGTGAGTCTTTGATGGGGGTATGACGAGGGGGGAGGAGGGTTTACACAGGTGTTGGGACTACATGCGATAAATGTAATGATTGTTTGTTGGGTATGGGCAAATTGCATCATGGTCCGGGTATATTTTGGTGGAAGTCGGATTATGGTTCGAAGCGACCAGCATTTGTCGAGCGTTATACTTGGCGGGCGCTTTGCGGGGAATAAGCGGCCTCATCCAAGTGGCCCTGGTTGAATTCAATACGGGCATCACGAGCTACAAATCAATCTTAGCTCTTCAATCATAATCTTTTCATGACCGTAACACCTTTATTAATTCAGTGAATATTCAGTGAACGATGCTACAATGACTAAGATATCTGCAGACTACGACGATACATCCACGCTTGAAAATGAGATCGCCAAGCTAGAATCGCAGCTCGCGGAAGCGAAACAGCGGTTGAACACCAAGAGGCCCTCTTCAACGATATCACACACAATAACACCCCCCACGCCATTGATACCGACAATACCAGATTCATCGCACCACTATCTCCTCCTACTCTCAGACTCAGCTCTCCCGCTAGGTTCATTCGCCTTCAGCTCAGGGCTAGAATCGTACCTAGCGCACGCGCGCTCACCCTCTTCCACGCCCTCTCTCTTATACAAGCCCACATTCACCTCCTTCCTCCCCCTATCTCTCTCCTCCTACGCCCGCACAACCCTCCCCTTCGCGCTAGCAGCTCACCGCGACCCAGCCACGGTCACAGACCTAGACGACGCCCTCGACGCCTCCATAATCTGCACCGTGGGCCGCCGCGCCTCGATCGCGCAGGGCCGGGCATTACTCTCGATCTGGGAGAAGAGCCTCGCGCCGTCGAAGGCCGTGTCGGCGGACGCGCGGGGTGCGCTCGAGGGCTTCTCGGCCGCGCTGCGGTCTTCTGGTTCCACTTCTACTTCTAGGAAAGCCGGGCACGAGGACGTCGAGGAGGAAGACACCGCCCTCCCACCGCCCGTGTCCGCGCACCTGGCACCCCTCTTCGGGGTCGTGGCGAGGCTGTTGGGCCTCACGCTGCGGCAGACGGCGTACGTGTTCTTGTTCAGCCATGCCAAGGCGCTCGTGTCGGCTGCTGTGCGCGCGAGCATGTTTGGCCCGTACCAGGCACAGAAGATCCTTGCGGGTGGCGAGTTGCAGGTCTTGATTGGTGATTTGGTTGAGCGCGAGTGGGATGTTTGCGTCGAGGATGCTGGGCAGAGCGTGCCTGTTATGGATCTTTGGATCGGGAGGCATGAGATGCTTTACTCCAGGATATTCAATAGTTAATGTCAGCCAGTCTAAAATAAACGATTGAGCAAAGCTCATCATGTCAAGGGATCACGAGCACATGATATCAGATGATGTCTATAGTCTTGCCATGCAACAAACAATATTTGGGTATATGTACTATAGTAAAAGCAGATCCGATCCTGCTTAGTCGTCATCGTCACTATCGCTACCGTAATTTACCAATGGCCCCGAAGATACGGCCGCCTTTGCTTTCGGTGCCGTTGTTACCTTGGCCGTCTTCAAGGCTGCCAATGTGCTGCTTGACAATATCCCACCTGACTGAGCTTCCCCTTGCTGTATAAATGACTCTCCCGACACAACACCGCCGTCAAAATTCGCAACCTCGCCACTTTCAATCATGAGCCGTTTCTGGTCCTCCAGCTCGAAGCCTTGTCTCCCAATTGGATTCACAGCCTGCGCGCCCCGTGCAAAGTAGATATCGTCTGGCGCCTCATACCCTTCAAGCCCAAACCCGCTCTCGATCTTCCTCCGTTTCCTAGCTTCAGGGTCTCGGCCCTCGATCTCAGCCACGAACTCCGCCGGCAGCGCCCGACGGATCGCCTCGGCAGCTTGCTCTTCGATTCGTCTTACTTCTCTCGCTTGCGCCATCGGATTAGGGTCGGCCGTTGCCCATCGCACGTTCAGGATCTCGTTGTGGTCCAGCGACTGGTGCGCCATCGCCTCTTTGGCGAACTGAGCATTCGCCTCGTGAACGTATGTAATGAAGGCAACGCCGCGAGTGTTGAGTACACGTATTCTTTCGACGTTTCCCCACTCGGCGAAATGGCGGCTCACAATCTCCTCTGCAACGCGTATTAGCATCAACCTTCATTCATCGCCTTCGTACCCTGGAATTGCGCACCTATATCATCAGTGACGTGTATGCGTCCAACATATACTGTGCGGTTAACTCGCATGAACGAGCCCACGCCTCCCTACACAACATACACGTATTAGTCTCGGCCGTTGCACCGTATATTCACAAGGTGGATGAGCGTACCATGTCGTCGCGGTAATCCGAGTGCTTGTCCCTTCCAAAGCAGTCCATATTTGGATTGTATATGTTATCGTGAATCCCCGGTAATCGGTGCAGATAGTCGCAATCTTGCCCCTTCGGACATATGCCCCTCTGTCTCGACGTCAGGAGTCAGTAATTCGCATACAAAGCGGAATATCCCAGCACGTACCGCGAAAAAAAGACAGAAATGTGAGCCAGCGACTCGGTCAGCGCGCGTATAGCCGCTGTCTCTCTGGATGTTGCAGCGCCCCTTCGCGGCGGTTTTGGCGTGGTCTTCGCGATCGCCTCCGCTCCATTTATTGTACCAGATATTAAACGTCGTTCCGGTCTGCGGCGGTGGTTCCGATGTTATGAAATCTGAGTCCACTTGCGGTCGGGCTGGACGTCGTTTGCGAATGATCTTCTTGACCTTTTTGGGCGCGGGCGCAGCCACTTCGCCCGATTGCGCCGGGGCGACTTCTGTTTCCTCAGACATATGGAGGCGATATCGATTGATCGAAGAGATCGGTTTGATGTAATTTGGGTGATGAAAAGGTTCGAGTGAATCGGTCGATCTTAGGGTGGTGAAGCAAAATGGAGATTTCGAGAGGCAAGGCTGAATGAAATGGACGTTGAGGCTGTTTGTTTGAATACAGCTAGGAAAGGGAAGCTACTTGGACAGGCAATGCAGGATATCATAAGTTTGGCATGCATTTAAAGGGGAGCCCACTCGAATTAAGTGCACTGGCTTAGATGTATAGTCTTGATATGAGCATATTTAGGTTTAAACGTTAAGTCTCAATTAAGTGTTAAGGGTATAAGCAAGTGCCTCCTAGGATAGGTATTTATTCTTGACTTATATTTCACTAGCTGTAGCAGCTCAAGCAAGAAAAGCATGACTCTAGATACGATCCATCGCATCGATCCAACAGCATGACCCCAATTGATCAAATTTGATATTCGAAAAACTCTTGACCTCTTGCTCTTCCAGTGCACTACGCCTGCCAATACACACGGCGACGGCTTTGATCTTGATTCCCCAGGTTCATGAAATGGAAAAGACCTCATTCCTCGTCCTCGTCTTGAACCGTGCAGGAAGCCACACGGAGGTGCTACAAGGCAGATCCCATCATTCCGCTTTCTGATAACTCTTTCAGTGATTCCATCCAGCTTGCAACCCCTACCCCTATTTCTTGGACGTGTAGATCAAGCCCGGAGAGCATGAAATGGACATAGGCGATCGCGGCGCGCGCGTAGACGACCGTGATGTCTTTTACGGGCTCTTTGGGATATATGTTGGTTAAACTACGTAGAAAATCTACTTCTAGAATCAGGAGCTGTCCATTAAAGATTCCAGTCTGAGCCAGGATTTGGTACCCGAGCAACTCAGCGGGTTTTGGACCAGGACAGTTTTCGCCTGGCTTTGGACAACATTGTGCGCCGGCTATTCTCAAGCAATATGCTAAGACGACCTTCCTACACTCGATGATAAACTAAGAAGACGCCATTTGCGACAGAAGCTATTGGCGGCTTGGATAAAATGTATGCTGGTATATCTCCTATTCCTCTTCCCGGACAGCTAATGTTCTCTTGCCAGATGATCCCCAAGCTCGCAATAGCCTACTGCGTGCATGTATTCGAAACTATTTCTTTTCTTTCTTGTGTCCTATTATTTTTAGGATGCCACTCACCGCCTTCACTTTCGCTCAGCCTTTCCTCGTTAACACAACAATAAACCTCGTTAATTAAAAAAAATCACAACGCGAACTTTGGGAAAGCGCTCATAAAGGCCCGGGCTATTATATATTTTAATGAATTTTTTAAGGACTTGGATTATTGTTTGCAGCACCTGCTAAAACTTTTTTTCCGGTTAAGCTAGTTAGTGAAAGCTTTACATTTATTATAACAACATGGAGTCCCTTGCTTCTGCTGCCGCCATAATTTTACATCCTTGTCTTAAGGTAAACAGCCTGGAAAGCCGCTAAGCTTCGATTCCCTGCTGACAAAGCGATAGATAAAAGAGTAATTACCTTGAACGGGTACGGAGATGTTAGAATGTGAACTACAAGAAAAGGTAGGTAACTACAATGCTCCGTTACAGAACAAGACCGCTAACTTATTAAGCCTTCATATACCAGACTCCTCCCATACAAACCCTAGTCGATCCTAGTTTTCTTACCTTGAGAAAACGCGCTAGTTCCTTTAGAAACAGAAATCATCAACCGTTATCAATGCTTCTCCAGAGCCTTCCCAGCAGCCAGCGAAGGAGCGACGGGATGTTCAAGGCGCAGAAGGTCATACTACTCCTGAGTACGCGATCATTAACGAGCTTGAGATATATTTTCAAAAACCACCTATTTCAATCGATCATTATATGCGAGACCCTCTTCCATAGTGGCGTAATACAAGCCAAAGGAAATTTCCACAGCTATCCATTATAGCATTCGACTTTCTTTCGATCCCTTTATCAACAGCAGAAACAAAGCGCCAATTTAACGGCGCGAGAAATATAATATCTGTTAAAAAAAACGCGGCTTCGATGCTATGTCGTCGGCGCTGTACAATGCATTAGGTCGTAAAGTTAAAAAAGTATCTATGAGCTAGGTTCACCTCTTTCGCTTCTCGATCGGTAGGATTGGGAGCAGGAGGCGGACCAAATTTCTCAAATATTAGACTCTAATTAGCTTCTTCTCGCTATTCTCAATCGAGATCGAGATCGAGATCCGAGATATTCTCGCTCTCGGTGACTTCAAGCGTTTCTCGCTATTCTGGATCTCGCTGATGTTTCACTGGTCTCGAACTCAGCGAGATATTCTCGCCGAGGGGATTTTGATTTCTCGCTCGCTCGATTCCCAGCCCTGAAACAGGAAGGCCACGAGCATGACTCCTAATAACAACAATGACAAGAATGAATATGGGAAGATGAGCCGGTGCCACCGGATAGACATAAAAGCGCCGAATCAATTACAGTAACGTCTCAGTCGATTTTCATTGTATATATTATACAATTAAATCTATATGCCCCAAAATGGGGGGGGGATATTAGCTCCTACTTATTTCCGGTGTCAGGCGTACTGTGAGAATACTCTATGAAATTCTATACAGCTGCTCGCCATCTGTATAAAGCCATGAAAGCCTATCAGTTGTTGGCAATGTTGTCGCCTGTACAGGGATATCTGCTGCAACGAGCGACATCATTGGACTCTGAGGTAAAGGGTCTCTAGGCGGCGAACCAATCACAAGGTACCCTTCTTCTGGGTTTGCTGGGGACTGGATACTTTGAGTTGACATATTTGAGATAGGCGGAGTAATATTTTCGGGTTCGAAGCCCACGGGCCGCGGTAGATGGTAGGATTGGGATGACCTGGGACTGTTCTGTATGCTTTGCGGAGTTGTGTGATCTGACACGAAGGCCGCTGGTCTTGGGATTTGATAGAGACCGCTGTTCCTTAAAGTTGGCAATGAATGGGAAGCTCTGAGGTTGCTCGAGCTTTCACTTGTCGTTTTGTGAATCGGCGCAAAGCGAACATGAACAGGAAGTCCATCTCTGCTATGCAATGAAGTGTCCGAGTTCGAAGAAGCGTCATAATTGTATCCGACAGGGTGCCGACTCATTCCATTAGTTGACCACCTTGAAGATTTGATACTCGCTGATCGTAAATTCGATTGAGGGGTCACTCTAGCATCCGAATACCCGCTCGGTTGAAAGTTTCCCGGGACAACAGAAGCAGGATCCCCCATTATAGGGGTTATAACCTCTTGCCCAGAAGATGGCGTAGCACGAGGGATAACATGACCAGGGACAACTCCTACTATATCGGGGCCATTGACGCTTGCCACAGCATCTTTCTCGCAAGGCCTATGTCTTATCGGACTAAGAGACCAATCACTTGAAAACAGTCGTTCGTGATCAGTGGGAGTTGAAGTAGATTGGTGAAGCTTTGCGGTCAGCGGCAGCGTCCAGCTTGTCTTGAAAGAGGCAGGTGAAAGTTCTGTAGAAGTCGGAACCTGGGTGTCTGATGGCGCAAACGAAGATTCACTTCTAGCTGTATTTGTTTGACTGGGTGCCTCTGTCGTATCTGATACAGACTCCTGGATCGCAGACAGTGACCAGCCTCCGGGATATGCACCTAAGCGGGTGGTTTCCTGAGCTTGGGTTGCATAGGAAAAGTTGTTGTAACCAAGGGTCCAAGTTGAAGGGAACAGAGTTCTTGTGTTATTTTCCCCTTCCATCATCCAGCGTCGGTAAGGAATGACTTCTGATGGCTATTGGAAAACAATGGAACTAAATGTACCCTGAGTTGAGGCAAGAATTGAGGAATCAAACCACCGCCCAGTGTGACCCTTCCCGGGCTCAGCTAGCTAAGCCCATGTCAGCCATTATTTACAGACCAATAGGAACACGAAGGTCTTATGCCACCGCCTCCTGTTTTCTTGGGCACAGCTGCATTGGTGCAATAGTGAGGCAAATAGCGAGGCAATCACCAAGGCGGACTTTCAGATGGTGCTCCTCGTACAATACACACACAAGCCTCCAGGATTCTGTTCACCTTGCATTCAGTATCTATACATCCTACTTTCGTATAGAATAAGTTAAAATATACAGTAATTGAATTTCGACCTAGACAGGCGACAGGTTCCTAGGATCAAGATGCGCCATGGCGACGCTGAAGCGACCCTCAATTGACAGGTCCCGAGGACAGCCAAGCCAGCCAAGCACCACACCCCAGTGGCCGTTCAACCTAGAATGTTTTGATCCTATCCTGTATGTGAAATCAGACCTATTTGATGAATACTGATGTGAGTGTATTAATGATACTGTGAAGGGACTATCAGAATGACGTAACAAGCGCATTCCAAGAAATCGAGAAGACCCTTTTAGCTCCAAGTACATCTCTACGCGCACTCTTCACAGCGGGCAATTATGCCAGTAAGTATGCTTCCCCCTACACTTTGAAGCGTACAACCTGCCTCTATGTTCTTACTAACCTGCGATTAGATGTTCAAAAGCTGGACCTGGACGAAAAAGAGACAAGGACCTTGCTAACTACTCGAGTAATTAGACCCCTAGCCATATTAGCACAATACCCTAATACATCTCTAGGAGCAAAAGACGGAGCAAGCGAACCTTGAAATATTGTTTGTCCAGCCTCTTAATCCATTTATCAATCGTTTCTCTAACTATAGATCAAGCACAATCTCCAGGCTCTTGAGTACTGGTTCTATACCGCCGGTAGCAAATGGTGGCTACGGAAGACTACAAATAAGCAAGGAGGCTTTCAGGCTCCTCTTATATACGTTCAACGTCCCTGTGGCTTTCATTACAGCGCTTGCGCGTCCTTATATGGTCTGTGGAACTGGTTTTCGTCGTATATCCCTCCTAGCCTGGGACTATTGGTGTTTGATACCCGTGCGAGCGGTTGTCCCTTGCCGTGTTCAGGCTCAGGATCATACGCGAAGTACAGCCGGTAGTAACCAAATGGATCCGTTTCACTATGTCCATCTACCCGATGCTAAAGCCGATGTTCGCGGCTCTTTTATCGGACTCTTCATTCGATACGACCATGAAACATGCCATACCTCAATTATATGTTTCAATCTCCTGGACAATCGTCTGCGGGACCTCATTGAAGAGCCATTCGATCGTGCTTGGCACGCGATAAGGTCATGTTCAGAAAGGGGCTTGGCAATAAATCCACGCTTCCTACATGCTATTTACTTATCGAGTGCGTTGAGATGGTGGAACAATGTGTTACTCTGCTTCAACCAGCAACTCGTGATGCATGTATGCCAGATCTCAATCTGTGTAAGTTTCTAGGGATGATATCGGGACTAACATGCTAGACTAGGAGAAACAACTACAGCAAGAGATCGCTGCCGAAACATCGGCTTTTTCGAACGAGAGCAAAGACATGAATACTTCTTTACACATCATGGCCGCGCACCTGCATCGGTACAAATCCGAGCTCCATCGCGTGGAAACTATTCTATCAGAGCTTAAATCCTGCAAATTTACCACTACTAACACGTCAGATGTGAGTACCGTTGCAGAGGCAAATGACAACCAAGTCAGCCTCAACATTGAGCAGCTGGTTTCGCAGCTTGGCGCTATCTTGAGCTTTTCGAACGAGCTAGAGAAGAAATTGCAGAATATCCTGACATTGGTATGGCTCTTTCATAACATAGCTGCAATAAATTGCATATATGATCTGTATTATTGATTCGAGACACACGGCATAGTTATTCAATCAAATCCAAGCGACAAACGATAGGACAATGCAGGCCATCCTCACAGCCACCCAAGAGGATAACAAACTGTCTCAAACCATGGCAGTAGAGTCTCACGAGCTCACACGAAGCTTGAAAAAGGATAGCATCGCCATGAAAACGGTGATTAAGCCCGCACTCCATGAGGTGTCCTTGCTAACTCCCGTAACCTCAGATTGCCATATTGACTATGTTGTTTCTCCCCGGAACATCTTTCGCAGTGAGCCTTATCGCCGCTATCTATATCATATGAACGAACTATACCTAATGGTCCCGTTTTTCTTCTAGGCTATCTTCGCAATGCCATTCTTCACTGATACGAAGGCTTTGAAGACCCCGGCTCAAGTTTGGATCTGGACCGTTCTGTCGGTAGTCACTACTTCACTTGCATTCGCCGTTTTTTATCATGTCATCAATCACTCGGCAAGTATGGTACGTACAGATACGAACACCAAACAAGATGAAGAGTCTGGGTCAGGGAGAGGGTTTAGACTATCGAATTTGCCTCCGGGCGCAAGTGGATAATTGGAGAGCCCGGGAAATTAAAACTTATTATTGATGCTAAAATATTTTCTTTATGTAACTGTAGATAATTATCTATATTAGGTCCTACAGTACGAAAGCGGATGTACGATTACTCTATGAAGCTCATCTAATTCTTTGCCCTCTCTCAGACATCAAAAGAAGAGCAAATATGAGGCTTGGCATTAATATTTAAACACCTAGATTCTCCATAACTACATAAATGACATGGCATGCTTCATATCAGCGTCATCCTATATCCTGTAACAGAGAAACAATGTAACGAACATCATCCTCATTCACCCCTTCCGGTCTATACAAGGCATTTCCCACCAACTTCGTGTTAGTTACAACTTGGAATGTTTCCGAGGCTCCTATTCTCGGCTTAGTCGTGACGACCATAAAGAGTGCATGGAGGAAGAGGGCGATGGCGGGCGGAACCCATAATGTCAGCGGGTCTTCTAGATGCCGGAATTCCTCGGTGTGACACATCATGCTATAGCTCGCCGAGCCTAGCAGAGCAGTGTGTCGCAGATTCTGTATGCTAATTGAGACGGTCGGCTCCCATTCGGACTCCTCTCGATCTGTGTTTAACTTCGTTGACAGGGGCCGCCCGAGCAGCCCGCCGAAGAGCTGCGCTACCGACTGTGAGTATGGCGCTTGGTCCGCCATCTTATCAAGCTCCTCACAGACAAGATACAGAAGTCGCCGGAAGACTGCACGTCGCCTAGACTCTACGTCCACGTTTAGAAGAGATATGGCTTTCACAATCGTGACGAACCCCGGTAAGGGGTATCGGAGCAAGGGTGCTGCTAGGCTCCGCCCATTAGCGTCACAGCTCGCGTCCAACTCCTCAAAAGACCCTACCAGCACAGTCGCTAGTGGCCAGACAGGCGCTGGTGAGTCTGACGGCAGCGAAAAAGATTCTGATAGCTCGCGTAGGGCTACTACCGAGTGTAGAATATCGCGCACGGTCCAGTCGACGGCGGCACGAAATGTGGTAGCGGCGGCGGCAGCGGCCATTGTCGCATGAATGTCGAATTCCATCTGTGAGGGAACAGGGCTCTGTGAGAGTCTAGGCGTTCCGACTGATCTCTCAGCCGCGAACGTGAGTACAGAAAGGAAGACTTGGGGCAAATCACTCTCGGCAAAGCGACCCTCAAAGGCGGTCATCAGAGCCCCGCATACGGCTTCACGGTTCTCGAAGAAAGAGACCATAGGCAAAGCGGTGGTGATCCCGAAGGAGAGCGCGCCATTATTCGTATAGAAGACCGAACAGGGGTCGCAGACGAGCGACGGTATCTGCGGAGAAGGACCCAAGAGCCTTGGGGTCGAGGCGGGAGAGAGCGATGCTAGGGCGCTAGATGTCTCTTTGAAATGACCCATGGCCAGTGGGAACGCTAAACGAGTGTGACTTCTGGGTGGTGGGAAGCCCTCAGTATTGACTCCCGTTGGCGGATGATATGGACTGGAAGAGGCAGCGCGAAACAGCCAGGATAGCGTCATATCGCTGGCACCACAGAGAGGACAAGTGCCTCTGAATGAGCCCTTGGTTGAGCGTAGGCCAGGCGAATAGAGCAGCCCGCGTAGTGATATGTCAGTAGTATTCGTTATCCAGCTTCCCCACGCCTCTTCTGTACGATGATGCTTTCGGTTCGGGCGAGGCATAGTGGCTGACTGGGTTTCTCCTGTCCTGGTCCTAAGGGGCGCTCTAGGTGGCTGTGATGGTGCACCCATGACTTGGCTTTGGGGTGTGATGGTAGGGGCACTAGCAGTGTGGGCATTGATTGTCCCAAATGAAGGAGAAATGGCAGGGCTGAGGTGAATAGGGGTGGCGGAACTAGCCTCGGCATCTTCAATAATATTCCTCCTTTCTTCAGCTTTCCGTAACTGATCCTGGGCTTCGGCGATGAAGTGGCGCATATTTTCTCGATAGGCAGTGCGAAGTCGCAATTGGAGAGAGGCAGGAGGCAATTGCCCTCGGCTAACTAGGTTGAGAACCTCTGTGAAAAGTGACCCGGCATTGCCGCTTAGATCTCGACGTGGTTTGAAGAGCGGATCATCAGGACTAATTGTCTGTTGTCGAAGCCAGTGGCGGAAATCATCTTGTTGACCCCTCGCTTGCATCGTCATTCGAACACTATCGAGGTTACTTCCGTCGGCAAAAATGTTGGCGACCTGGTCAGCACTCAGGCAGTTGGCAAAAAGATCATCCATGTTAATGATAAGCGAGTCTTGGAGGGCGACCTCATTGGCATCCAGTTGTTTAGGAGCCGGGATAGAGACTGTAGCAAAGTCGGCCACACAGACTTGCGGAAGTGAATCCCAGCGGGATGAGGAGTCGAAAACAGGGTGAGGTTGGCCTTGAAGCAGCGCATTGAAGACACCTTTCGTCTGCATGGCGCGTAGATCGCCGTTGGTCTCATTGCAGAAGAGGAAAGCGCAATTGGGCACGGCAGCGAAAAGACTCACGCCGACAGATATGTCGCAACTTGAGGGGCCAATGCTTGGATTGCCAAATACGACAACGACGCAACTGATGCTGTGAACGCCGTGTTTGGCGATATCGTGGGCGAACTTGATCCGAGCCTCGGGCGGTATGAGGCCATCCGTCATGAGAAACCACAGTGAGGATGCTTTGAGGGTAGCCTTGTGGGAAGCATTCACGAGAATAGCGCCAGGATCGGTGCCACCCCGATCGTCTAATTGATGCAGTTGAGCAAGGCTCAGAGAAGGATGTGCCGTGTCATCCCATGGCAAGATGCTGCAGGCGAAGCGTGCCCGTGGTGAGAGTAAGTTCGAGACACTCCTAATGAAAGCCGTCTCTGCCGCAAGGGTTGCACCATAGGTGCTACCTGAGATGTCGACAGCGAATGACACGGATGCATCACGGAATGGCTGTCCATCGATATTAGATGTGTGAGGCTTCTTGTCTAGTACTGTAGATGGCATCGATGACCCTGTTGCTGAAGCTTCAGCACTTCCAGGTACAGACATCACCACACTTTTGTATTTTCTAGTCGTATTGTCGCTGTATATTAGAAAACAAATCCCCCGAGGCTCGAAAGATCTCTGCTGCCTGAACCCGACCAACACCGAGGCTATTAAAAGGAAATCCACACGCACAGATAGATGCAACCTAGACCTAGCCAGGCTTGGGCAGAAACGAGGCAACTGAAAGCCATCGTGTTTATTGGGCAGGCAACAGCCGTCTATGGCTATGCTGCACTGCCCTGGCCACCACGGCCATGCATGTAGCCCACCGCCCAAGGCATTCTACAGTGTTGTTGAAGCCTTGATTATTGAACATGATTTGAGCCTCCGAATATGACGTCCTCATTGGCAGGATTCGCGATCCACAGATCGATAGTGACATGACCTTTGTTGTCGTAAAGGTGTGTTGTGACAAGACGTCGAGTATGGCAGCGAAAGAGAGCTAAACTGCCAGTAATTAATATTGAATTAGGGGACTCTAGGTACGTAAAAAACCTTGATTGGTTAACTTTATCTACCTCTACCCCAAGTAGATATCATAGGTATTAATAGTAGGTATGTAGGGGTAAAACAATCTGCGCGTTTCTCAGCTGAGAAAGCTGAAATAGAACTCAATTATGTCAAGTGAAACTAACTATGTGAAGTAACTCAGTGGTTCCTACCCTGCGGTCTACATTTTGTTTCTAGCAAGATAATTACTTGATAATTGTCCCCTAGAACGTCAGATTCTGCCCAATAAGCCTGAGGATGGCTGCCAGTACAGCTTCGGAGGACTAAAGGGTTAAATCCCGAGGTACAGACGAAAAATCCGTGCACTTACTAGGCGCTTCAACTTATGCTAAACTAAACATCGCCGTATATAGCAGGTATATTGCCCTCAGCAAATGTGCCACCTGAACTGTCCTAAATTGTATGGGTGGTTTGCTACCTATAGGGGAGGGCCCCGTTTTAGATCACTCTGGTACATGAATGGCACAAGTGTTGTATCTTGGCTCCAGAATGGCCTAGGTATTTAATAATTAACACCTAAGGCCAGCTTAGTTCCAACCTTTTCAAGCTATATAATATTGTATGAAACATAATGTTCAAAAGCAAAACGATATTATAACGATGTTTTAGCGATGTTAAAAAAAAAAAGAAAAAACATTAGAGCAAGTAGCTAAAAAAAAATAGCAGTTGTAGCTAAATAGCTTTAAACCTCTTAGCTAAAAAGCAGTTGCTGGTTACTATATTGTTTGAACAGTTTGGTACAACGCATATACAACGAAACCAAAAATATATAACAGAGTAACCCCCAAAAACGTTTGTTCTAGCCTGTTCCCAAACGGGATCCGCACGGGTAGGTAGTAACGCATGAAAGTGGATGCTAGCACCCGTAGGAGATTTTGATGGCACCTGTGGCGTGTGGTGTGTACTCATAGGCCCCATTAGACTTGCACCTCATACCCTTCGGGTCCTGTAGTAGCGAAAGGTATATTGATGTTGTAAAAGAGATGGAGCCTTGGTACGGGGCATCCACTGTGAGGTGTATTCTAATACACTGTCCTTCGTACCTTCCCACAGGTCCAGATAATAATAATATTCCTTGGCATCATAGCTTAGCAACCCTACTGTACATATGTAGGTAGTCTATTAACTTAGCAGGGGATCCTAGTGTCACATCAATTTACATTGACATTCATATTATCCCAAAGATTAAATCTATGTCATAGATTAATCACTAGATCAAGGCACAACGTGATTGTATTCTGATATAATGCCTATCCTTTCAAGCGTTAAAACACCAAACACTCCACACAATTATTTTTGTTCCGCACCCTTACTCCTTGGGAATTCCCAGTTCTCTGAGAGTTTCTTTTAATCCTAGTCGTTTCCAACTATCGAGTTCGTTCTGCGTAGCGACGACGATGTATAATTAGTGCCCGCTTCTTTATTAATGCCAGCACGTCGCCTCGGAAGCACAATCATCCATCGCTTTGTAATAATCATATTGTGCGGAGTAGCCGCTCCGGGTATAGTCGTTCCAGCGTGCTCGGAACGGCCGTCGCCAACCTTAGTGGCTTGCTCAAGCATCCTAGAATAAATCTCGGCTAATCTGAACGAATTCATATCATGCTGCTGAAAGCGGTGGTGATTCAAATGAAATGGGACGTCTGTTTCTTCGTCGCTCTCGGAATGGAGAAACGTCGCAAAGGTGTGTTCTGGCATCAGCATCAGCTGCATATGCTTGTGCAACCGGCTGCACCCGCCATCTCGGCCACAGTTATAGAATACGGCGCAGTCCCTACACAAAGAATCTAAAACAGACTAAGCAGCGTTAAGGTTATCTTGATTCAAGGGCTCATATTGTTTCCGCTGCGCGTCAGAAGCTAGGAGCATGACATGTGGTCTAGCAAAGGAGAACTTATTAGCTGCTAGGAAGTAAGTCGCCCCAACATTGCCAATCTCGAATCCCCGAGTGTCGGTATCACTCCCGTCTCGGATTTGTTGTTGTGACTGGTTATCTTCAGACTTAAGCTAGGGTATTTGAAATACTGGCTTTTTCAAGAGGGCTGAGGTGAGAACGAATTGAAACTAGGTGCACAATCTTAGCAAGAAGCCTTGAAAATGTATTAGGACTTGGACCGTTAAGAATTTACCTTGAGTTCTCTATCAACAAGAGGAATGATCTTCTGCGTTTCGTCGTATTGGACAATACCAGACGAGCTGATCGAATTTATATAAGATAGTGGCTTGGTTCATTGTTGTTATCGACCGCTTCACCTAGGTGAACAAATAATCAAACGTATTTCAAGTCAGATAGAATGTTGTTACTTCCTCAATGAATGGTCTGTCTATTCTGAAGCCCCAATAGTCTCCGAGAATACGAACGGATGAACGTTGAGCGTCAAAGAGCAATGGGCGAAGTGGCACTGCATTGTATTTCCATATGCAGTATATGTCCCATCACCTTCAAGTCCAGGGGAACAACTGTGATGGCTGACATCCACTGGGACGAGGCCCACAATCTATCTTGCGGTGAAATATGGTATCGCCTAAGGCAGCTATCCCAAAAAAAGAAATAGACTTTTGTTGGATTTGCTGATGGGGGTACAGACAGTGGACTTCTAACTGTAACGACGTTGCGAAGTCACTGCTACTTCTGTGCCACAGTGTAACTTCTCAGCCTTGCTTGGGTTGCACTCCGCATCCTGGGTGGTCACAACGATCGACACATGCACCCATGTGAATCTTTGCAGCTAACAACAGCTAGGACTGATCTATTATGTAACCCACTATCGTATCAGATGTCGACTTACAGGCGCTCTACCTTGCTCCTGTCTCTACTCAGCTTGTCAAGCTCTCGTGCTTTTTCTTGCTTCTCCTCTGCTCTTCTTCGAAGACAGGAGTAAACTCGTGTTCTCGGTATTTCCCCTATCTAGTACCTTTAGCCGTACTGTTTTTTTCTTCTAAAGATTATTCGACGATGATAAACCAACAACTTCGCGAGGAGAGGCGCGAAGCCACTGCGGAAGAGATCAAGACACTTCCACACATTGTCGATACCATCCCCTTTACAGTATGGGTAGCTTTTGTTGCGAGTGCGATGGAAAGGTTCACTTTCTACGCTGTTAAAACACCATGGCGTGAGTACCTCCGTGCCCTCCTTTACCTGTCGCAACCGAGTTTGAACAGGGGTTGACTGTCAACAGAAAACTACGTTCAGAATCCAAGCAATAGTGCCCTAGTGCCAGGGGCTCTTGGCCTAGGACAGGGTGACTGCTACAACGATCTCGAATGCTTTCGCTTTTCTCACTTTCTTATCACCGGTTCCGTTTGCAATCCTCGCTGATGTTTGGTTGGGAAGATACAAAACTTTGTGCATGAGCTTTTCGTAAGCTCTCTCCTTCTCTCGTGCTTGATACGAAATTGATTCTCTCTTTTTAGGCTTGGATTTATTGGGTGTCTTGTGATTTTTGTTACATCGTTCCCTTTCGTAATGCAACAATCCGTGAATATTTTCGGACTGGCGCTTGGTATGATATTCCTGGGACTCGGAACTGGTGGTTTCAAGGCTAATACTGTGTCTCCTTTCATGGGTAAGCCTAGGGCGATTGAGATATACATTTGTCACTTGTGTGTAATCTCGCTGCTGACAATGCATTCTGGCAGGAGAAACGGCGAACGAGTTATTGCGGATTGAGAATTGACCCTTCAATAGATCTACAATGTCCTTTACTGGTAAGAGACTCCTGAATATCAGTATGACACCATGTTCTAACTTGACGTAGGTTCACGAACATTGCGAGTCTATCTCTGATTGCCTCAAGAAAAGGAAGTAGGGTTTTGGGCTGCTTACCTCCTGCCATTGCTTTCAATATGGTTTGCGGTCCCTTTGATGCTAATTTGGAATAAATCTTTCGGTATTCTTTCTGTCTCCCGTGCTAGAGCGTAAAAGGCTAATAAATGAAAGTAAAATTTAAGCCACAAGGGAACTTATTAACACAAGCATCGAAACTTATTATGTGTTCAGTGCGTGAACGGTTCCAACTTGATGCTGCAATTCCAGCGTACCAGCTTGAAAAGTACGACAAACATGTTCAATGGAATTGTTTTCGAGATGCGAAGGGGTCTCATGGCCTGTAAAGTAATGTCAGTATCTTCAATCATATCTAACGTAAAGAAGCTCACACTTAAGAATAGGGCATGTTTTATCCTACTCAACTTGTGCTTAAATCAGATCTCAAACAATCTCGTTTCTCAAGCCGGTCAAATGCGGCTAAATGGAATTCCAAACGACACCATCCAAGCACTTAATTCCGTTGCTTGTGTATTACTTGGATCTATTATACAGAAGGTCATTTTTCCGAGGCTGCGGGTAATAGGGGTAAGATTTGGACCCACTGCTCGCATGACTGCAGCATTTGTCGCCATGGCTACTTCTATGGCCTTCGTTGCGATAGTTCAAAAACTTATTTATTCAAGCGGCCCATGTTATGAGCACCCTCTTGCGTGTCCAGAATCGGCTAATGGGAACACCTCGAACAATATCAGCGTCTGGGTGCAAACTCCTACATACATTCTGCTTGCTTGCGCCGAAATTCTAGGGGTGGTATCTCTATATAAATATAGTTACTCTCAGGCGCCGAAATATTTGCGAAGTTTGGTACAAGCAATAGGTCGGATAAGCTCGGCTATTGGAGCTGCCCTTGGAATTGCGATCTCACCGTTGGCTGTAGATCCGAAGATTTTGTACATGTATGTAGGGTTAGCCGTGGTTATGGTAATTATCGCTCCTGTATTCTGGGTTTTTTTTTTCGAAAGCAGGACGAAATCGGCGCCTCTCCTGATGACTTGGGATCTACCCACCCTGAATCACGCCAATTTAATAGGAGAAGTCATAAGGGGCAGAGAGTCAAAATAGCCTCTAGGAACGAAAATTGATACACCAGCTACATAGCCTTACTTCTCTAGTTGTGGCAATACCAAAGAGAATGCGTTTCAATTGGATCCCGATCACATATATATCGTACCGAGTTACGGCTGTCACCATGAATGTAGTTTCAGTTGTTATGGTACCTTGCCTAAATCCCTCACTTGATCACCTGTCACGAAACCATCACGAGATCCCAGCAAGAAGTGATACCAATGCATTGGGCACTTTGCGGCTACCAGAAACAATTCGAGTGCTCGAATTGGACAATAAAGTTCGCTTCTACAGTGTAAGAGACCGTGTAGATGGCAGAGGCTGGAGCTAACAATGTTTATAGGCTGTCATGTCCGAGCCTTTTGGGGTGGATTCACCGCACCGCAGACTGAGGAGACGCCCTTTTAGCCCAGTCTCTCCATATGCTGTGTCTAAGCAATTTCAGTTTAGAATTACCGCCAATTACCGAGACGCCTACGGCCTTCACGCCTCGAATGGAATCCTGTTCGATCACGAGTCACCAAGACGGGGTTTGTAGAGCTCTTCCTGTACTCACGAAAAACATATTCTTACATTTCCCTTTAGGAACTGCCTTCGTCACCAGGAAGGTAACCTCGCATGTTGCATTAGTTACTTACAGTTTGGTAGGTTGCTTCGAGCTAGGTAATCTCAATGTTACCAGAGATTGGGGCCATGTCAAAGATTATATGCGACGAGTCTACCTTATGATGCAGCAACTGGTCAAGCCGTAAGCGTCAGACAATTTGTTGAAGCCGCTTCCAAAGTTATTGGCACTGAAATCAAGTGATTTCATTCATATTACGTCTAACTTCGAACCCCAAGACTCACACAATTCAGGTGGTGGCGCTCGGGCACATTAGAAGCCGGCATTAACTTCGCAACTGGCAAGGTCTATGTAAGAGTGAGCCCTGAGTTGTATCGGTGAGTCGAGAATGAGAATTTGTTAGGCTCAGCTGCGAAGGCAAGGGCCATCCTTGGCTGGGAGCCGCAATATACCTTGGATAGCCTGGTCGAAGAGATGATCCTGTCAGACATCAAGCTTGTAAAATCAGACAAGATCTTCTCGACCACGTACTTGGATTGGTTCATTGATGGGGCAGGGCTAATTCAGAAATCATCCTAAGATAGTTTAACTGTTTCGAAACGATACAAAGCTGTGCTGCCTTTTCCGCTAGTTTTTCAATGCAGTACATTCGTTCTCCAACCATAGCAGCCCTTGATGGGGTCAGATTGATAGTGAGGTGAAGAATTGTTACTTCGCTAGACCGTTGCCTTCGCATGCATTGTCACACTCGACAAGTGATAAATTCTAAATAAAAAAATCTTACGCCAAAATTGTAATCATCGCAAAGAGACGCCGTTTTAGCCGGCTTGACGTTGCAGTTGTTGATATTGTCGCTGTACGTGGCACAGGAAAGTGGCGTGAACCCGGTGGAACGTAGAGTCCACGAAACCTCCACGACTTGCCAAGATTTTGAGTGTCCGATGAGAGCCATGAAAACCCCATGTATTTGTACCTCACCTCAGCCGATCAGGAAGTTCAGGATGATACATCGGATTCGGCGTATTTTGGTAGGAAAGAGGAATATTTCTAGGTATTGAGAAAGTCGATTCATAAGCAGGGGTATAAGGAATATAACACGCGACTAAGACTAGGTCGGCAATGTCGGCAATGTCACGGAGGTTTCGTGGACTCTAGCGGGATAGGGGAGAAGGACTGTCGACAGGGGCATCGTAACTAAAGCTCCAAGCATTATACCCAGAACAGCAAATAGTCACGCGATTACGCTCAAATCTACATGAATCCCGTCATTACGCATGTCATCTTGGAAGCACCTGCAATAGCTTCCAACAGCATAAAGCCCTGTACACACCCAGAGAAGGTCGCATGGTACTTGGGCCGTAACGTTCGGAGCCTCCTACCAACAGACATTTTCGATACCTAAGTTACAAATGCCAAACATCATACATAGTAAATCATGAGAGAGCACCACACGGTTTTCCAAACTCCGCCGCAAACTCGCGGAACATCGCCATCAAAAAAAAAGGGGGGCGGCGGGTGATCTCTGCTACAGCTTAAGCAACTTTTCCTCGTCGTTCGACCCGCTCCGCTGGTATGCGAAACATCTCACGGTATGATGAGGCAATGTTAACATCCTGTTCCGCCATCCCGAGATCCTAGTGAGGTGACAAAAGCAGCTGTGTGCATACGCGAAGCCAACAACAACAATAACAACAATAACTGCCTACGTGTTGATCTTCCTCGGCTACGAAGTTGATTGATTCGATGGGATGGATGGTGGCGCGTATGAGGGGCGGATGCTCCGAGATGGGCAAGGAGCTCGATAGTTTCTCAGACCTGGTACCTTTCACAACGAGATATTAGGAACTTGGTACGAAGGCGGTGCGACGGTTCCGCCCTCTCTTTGTAGCCGCCGGGCCTCCGTTTTGCTATCGGCGTGTGAAACATTATGTAATATGCAACAAAGGCCCCCGCGCAGCACCTTCAGCGTCTTATATATGCGCACGCGGGAAGCAGCGGTGCCGCTGAGAGCCGCCGCGGATACATAATTCTACACATTCTCGACCTAGTTCACGCATCTCTCGTGCGCGTGAAAAAAAGATTGCGCACCCTTAACTACGATGGACTATTCGGACCCTAACGCATTCACCCTTCCCTACCAGCTGACGAAGCAAATTCGCCGTGATGTTTATCCACTGTTAGAGCCAACCCAGCCAGAGCTGTCGGCGAAGGGAAAGACAGTGCTCATTACCGGCGTTTCGGGGGGCATAGGCAAGGTAAGCACGATTTCCGGGGACTCAATTTTCTTTTCGCGTGACTAATAGATGCAGGCCATTGCCGAATCATGGGTCACCGCGGGAGCTTCCGGCGTCGTGATTACCGGGCGCAAGGTCGATGTGCTCGAGGGTGTCGCCACACGACTCCGGAGTCTCGCCCCGCCCAGCACTAAAGTCCTCGCCCAGGCGGCCGACATTACCAACGAAGCCTCGGTCGCGGCGCTCTTCGCGGCAGCCAAGGAGGCAGTCGGCAAGGTCGATGTGCTGATCAACAGCGCGGGGAGCTTGGAGGGGGGGCCTATTGGCGCTGTCGATGCCACGAAATTCTTTATCGACTTCCAGGTCAACGTGCTGGGTCCATACCTAATGATGCACCACTTTCTCGCCCAGGCGGACGGCGTCGGCACTGTCGTTAGCTTCACGACGGGCGCCATCGCCACCGTGTTTCCGGGTTTGGCGGGCTACACGGCGTCCAAGCTGGCCCTTGTCCGCATCATGGAGAACCTGCACACCGAACAGCCGGGCATACGCGTTTTCTCGCTCATGCCGGGAATTGTCCAGACCGGGATGACTGTCGATTCGTTGAAGCCGTATGCCAAGGATAGCGCCGCCCTCAGTGGTAGTTGGACACTCTTCCTGTCTACTCCGCGCGCCGAATGGATGCGCGGCGGCTTACTTAGCGTAAATTGTGAGTCCTCGTCCCCTTCTAGTGCTCAAAGATCGCTACTCCACTGACATGGGTCTGCGTCGTAAGGGGATATCGAGGAGATGGAGGCCCATAAAGATCAGATTGTTGGAGACAATCTGCTCAGTCGGGCTTTTCTGAACGCCAAGCTCGGGAAGGATGGGCATCCCTGGACTTGATTCTCGGTATTCCTACCTACCGGATAGATTAGCCGTAAGCCTAGTGCCTTGGTGTGGCGAACAAACTGTAGGTCAACGCGAGCCGCTTATCCACAGGTTCCCCTGCACGCACCAGATATCAAAATTGGAATGAGCCCACATCCATTGAGGACTTCGACTTCAGGGTGTTAATATACAAGACCTCAAGCATGAAACATGTCCTATGACTTGCTCCCAGTTGCGTGGGTAGGATATAATTTGTTCGTTGGATAAGGCTCATGCAATCAAGTGAAATAAATCTTCAGACAACAATCTAGTCGGTCAGCTTCGGTAGTGTTGTGTTGCCAACAAAGATACGAATATCGCCCGGGGGTTTGCAATGGGCCAGAAATTGATTAATCGGTATCTTCAGTACTGCCTATTTAAGGACAGCTTAAAAATCTGTAATTGGCATTAGCACACTGATCTCACCACGAGAATAACTATCTTCTCTTGTCTCGTTCTTTAAGATTCTTGCACGTGAAGGATTGCCAGAGCTACAGGCAGGCGTGAATACGAGATGTCTCTATATCACTACTTGCGAATGGCCTATAGAGAGTCTCGTTTAACTACAAATCTCGACCTCGATCAGATTCAACAGTTAAATGCAACCTTAGATTCTGGCCGCGAAAATTTCATCCTTGTTTACGGCGGTTCTTTCGATCCACCACATAAGGGACATTTGGATGTATTGCTATCAGCACTCCAGTCAGAGCTCGGAGCAGTTGCTATTGTCGTGCTTCCTAGTGAAGACTTCCATCTGAGGAACAAGGTGGCAAACAGTCATCCGGACTTCTTCCTACGCATGCAACGGAGAGCAGATATCTAGACCGCGATCCCCTCCATCCCGAAACCGAGAGTTTAGGTCTATACAAGCACCTAGTACCCCTTCAAGCTAGTTCTTGAGTCTTTAGTTCGATTGACCAAGAAAGATGGATATAACCTGATTCTATCAAACTTGATTGGACCGGATAATTTGAATCTGGAAACCCCCTTTGTCATACTTCCGTATGAGCTATCAGCAGTTACAATCACGAACATTGCCAGACATGAGCCCACTCATTTTCTTGCAAACGGGAGCCTAGCCCCGTAGAGTGGGTTCGGGGAATGGTCCCGGTGCTCTCGCAATCACGCGTACGGTTCACGTAAGAGCATCCTGGCCCTTTTTTTACTTGCGCCTAACTAATGATTTCAAGATCCAGATGAGGGGCCCCCTGATGATGGAAACGTCGTTCCTTGGGCATGCACCAGGAGCGATGTAACTCAAGATCAACATGGTTACTATCTACAATTTACGGAGCCTGCTGCTGCTGATGTTAACTCCACCAGTTTGCGTTAGACTTTGACTACCACAATGGACAAAGAACACATGAAAATTAACGAGTATTCCTTCATCCAAGGAGAATTCCTGATACACGCGATTGAAAACGAAGGTAGGAATTCTATACCTTACTTAAAAGATCAATCATACTAATGCTAAATATTCTAGCAACTCCTACAAGAGTTAGATGTCAATGGAAACTCTCCGGGTTAGTACCAGGCGAGGCTGACCTGCAACATGTCGGATGTCTTGATTTGATTATTACTATCAATCCCACCGTCCTGGCATCCGAGGAAGAGAGATATATCAAATATGGAGATTCAGCTGCAATTGTGTCCAGCGGTCCCCTCCAGAGCATCATCCGCGCCTGTCAATCCGCTCGATCAACACTGGTCAACGAAAAACGAGCAATCAAAGTAATTCTTTCCACTCATCATGGATTTCTGTGTAGGAATGATATATTGAGCTCGAGGATGGTGCATTGCCCGTATATCGACACCGTCATTCAGTATTCAACTCAAGGCGTTGCTCTCCTTCCAATTCCATCTGACACTCCTTCGAACTTATTGCATCTCCTTTCTTCATCTCCCGGTGCTCTACTTTTGAAGTAGTCTTCAATGAGTTACCTGGAGACGCTAGAAATGCTGGAGGTGAAAGTGAAAAATCGCTTATCCTTCGATTGGGTACTTCCGACTCAACCTGCTGCAAGTACCGTAGCAGTTGTAGGCGTCCGCCCCCTCTACGACATGGAGAGAGGAGGGACCATTTGAGGCCGCCCAAGCTCTGGGTATATCACTGATCATCCTTAATCGACCGGGGCACTGACTTGAGGGGAGAAATATGCCTACCTTCGACAAGATTTTATTGCCATCGACGTGTCCGATGACACAGCGCTGTCCATGATCATCACTAACGCACTGACGGGAAAACAACTCGACGGTACCGTCACATTTTCTGACGAATTTGTGATTGATACTGCGAAGGCAGCAGAAACACTCTCTCCCAACAGAACCAGTCAAAGCAGTCTTACAGGCGCACTATAAAGATGGCACCCGCAATGCACTACAGAGCAGCGGATTTCAAACTGTAAGAGTAGACAGCAGCAAGCAACTACAAGAGCCATCTATAATCGAACAACTTAAGGCTTTACAGTACCCGCTCATCGTCAAGCCATGCCGTGGAGGCGCTTCGCGAGGAGTTCGGAAAGCTCGAGATCTTTCCGACCTCCAACTGGCTATCCAGATATTGGAGAAAGACGTCACTAGCCAGGTTCAATATTGGTGTCAATGTTCACGTCCCTATTCACCGCGAGAATATTCTAGTGCTACATGACTTCCCCGGGAGAGTTCTGGAAAGAGTGCCGGAAGTTACTCCGCATATAGCTAGAGCAGAGTTTTACACACAACCCGGTAATGTTGTATCACCAATAAGATGAGTCGGCTTCTTTGCTTAATTTACTATATATTCGAGAACCAGCCGGAAGCATTTATTAGAGATGACTGACCGTGTGAGGGAGGTTTCCAGACAAGTGGTAGACGGGGAGTAAGATGGATCTTGCATGCAAAGACTGATTGTTGCTTTTGAGGTCTACAGAAATGGGAATATTAGTATTTGAAATTTGAGTCCATTTCACAACTGGCGTACCGTATGATACTTCGAGAACCCGCGTGATGAAGTTCGCTCGCGTCACCATACCGACAAGGATGTCCGGAACTAATCAATATATGCACTGAATCGCGATCTCTTCTACAGCGCGACCTTGTCGTGTAACCCAGTGACTGGGCTATCATATGGGGGTAAATGTTGAGTGCTTGCTCAGGGAGACAGTCGGTACGGATCTTTTGGGGCTACTGTAGGAGTTCTATTGGATTTTCTCGGCGTCAAATCAAAGATGACTCGACCGCAAACTCCAATAAGAATATAGAATGGGATCCGAATGTCACTGTGAGTCCGCTTTTGGAGAGTCAAGCGATGCGATACAACTCACCCCCTTGAGAGCTGCTACCAATAGTAGTGTTGCCCGCTTTGCAACAACCCGATGATCTTACACACTTGTGAGACGGCAATGGAATTGATGTTACTTATGCGGTCGCTTGAATAAATAGTTTGTTTGTGGAAGTGGTAATAGATTCTTAATGTTCCGAAAAACATCGTTACTTAGCTTCATACAGCCTCCTCCCGTGTGCTATTATAGAGAAAACATAAAGGATGGCGTCCTTCTTAGTAGAAACATTATCGGGGACGAACAAATTTTATTTGGCCTGTGGAAGCTTCGTGCTCTGGTACCTACTATCGTCTATCATCGCGTGGTATAGACTACGACATATCCCAGGACCCTTCCTAGCAAAGTTCTCCTATGTGTGGCTAGCTCGAGCGGCACAAGGAGCGCGGGTGTACTACGTTCATCGAGACCTGTGCAGGAAATACGGTCCGCTCGTTCGAGTCGGGCCAAATGAGTTAACAACTGATGACCCGGAGATTCTGAGGCGGATTGCCCACGTCAGGGGTTCGTACGGCAAGGACCCATGGTATCAAGGGACTAGATTCAATCCCCGGTACGTATCAGGATCTTAGGGGTTGGTCGTCAGAACTGGCATTTATAGAAAAATCTGATATCTCGGAGTGCTAACTTCTGCCACAGTATGTGACCTTCTGGCCCAGAGAGACGGCCATCATGACCTGTGTGGTTCCCAGGAATATGTAAGACTGACACGATTTGAATATGCCAGATCACGATGTTATGTTCACTACTCTAGATATGTCAGTACACGACAAGATGAAGTCCCAAATAGGGGCTTCTATCAACGGACGTGAAGTACCACTTCTTGAGTCTGGAGTTGACGAACAAGTGAACGCACTGGTTGTCAACATCCGGCAAAAACTGTCAAATGACCCCAGGAGTATTGTCGACCTAGCTCCCCTGATGAGCTACCTTACCATGGACGTGATTACAAAGGTTGCCTTCGGCCAAGAGTATGGGTATCTTAAGGCCGACAAGGACCTGTACAGCTTTCTCAAGGAGGTTCGCGACAGTTGGCCGAAACTCTCAATAATGGCCGACGTCCCCTATATTCGAAATATTATACTGAGCCCGCTGTCATTACGACTATTCGGCCCCTCAGTAACAGATAAGCAGGGTATGGGGAAGCTTATGGGGTAATAAGTTATGCACACTAGTAAAGATATGCAATTGGGCTGACCAAGATCACAGAGTAGCAAGAGGGCATGTCAGCAAGAGATATGACCCAGATGCAAAGCCTCAGAATGATCTACTAGTAGGTCTTGCTAACAACTTCAAAGATATGATGTTCGTCTAATACGTGGCTAGGGCTCATGGATCCGTAAAGGCTTAAGCAAAGATCAAGCCGAGTTAGAGGGTTTATTCCTGATCATTGCGGGGTCTGAAACGACGGCCTCGGCTCTTCGTATTACCATGCTAGATATCATGACTTGTCCTCGGGTATACAACAAGCTCAAGCAAGAGATACGTGATGCAGCCATCGACAGCAGCGTGGCTAGTCCCATCAAGTTCGAGGAAGCAAAAAGACTCCCGTATCTTCAGGTACGCATATGAAAGTGTTCGATAATGAATGATTATTTAATGCATCGTTAGGCGGTTATATACGAGGGGCTTCGGATGCGTTCCCCTGTTCCTGGCCTGAACCCCAAAGTAGTGCCGCCGGAAGGTGATACCATGCACGGAAAGTTCATACCGGGCGGTACAGCAATTGGGATGAATACAGCTTCTCTATTCGCGTCGACCAAAAATTTTGGCGATGATGCCGCCCTTTTCCGCCCTGAACGCTTCACGGAAGCTAATGAACAGAAAAGGACGGAGATGGAAAAACTAGTTGAGCTCGGATTTGGCTACGGCAGATTCCAGTGTGCGGGAAAACCAGTAGCATTCATGGAACTAAACAAAGTAGTGTTTGAGGTACGCACTTCCAGTGTCGGAGAATTCAATGGCTGAACTAAAGTGTCTTGCCCAGTTACTCCGCACGTTCGATTTCCAGGTGGCTAATCCGACGAATCCGTGGAAATCTAAGAGTTATCTCGTGTTTGTCGAGAAGGATATGTGGGTGAAGGTCTCAGAAGCAGTAGGGCTTCGTTGAGAAATTGCCATCATAGCTAAAACACGATCGGAGGCTTTGGCAGAGACTCCTATATTACCACGTGTCCAACAGCTGTTTCGATACATTTGTCCCCGGTCAGGCGAAAGGGAGAGTGGTACTGTATGGATAGAGACGCAAGACAGGACGTGTTAGCTGTAGAGGAGGAGGAAAGCAGCGAGGAGGAGTTTGAGATAGTACTCCCACCGGCCGCAGAATGCATAGAGTAGGCAACTGGTTTTAATGAGCCCTTATACACGAACGGCCTCATGAATGCATGAAATAGGTAGTTTCGTTAGATGCTTGCCATAGGGTTACCAGCGTCATGTTATGTCCGACCACATGAGGCTGTGACCTGCCTGTTGGTAAGCGATGCTACCGGTTGATGCACCCAGACCAACTATAGTATAAACTTAGGTACATAACCTGTACTTTGCCCTAAATCCTCCTCGTAATCCAGCCTACGATGTCATCAGCTCTCTCTGTCGATGTTCAACTCTCTCTGTAAGAAGATTTTATCGGTGAGGGTTCTATCCTGCATTCACCTTACCCCTACTTCTCAAATTCCAATTCGTAATGAGGCCCTCGATTCTGATTGTTCATGGCGGCTGGCACGTTCCACAGAGCTATGTCAAGCTTGTTACCGCCCTTGAATCTCGTGGATTCGAAGTTCACATCCCACGCCTCCCTTCTATGGACAACGTCCGCCCACCTAAAGGCGACTTATCTGACGATACGAATATTATTCGCAGCTTTACTGAGAATCTCTTGAAGGAGGGGAAGACTATCATTGCTCTTCTCCACTCCTACGGTGGTCATGTTGGTTCAAATGCTTTGTACGGGCTGGGGCTCGAGGCCAGGTCCGCTCAAGGGCTCCCAGGCGGCATCTCTCATCTCATATACCTAGCAGGGTATATGCTTCTTGAGGGGACGACAATGATCGACAAGATACGAGAATTCGGACAAGAAAGTTTTATCCCAATCAACTTCGACATAGCCGAGACAACAGTTGTCTACACCGGTATCCCAAAGCAGTCGTTGTGAACCCACAGCCCGGCGAGGTAGATGAGAAGGAACTTGATGACTACGTCAACACCTTCGAGCGCTGGAATATCCAATGCATACACCAAAGTGTTGAGCATGGAGCATGGCGTGAAATTCCTGTATCATACGTTTATACGACCCATGATATAGTGGTAGCTGCTTCCTACCAAAAACACTTCGTCGAGACCTTGGAAAAGGAGGGCTACAAGGTTCAAACGTTCGAGCTGGCGACTGGTCACTGTCCCAACTTGACTGCTCTCGAAGGCGTGGTGGACGTGGTTAAGAAGGTATACAAGGATCAGAATGACGGATTGCATTGTAACATACCTGAAGCTGCCAATACATGGTCTCTGTTGCCCTAATAAAAATAACTCAGTCTCTTCGAGCACCGTGACTGGTTGTACATGTACACTGAGTTTATTATAAGCAAATACTACTAGTGACTTAAGCAATCAAAAAGTGGAAAATAAAACCTAACGTATACTAAATCCGTTTTAAAGCCACCACGTTTTTGTGCCAAAATGATTATAATCCGACACTTACGTCGTAGATCGCGATGACGCATCACCGTCGCGTTTCTCAGACTTCTGTCTAACTACTGACCATCTAGTCAATGCCCAGTATGCTCCCTGTTGAGTCTTCTCCGCAGCTTCGGCCAGAAGGCGAGCTAGCCGATCAGCTGCTCCCACGTCACGCATTGTACTGCAGAGAAGCTCGGGGTCCATCGGGCTACATTCGTGCATACTATATAGCCTATTCGAATATCCTTGTGCATCGCGCTTATCAACCTGGACATTACAGAGAATTGATTAGCTAGCTGCGGTACCTAGGTGGATTTCAATCGCGAGTCTTGTGCTTGTGATAGCGCGGAACGGCGGTCCATAGCATGATAACATCTATTTTATTAGTCAGGTGTATCCTTTCAGTACGAAAGGATGTAACATCAATACCCGCCCATTTTAAATACCCCATAGTTCTGTCGCAGGTTTTAGGATTCGGTTAGTTATTGCTGGCTCAGGCGGGGTAGGTTTCATTCGTAACGGAGTTTAGGGGCTGGGAACGTACTATGCCACAACATTCTGAGGCTTACTCAGATAACTTTCCAAGAAGAAAAGGTAGCAATATGGTGAGATATCCAGATTTATAGCCCTGCCTGATGTACATGAGCCCCACTCTCTGCCAAAACTTCGGCGAACGTGCAAAATAAGTAGGGAACGCAGTACTGATCAACTTCATGATATTCTGCAAGACGGCCGGGATTTCATCGTCCAAAAGGACGAAGATCAGCAACCGCACATGTACGACGTCGTATACTGCATGAGAGACTCAGCTTATTCCATCCTGCAAATGAGATTTTCAGAACTCACCCTGTTCCTGTGGCAACATCTGCGATGCATAGTTCCTCACTGCTAAGAGGGATTTGAGCGCGCAAATGATATCCAAATAACTGAACCCATTGATAATGCTGAAGGTTGATGCTGTCCGGTTGTTTTGCCAGCCAGATTGATCAGCGTCCCCACGGATTTAGAGAGACTGACCGACTATTGTCTAGGTAGTCACGGGTAAGACGTATTCCGGCTCGACAATCATCTTAGTCGCCCACTCAGGTTGCCTTGGACTGAACTTGACTTTATTCACTCGCTGGCTGTCTTAATCTCATTTTGAATTCTTTGACTTGCTTTATACCACTTCTCGGCTTAGCTTAGTATTACATTTGCGAACCCCCCTGCATGGCTTTAGGTATGGATGGTGCCGGGTACATGTTCAACTGAAATGCTTACCACAGGATGAGGTGACATGCCCAATAATGACTGGTTTTGGTATACAACACAATGTGTTTTATGGGTATTATTATAATAAATATAAAGTTATTTATAATTAAAAACAAAAGGTTTATTTTATATATTTAATAATAGCTTACGTTACATAGTTTACGCATATAAGCATATTAAAGTTAATATATTGGGCATTTAACGTATAGGTGATGTGGAAAATACCTGGCTAGGTTTAACTGATACCCCTATACACTAGTAAAGGCAAGATTGGCAAGGGTGAGACGCACATTACGAGCCTTCGAAAAAGGACGCAGATCTATGTCTACACCGATCGTGAAGTGTGGGTAGCATTCGCACATTAAGAACGTTTTTAAACAGAACCTCAAATGTGGACATCACTCAGCGTCCACTCCTACCTACACCTCTAGTAGATGGTTCTTAGTAAGTACTCGCGTAAGACGTAGCCTTGAGGCCCACCATGCCGAGCAGGCAACTGAGGCAAAATAGAAGTATCGGGGGCCTACCTACTTATGTCAAACAGGTCTACATTTTAGCTGTACTACGTAATCATAACAAGAAGATCACCTCGAGCCCGAATAAAATATTCTGAGGGACGGGGGGGGGGGGGGGGGGGGGGGGTATTGATTGGGCTAACAACGCGTTCGCCCCCGATTGGAATTTTACGCGGACGCAATGTGGGCGGGCCTTAAATACGTGCGGG
>MU279361.1:0-214440 GCA_022385695.1 Xylaria arbuscula | reverse complement strand
ACCCGCCCCCCCCCCCCCCCCCCCCCCCCCCCCCCCCCCCCCCCCCCCCCCCCCCCCCCCCCCCCCCCCCCCCCCCCCCCCCCCCCCCCCCGCCCCCCCACACATTGTGCTCACATCGCGTTCTCCCACGATTCGAATTGAACGCGGACGCAATGTGCTCGGTCCTTACAGACTGTCGTCTGTTGTCTAGTTGATAAATTTTCAGCTTGCCCGTAACGTAACCACACCTTCTGCAAACACTCCTCTCTCGTCTACTTGATTATTACACTGCTCTCGTGCGCTGCTGTCCGCCGCCGTCACCTCCCATAGCCATGACGTCCCCGTTCTCTCGAGTCGAGTCATTCGCGCCGATCCTCCAAGAGCCCGTCTGGCACCAGCACCGTGAGCTAGAAGCCTCGTCTGTCGAGGCGAGAATCAGGCTTGCATATGAGCGAGCGCGAAGTCTCATTAATGCAGTCGGTTAGAAAAGCTACATTATTCTTGAGCTGCGATCAACGCTGATGGGTAATAACGTTCATTTAGGAATGACAACTGAGGATATACGCTCACTGAAGCCAAAGTTCTGGGACTTTCATCGTCATGGTCAGAGTCAATCCCTAAGCTATATCATCACCTAGACGGTCTAGTGCTCATCTTTCACCAGCCTTTACCCTCGACTCCGGTGCTTGGACCATCCTAACCATTCATTGGAATCTTTGTATCGGCACAATCAGCTCATTTCTTCCTCAGCGGTCGGACCTACTGCCTTTGCTCCAAGCGTTAGAGAAGTTCGATACATGCGGCGAGTTCTTGCTGACCGAGCTAGGCCATGGGCTAGACGTGAGAAACCTTGAAACCACAGCGGCCCATCAAGCAGATGGCTCCTTCGTGCTTCACACTCCCAATCCTCGTGCAGCCAAGACAATGCCCCCAAGTTCCCCTCACTCTGGTATGGCACGCACGGCTGTTGTTTTTGCCCGACTCATAGTAGCTGGTAAAGACCATGGCGTACGTCCATTTATCGTGCCTCTGAACGATGCGTCAGGTGCGATGTGCCGCGGCGTTTCATGTACCCTATTTCCCGCTCGTCCAGGAACCAAGGCCGTCGATCACGCCTCGACGAGCTTTCGCCACGTACCACTGCCAGCCAACGCCCTACTCGGGCATCTTCACGGCTCACCCGAGGACGAGCGAAAATACTTTATGCGTGCTATCCACCGCGTGACCGTCGGCACGCTTTGCTTATCCACAAGCAACGCTACCGTCCTGCGCGTGTCAGGCTGTATTGCCGGTAGGTACAGCGCTAAACGGCGGGTCGGTGCGCCGAAGTCGGTCCCTATCCTCTCCTTCAGCACCCAGTACGGCCCGATCGCACGGACTCTTGTGCATGACGTCGTCTTTGACAAGTATGCGATCGAGGCGATGCAGTTGTTCATTGCAAACGTCGGAAAGCCAGACATGGAGAATGTAATCGCAAGCATTTTCAAGGCTACCGTGCTCGACTATACGCAGAAGGCGCTGAGTGAACTCGTTGATCGATGTGGCTGGCAAGGTCTTTACGCTCACAATCAAGTCAGTAGACTCCTCGTCCCACAACAGAGACGTCTCCGCAAGAGTTAACATGTAACGACCTCTTCCAGATTAGCGAAGTATGGCTCGCCGAAAAGGGCAATAGCATCGCCGAAGGCGACTTTGTGGTCCTTTGCATCCGACTCGCGAGTGAGATCTTTCTCGGGCGGTATGCACCGCCGAAACCGCGTGACCCGCAGTGTTTTCTGGCGCGCCACGAGTCCGGAGTCTGGAACGAGGCCCGACAGATATTGGCGTCTCTTCACGGTGGACACCGCGGTAAAGAATTCAATGCCCGCCTCCTACCGCTGTCTCTGCCGTTGGTCCGGGCTACGGGCCAACGTATGGCATACGAGGCTGCCAAGGATGCTATGGGACACGAAAACGATCATGGTCTCGGTATCGCGCCGCAAGTGCTGGCCTTGTATGAGTCCACGTGTATGATGGAAGACCAGAGCTGGTATGTTGAAAACGGTATTATGTCGCGGCGGGCGCTGCTGAATCGCGATATCGATGCGCTGAATTCAATGTTACCTTTGTTGGAAGGCATGATTAATGACCCGGCAGTCGACGCCTTCATCAATGCGCCCATGGTTGATCAAGATAGACTGGCCGCCTTTTTCTCCAGCTTGCCATCATTTCAGGGGCCAGAAACCGAGTACTTTCAGGCCAAAATATGAAAATATTGTCACGGTGTGCAGCAAGACTCTCAGAGCTTCGTCTAGGAGGAGTAGATGTGAATTGACTAGTACTTTATGAATTGTAATGTGGTTGAAGAACAAAAGGTTCTTCTCCTGAATCTATGGAAATAAATCTGACTTATATACACAATAAATATTATAGGTCAAGCCCAGTAAAAGGTTGTTTTAAATTGCCGCCAAAACGCTTTAAGGGCTTTATAAGCGCTATATATTTACAAAAGCGCACTGATGCATTAAATTAAAAATAGCTTAACTTAGCTGATTGACAGAACTATCCCGAATACAACAATTTACTACCCTTACACTTAACAGGACCCCGAAGGTTATCGTGTGCAAGTTTAATAGGGCCTACTTATTTAAACGCGACGGAAGCGCCGCGTGCGGAAAAGTCTTAGACATGCTAAGATCTCAGTATCCAATCAGAGATATCAAGACTTTTTGTCCTTGTAATCCAATTGAACTCATAGCTGGATTACATATCTCTCCATCAAATCCAGCGTAGCTATATAGGGGCAAACTTGCCACTGCTACAAGTAGGTATCAGTGCTGCGATCTATCAGCAGGGGATGGAACAAAATTATTGTCAGTGTTACGATCTTGACGACAATGCAAATCCAAGATCTCAAAGACCAAGAAGGGGACAAATTACGCAATCGCAAGACAATTGTTCTCTACTTTGGGGAGACATTTTCAATAATATCAGTCGTTTTCTTTGTTTGCTTTTGGTGTTGGGTTTGCAGATGGTTTTGGAATTCGTGCCAGTTACTGTCTTTACTACATCTGTGGCTATCATGATCTCGTTACGAGTGCTCTGCTTCGGGTCGCCTAAGTCTGATGCCCGAACGTGGAAGCTGTGGTGCTTTTGGCACGCTTCATTGTACACGCTTCCATACCTGTCAATGGCGGGGGGCGGGCAAGGCTTAGATAACTATCTAGTTTAAAAAGTATTCTGGGTCGAATAGTGTTAGATATTGAAGTAGGGTAGGAGAAGACAGGGGTGACGTTAATCAGCAATAGGTTCGGGATATCGCGATGATTTAGATAAGCTCTCTACCCCTGAGAACCCGCCACGCCTATTTACTAGGACATACCTCAGGGAGACAGCAGAACACGCTCCGACAACAATACAAAACAAAACACCCTCAACTGACTGACTCTTTTATTATATTATGATTCTCGTATGGTAACCGATCTGTGATCGCAACTGTTGCGTAACCACGGCCCTCTATCTTGAGACGGTAGAAAGAGTCATGATGATATGTGAATTTTCTGTACAACGGGCACTCCTTCATTTGTTCTCTGCAGGACCCAAAACGAGCCTCCTCCTTTTTATAAAAAACAAGGATTGGAATGAAGTTCAACCAGCTTAAATGAGCTACAGCATAACTAAACCCCTATCAGGACGCCACAGCCCAAAACGCCTCTATGCTGACTTCGAAGTTATAGATTTTTGTAATCGCTGTATCCAAAATGGCCGAGAGAAGATGTGACGTTCTATTGGTAAGTCTTTTATCCTTTCGGCGAATAGTCATCGCAGGTGACGACTGTTGCCGACACATTTGCGCAATCTCGAGAAAGAACTTTCATATAGGCTATGCTTCCATTCCGCAGATCTCTAGCTCTTGCGAATCAAACTTTGCCTAGAAAGCATGATAGTTGAATAGCAAACAACGATGTTTCTCATCTTTGAGTCATCACTGAACGCAATTTTAACTAATAGCTAGGAATAGGACCAAGGGCCACGTGCTCGTAAGACACATAAGTTTTTGGTTTTTTCCATTCCGTACTCCTCTGGAAAGAGTAGAAAAGTCTTGATCCGTGGACTATCTGTGGAGCTTTTGTGCCTCCAACGTTGTTATTGAGTCCGCTCATCGGCTTATTACCACACACACTTTGCGGAGTCTGTCGAGGCTGGTTGCCGTATCACAGTAAACATGTTTCGCGAGACCGCTTCTCGCTTTTTAATTTAAGAAATTACAATGTTAATTTTAGTGAATAAGATTTTTTTTTTTTACATAGGAGGCATTTTAGCTAATGAAGGCTTTGCGTTATAAGATCGCAGAGCTTGATCTTTTAATGATTAGATCTAGAACAAAGAAATTGCTATCACGATTTATCCGAGCTATCTGGACTTACTCACGGAGATATCAATATCGTACCTCCTCGACTGTAACTATACAACCCTTTAGCTCAAAGGAGTCCAACTCACAGTGACCCGGGGATAGAGTAATATGGTCCAGGTAGATTTTCAATTGTGTTTCAGAGTGGCAGAAACATTATCTACGAAATATTTTAGGTGCCGTGTTTTGAAAGGCTTTACATTGATATTCATGAGTGTAGCATCGTATTTCTTAGTAAGTACAGGATAATCCATGGTAACCCCTAACGCATAGCTGCTAGTATATTCAATTCAGTCGCTGGTATCGTGTATTCTTCAGAAAGTGTATGTCGTGGGCCGCATTAGCCAGGAAAGGGCGCTACACCGTAACCATATTGTAAAGTCCGGCATCAGCCAGATTTACTAAGCCTGGTGAACCTAAAGCCGCTTACTCGAAGCACCGACTCTCAGGTTCTACGGGCTCAGCATATGTCTCGTCGTCCTTGTAGTTCTCGTCCTCACACTCCACTACTGGCTCAAGACGGGCCAAGTAGAAATTAGGCTCCTCACCGGACGACATTGCGTAATGAAAATTAGCCGGGGGGTTAGTAGGATCATCGATGACGATATGGAACCTGGAAAACAAAGCGTTGAAAAGTTTGGCCCCTTCGAGCAACATCTGGTTGTAGGTCCCCAACGGTAGATTGCAGAGGCAGGACTGATCGGTGTAACGCGCGAGGGCGTCTTCATATTCGGGACAAGATCCGGCCAAAGTGTTTATGGAGTTGGAGAGGGGGAGCATGATGGCGGAGAAGAAGAGATCGAAGATCCGAAACGACAGCCGGGCGCCGTAGAGAAGATCGAGAATGGTGCGGGCGGCTGAGAGTACAATCAAGTTCCGCTCGAAGGTATCACATGCCCATCTGTACTCCGAGAGCCTCTCGTCCGACGTGAACACTGTCCCGTCGTCGTCGTCGTCGGGATCCTCTTCACATATGTGTCTAGAAATAGAGGGATGATTAACAGAGTTTCACGAGCGGAACTGAATCAGTTTGGGTTACCTTTCCCGACTCGAATCCATGATCACCTCGTAACGCTGAAGTGATATGAGTATAGAAACTGGGCCAAGTCGCTGAATTGATATGAGATATGTTTTTTTTGGTTGACGCAAGTGGTACTGGGTAAATCTAACGTATGAAAAGCTTCTGAATCTTAGGCGGGAAGTCCGCGAATATTATCTGACAGTTGAAGAAGAGGAAGACGTGACATGCATATACAAAAAATAGAAACGTCAGCATGGTCCAAACGAAGTGGGGATTCAAAAGTAAACATAGAATTGTGGTAGTGAGCGTTCATTACGGCCAGGTATACTTTCCCGAGTGTTACGAAGAACAATGAACAGGAAGGAAGGCCTTGACGACAAGATGGCAGTATACATTAACAGAGTTTTGAGAGCCAAAACCTAAGATCGTGGTTGTCCTCTCAGTTCTCCACGACCTTCCATTCTCAAAGTTATGAGTATACACCGGCTCTTTCCTGATGATGGTTCAGTGTTATCATTGAGCAATCCTCAATAGTTTTACTTATTATGGGGTATCCGGTTGATGCTTATCACGACACATGAATGCAGCACTGTACCGTAACACACAAAAGCAAAATATTGTTAAGCCGGGAACTTGCCCGCCTGCAACCACTGTATACGGTACTGTGATAATGCTCTTAAGATTGGTCATTTTGGTAGAAGGCACCGTTCTTGTTTCGCTGTACCACGCTACAATTGAATCCCGGGAGTGCTCATGTGAAGAGTGTTTTGTATAAGTTGGCTACTTATATAATATCAACATAATCTGGCTACAGAGTGAGCATGGGACGAAACAACACGGAGTGTCAGCATGTTTTATCCGATAAATCCATTTGATATAGCATTATGCAGTTCTATTACACTAAATAGCGCTTCGAGGAATAAGACGGTTCCTTTTCCATATTTGTTGGCACTAGGGCATTGATTTTGGCAACTTCGCCATCCGGATCTTGGCGATATATTGCCTGTAGCTCGGGTTGATGAGGTAGTTTACGACAAGTGTCTTCCTTCCCCACCCGATATGATTGAAATTCAAATAAAGGGTATCGACGTCAATAAGTACCTAACTGGGAATTGTAAGGGAAATACGCTGACGTTGGCGTTGGTTTGTTAGGCTGGACAGAAACAGCCCACGCAAGTGGTATGAGTGACTCTCCGAGCTCACAACTTACATGCCAAGGTCCAGCAATCAGCCAACAGACCGTATCGGTGAACTTTATTATTCATCCACCATTGACTTCGACCCCATTAGGTACGGCATTCGCAGCTTGAATGACGGGTTGCAGCTTGTCGAGCGCAACTGCTACGACTTGTTTAAAGGCCTCCATCTCCTCTTCCATGGTGCCGCCTAGTCCCGTGTTTGCAAAGCTGATTGAGTTGCCCACGTACACGGGCATATTTGTCTTCTTGGCCAATAACTTGGCTAGGCGTGTTGTGAACTCTAATGTTGCCTCAGTTGAGTAGATAGTTGTGGAGAGAGGCAGGTTTGGATTGTATTTCTGTAGCGGATGAGTAAGTATCCAGCCGGAACCAGACAAGCGTAGGAGGGGAGACCAACATCTGGCAGAGCATAGACAAATGCACCCATGGGAGCTGGCTTGTCCGAGTCCTCGGCAGCCACGGTGGTGACAAACAAGAGGATGGCTTTAGACTGGATTGTTAAGCGCATATGGATCTTAGTGTCCATACCCCGCGGCAAGGGGAAAGAAACTTGAATCGGCTCCGAAGCCGTGGTCGCCATGGTCGCCTACAAAGTAGTGATAGAGCTTGAGTTTGGGGTGCGCCGTGGCAACGGCCGTGCACAATACTTGTCTGGCTTTTATTTTGTTATCAGATGTAATCATCCAATGACCATGTGCTTGATTATTTCATGTATGTAAACTCAGAGTTGTTATACCTAAGACCTTACTGTAGGTATCCATGAACAAAGAATGAGAGGATGAAAACAAGGTGTGGCCCAAGCTCCAACTAACCCCACCAATCAATCACGGACCTACGGTAATCGCTAATCACTCCGGGCGGCCCGCCCCAGTACACGCCGAGATAGCTCTCATTACATGCGGAGCAGGAGCTACCTACTCAGATAAACACAATTTAAAGCTTAAATTGGCTCCCGTAGCATACCTCTGTCAGATAATGTCATTTCCCCAAATTCGGTATCAGTGGCAGTATAGAAAACTGTAAACATTTTATGAACAAGGTTAAGCTGATATGTACGTGTCCTGCCAGCTCGTGTCAAGGTTTTTGTCAGCAGAAGTGTATTATAATTGACCTCTCGCCGTGCCTACTTAGCTGACATTGCCCCTCTCTCACCTTGCTTAGTAGATACTCGAGAATACCTCGCAAGCCAACACAACCACCGCTCATACACCTGAACCACTTGTGAAAGCTGTCACTTGAAAACGTATTGTCTCAGCTCAAAGTATTTATTGCTTAACCATTGCAATAAACACTGCGTGGAGCACCTGAAATTCCGCAAACCGAGTGTGAGACCTTCCGTTTGCGCCTGTTTACAATGCCTACACTAACACTTCATATCAAGAGGATGGCCGAGGATTGGAATGGCGTTGAGGGAGCCATTGAGGATCCCGAGGAGATCCGTGTAGTATTTTCCGCATTGGATTCTTTTAGGTGAGTTTCACTACTACGCCTCGCAAAACATCTCACCAATGAGCTGTGCTTGGTATTCCTATAGCTTACCAATCATGTTCATCTTTTACACATGTATACCAGCACCAACAGCATGCTAACGACACCCATAGTCAATATGCCAAGAACGCACATCTCAACTGCACGCATTTCCGCAGGCAGGCGTTCTACGCCCTCCCGCAGGCGCATTGGAAGATGCTAGCCGAGCCGCCGTTCAACTACCTGGACACTCTAAACCGGGTCGACAATGCCATTGAGAGCAACGCGGAGCTGGCGCGCACCATCGTGAAGATGGGGCTGCACTCATTCGGCATGGTGGAAACGGACGCGGAGCCGGTAATGCCGGAAGAGTGGACGGGCGTGGCGAAATGTAACGATCTGGACAAGGCCCGGAGCACGATACGGCAGTTCTACCGGGATTGGTCCGCCGAGGGCCGCGTGGAGCGGGACGCATGCTACGGGCCAGTGTTCACGGCATTGGAAGCCGAGAAAGTGCGGAGGCTCGCCTCTGTGGACACGACGGCACAGACACAAACTTCACAAGCGACGGACGCACAGACGCCGGCGACTGCGCCGCTGCGGGTGCTGGTCCCCGGTGCCGGCCTCGGCCGTCTCGTCTTCGACCTTTGCCGCCTAGGCCACGACTCCGAGGGCAACGAGATATCGTACCATCAACTGCTCGCATCGTCGTATATCCTGAACAGGTGTGAGCGCGCGGGCCGACACACCATCTACCCGTGGATCCACTCGTTCTCGAACCACCGGAGCCGCGCAAACCAGTTCACGGCCTACAGCATCCCGGACCTGCACCCGCAGCAGACGCTGGCGGAGACGACGGCGGCCGGGGGCCGGATCGGCACGATGGAGATGTGCGCGGCCGACTTCCTCTGCTTGTACGGCGACCCGACGCACGCGGGCACGTACGACGCCGTGGCCTGCGTTTTCTTCCTCGACACGGCGCCGAACCTGATCCGGTACCTCGAGGTCATCCGGCGCTGTTTGCGTCCCGGCGGCGTGCTCATCAACGTGGGTCCGCTGCTGTGGCACTGGGAGAACCACGTCCCGGGCCATCACGGTTATGACGGCGACGGCGACTACGACGAGGACAACTCGCTGGGCATCGCCGACCCCGGCAGCTTCGAGCTGACGGACGACGAGGTCGTGGCGCTGGTGGAGAAGATGGGGTTTGTCGTCGAGACTAGACAGACAGGCCTCAGGGCGCCGTATGTGCAGGATGCGCAGAGCATGCTGCAGACCGTCTACAATGCCAGCCATTGGATAGCGCGCAAGTCGGAGTCGGATGAGCCGGGCACGCGGCATGAGACTGCGGATGATCTAGCGAAGGACCCAAATATTGCATAAACAACTCCTATAGAACTTGGGTCGCACTAGTAGAGCAGTGATTGAAGCATTGAAAAAGATACAGATTACAGAAAAAGGGATGGATGGGCAGCATAAGAAACGGCGTCGCTATGTATTTTTCACGCATGTCATGGGGCGCATAGAGATCAATACCTAGTCATTTAATTAAAAATAACAGGAAGAAATCGAAGTTGGCGATAAGAGGTTTTCTAAACACAGTTTTCACCATGAAACGGAATAGTAATAATAATAATATAAACGGTGTTGTGTATTCGTGACTTGATGACTGGCCGCATTACAACTTCGGCCCTGGTTCTTTTGCTTCGAGGAGCTGTCCACTACTCCAGAGCGCCCCGCCATCGATCTCAATCGCCGCCGCATTGACGTGGGCTCCGGCCCGACTCGCAAGATACACGACCACGCCAGCGATATCCTCGGGTCTTCCTAGTCGACGTGCCGGGTTGGAGCGGGCATGCTTCTCCAGCCCGCCCGTCAATTCCAACAACCCATTCGCCATCTTCGTAGGGAAGAAACCGGGGCAGATCGAATTGACCAGTATATGCCTCGGTCCAAGCTCGACTGCCAGGTTACGTCCCAGGTGCAGGACGGCAGCCTTGGACGCCGAATACCCAAACGTAGCTTGGGTGCCGAGAGACCCCACGCCCAGGGCCGCCGTGCTGGCTGTGATGATGACGCGCGAAGGGTCATCGAGGGTGGCGCGCTTCTGCAAGAGCGACGCAAACTTCTGCACCGTTATAAACACCGACTTGACATTGAGATCCATGACCTTGGAAAAGGCCGAGTCGGGATGGGTGTCGAACTGCTCGCCCCACGTCGCGCCTGCATTGGCGAACAGGATGTCAACGTGCTCTGTGTGCTGCGACACCTGCGCTACGAGGGACTCAATGCCTTCAACAGTGGCGCTGTCGGCGGGGACGGAGATGGCGTGCGCGCCGGGTTGCAGGTTCGAGAGCTTGTTGAGCTGTGCCACGGCCTGCTCACAGGCTTTCGCCTTCCGCGAGGTGATGAAGACTTTGGCGCATCCGGCCTGGAGGAAGCTGTTGAAGAGACATGTGTCAGCTAACCGCCGAGCGAGACGAGGGTTGGAGATACAGAGCACCGGGTACGATGCGACAGCTCGGTTGGCGGCGGCATCGATAGGCAGGTTTGGGGGAAACGGTTACACTTAATAACGCGGAACGAAGCACAGCCACGTAGCCAGGGAACATATCGTACTTACGCCGAAGCTGCATTCAATCCCAAGCCTCGTGAGCCGCCCGTCACGACGGCGACCTTGCCCTTCAGCGAGAAAAGCGACGGGAAGTCCTTCAGGGCAGTTTCGTCGGCCATGGTTGCTGTAATCGATGCGAGGGGTCACTTTACGGGCGAGAGAATCCTAGCAAGCTAGAAATAATTCATACGCTTTAGAAAGTACCGGTAGATGGATGGCTCAAGGTGGTTTGACTAAGAAGACGCAGCTTCTCCAAGCCATCGTCTTGTCTGAAGAAAGGAGCTCGGTTGATTGATTCGGACAATGCCGAGGCTCGGTATTATGTTAGAGCTGCAGTCTCTGGTGTCCTACAGAGGTACCTACTTTAGCCTAGATAGGAACATACTAACTACAATGTTCTTACATACCGCCAACCCCAAAAGGATGCCCGTACATAATTTATGCACACTTGCGTTTCAAAAGATTCCATAGTAACATCCCGTATTGTCTGATTATAGCCTATCCAGGGTTTTGAATCATCGTAGAGCTTTTATGTAATAAGGAATCGCACGGTGGGATGATCAATCTGGGTACTTGATATTGATACTTGTTTAATTCTCTTGCCATATGAAGCCTAATCCTCTTCATCCATAGCGTCTTCGTCGTCTACGTCGCTACCAACCATATGGTCCCAGCCCCGATCTGGAGAGAAAGCCTCCGCAGGATCATCCTCATTCCTGTCGTCAGGCCATTGAGATGTTTCCCCCTCTTGGTCTTCTTCAGGCGCCACCGAGTCGCCGGGTGTTGCTGTATTCATTGGATGTTCTTGGAGCGCAGGCGGTCGACGACGTTTCTTACTGTTTTCGACTTCTTGCAATGGACGAAGGAGGCCCTCGAGCGAGACTGTGAACGGTTTGTCAGACTCGTCAGGATATGCTGCCAGTCTATTCGCAATGAAAGAGTTGTAGATATATCCTTTCTTGGGAGGATCGTCGCCCTCCGTTCCGAGTCTGTCTTTTGTGATAGCGATCATCTTGGCCTTCATGGCGGCTTTGATTTTTTGCCAGCTGCCACGTGGGAACCAGCCAGATTCACTCAGGTCACACTCTGAACGTACGGGAGCGTTCGTTATAATATCGACCATGAATGGATCTGTGATGTCGCAGATTTGCCATAGCTTTCCATCGGTAGAGTAGCTTTCCCCGTCCCATATATGGCTGGTTGGGTTGTCATTCTTGGAATAGCTTCTAACTTGACCTCTTCTGATCGTCTGCCAAGGGACTTTTGTCGCCCCTACCAGGTTTTTCGCCAACTTGAAGGAGAGAGTCTGATACTGTCGATACTTTGGGTCATGTCGAGGATCAATGCCGTACTTCACTATAGCATCGCGGAATGGACCTCCTCGGAATTGATAGCCCGTTAGCTGCAATGCCACTTTGAGAACGGACTCAGTATAGTTGCCTCGCACTTGATTGACAATCGCGCGACGTGTCCAGATCGGTCTCTTTTCCATCGCATCATGAAGCTGTTGCATCAAGGAATCTGGTATTTTTTGAGCTTCACCGTCTATACGTGTCGGCTGCTCAGGCGCAGGGAATGCATCATGGTGGATGAAGTGACCGTAAGAAAACTTGTTTCTACCCTGCCGATTTACTAGTCGCGTTTCCCCTTCTGCATTGAGCCCTTGGTCAACTATTCCTGGGTTTTGTTCGTAATTGTAGTTGAACCCAATAACCTTATCTGTAAAATGCGGCGGAGGAACGATTTCAAGACCCGGACTTGTTGCGACACCTTCATCCAACTTGAATTGCCGCAATTTTGGAACTTCAAGCATTGTTAGTGCGATCTAGTGGTAGGGTAGGGTAGATTTGAAAAGAGTGCATACAACTTAGGGGGAGCAGATGTTCGGCTACGTTTTTGAGAAAGGGAGTATCAGTATTAGCGAACTGAAAATCAGCCAATCCCCGGTATCTATGGCTATCCCGAATCATGCCCACAGCTTCCACCTGATACTGATCGGAGTTGTCTTGAAGCCTGCGGAGGATCGTTTTTGGACGATCCTGTCGGGCAACTGAGCGAACGGTATTTACTTGAGAGCTCACTGGGGTAGGATCCTGAATATTGGATTCTCCAGAAAAAGGTTCGTCGCTGCCTCGCTTCCGTCTCCGTCCCGTTCGCCTGGGAACGGTAATTTTCAGTAGTATGTTGTTGGAAGCAGCATGATGTGACACTATGGGCTTTGACGCAGGGTTATCAGGTCGAAACCACAATGGAAGCGCTTGGGGCTCCTGTAGGTCATCCACAAGCTATAGGGTTGAAGTATATCAGCATATTTTTCCCTGGTAGGTTCGCGCGTACGGCTCGGGCTCACTTTCTGAAAGTTTGGCTTGGGTCCGAAAGACCGCAGCCCGTTCTCAAGGTTGACCACGATACACGGATGGTCAACCGCGATTATTTTGCGCTCAGGTACCTCGAAAGTGGGAGCACTGATAGGAGCACCGGTGTCTGGAGCCCCTTGGCCAACCTGCGCTCCGCTGTAGGCACGGCCGCCTTCGATATGGCTCATTATGAGCTACCTTATTGAATGTGTTATTGGCCAAGTCAGTTTTGGTTGAAAAAGGATAGTATCTCAACTATTGAGAAGGTCAGCTACTACCTAGGTAACTAAGTTAGCCATACCTGAAGTTATGTCACTTATCAATACCTGCGACAGACGCAAGTTTGAGGCTACCACTTACTAGAGTCTGTAGTGTAAATTCCCCTAACTTGGGTATCTGGGTTATTTATTCGATAGATGGCCTACTTCTGACTTCATTGCCATTGATATTCTGGCAATGATAAAGACTATACCAAAGGTATAGGTAGGTACACTTCAAGTTAGTACGGAGCAAGCCAATCATAACCCTGCAGAAAGCACGGTCTTGGCAAAGGTGCGTGCGCACTGACCAATTCAAGGAGAAATCTAGGTTAGGTGCTAATGAGGTCTGTACTTACCCAAAGAATGGACTTCTAAATGGTCAAGGTGCTGTTACATCCTTACCCCCGGTAGTCAAATAGCCAAAATGGATTGGAAAAGCGACTTCTTTGAGTCACCCCAAGTGACTAACGTACATAAGTAGGTCGTCGAGGTCGTGTAGTACTTGACAGGTTGTTGCTAAATCTTATGACAGCTGCACAGCATCTTGTCATGTCGGCCAGTACCTTAGGTACATCTAGTGCTGCCCTCTGCAGATACCCACCACCACTTAGCATTGGAACTACTTCGGCCCCTGTAGGCCCTCTACTGAAGTACTTACTACATGTATCTAAGTATTAGGTAGATATCTACTGAATCTCAATAGACAAGTTTTGTTCATGCATAATCTAAACCACATTGAAGATTTAAAATGTTTCCAATATATTCTGCCCGTTGTTTATTGTTGTTGTTGTGACATGTGAACAAGTACAGGTACTATTCATAGGTTGCGTCAGTGAATTACATGCAGCACCTATTTTAATAGAATAGCTCGGTAGACGCCGTCGGGCGTGTCTCACCCACTGGCTTGCCCACTGGCCAGTGGCAGGCCAGTTCTTCTTCCCCTGTACAATCTGTATTAGCAGCAGTACCGTACCTAGGCAGGATCAGAGTTGTTCATTTCTCCACCTCCACAACAACCACTCCTAAAGGTTATAACCACCACAGACCAACCCTGCCTGCCAACCTACCACCCGTGCCTCAACCACGCGATCCTCCCTTTTTGAATTGCCCAACCCTCGTGTCAGGATCGCAGGTCGAAACATGCAAGCCACACAACCCGTCATTTCTCTCTGACTTGGTATTGCCGGCTGTCATCTGTTGTTTACCTTATCTATTGCCGACATACAGCACCGCCTACAGCACTACATACAACACCCCGATCCCTGCGCTCCAGCTGTCGGCACCTTGAAGGAGGCTCCGCACCTGCAAATCAGCCGTGAAGCAATCAACACAGCAGCACTATCTTCTCGACTGCCCGGAATCATCCTCGCCCTTGTCGTCCTGGCGCTGGCTCTTGTCGGGGCTTCCTGAGTAGAATCAACTTGATCGCTTCTGTTGGCAGAGTAACCCCCCAGCTTTGATTCCAGCCTCATTGCTCCCACCAGCCGAGCTCTCGCCTTGGGTGTTGAACCCCACCGTGACCTGGTAGGCTGTGACCTACAAGATGAAGCGCTTCAGCCAGAGGGTCGTAAGTGTATGCATTTGTTGCTGGGCCGCCTTCGCAATTGGCGAGGCTGCCATCACAGACTCAGCGTGCTAACGTGTTCTCCTGACAGCTGTCGCGGGGCAAGAGTGATAGCAAGTCGTCCAAGAAAAACAAGGACTCCAAGGATGGCACAGCCTCGCCCTCGTCCAGCGCCGGCCGGGAGACCCAATCCCCCAACCTCACACCCTCGTCGTCCACCTCCACTCTCAACGATTCGAGGATGAAGCCTCTTCCACCAAGCAACGGCGGCTCGATTGGGGGTGATCCTGCTTTGCAGGGCCAGAGTCCCGCAGGCTCAAGCGGCGCACCAGACAGATTCAATACTTTGGGCCCTCAGCAGTCGTTCAATGGAACCGGCACACCGTCTCGACACAGCACACTTCCGCCAACTGTTGTCATTTCTCCCAGTGCTGCACCGGTATGATTTCCTTTCTGAGTGCCCCGGTGGCTACAGTTCGCATCTAACTCCTGTGCTCTGCAGCATATCCCACCTCCTGGTGCTCCAGAAATTATGCCTCACGATCTTGCCCCGCCGAAAGCTGGCCAGAAGTCGTTGGTCTTCGATCGCCTTCATCAAACCCCAAAGGATGTCCCGGAAGGTATCAGGACACCTAAGCGCCAGCATTCTTCTCGCTTTGATGTTTCCCCCCATCCCCACAGGGAATTGGAGAAGTTGCCAGGCTTCCATGAGGTCCCGCCGAATCGCCGGCAAGAGCTTTTCATGCAGAAGATCGACCAATGTAACGTCATCTTTGATTTTAATGATGCCAGTGGTGACATGAAATCAAAGGAGATCAAGCGTTTGGCCCTCCATGAATTACTGGATTATGTTGCCAACAACCGCCAGGTTATCACGGAACCCATGTACCCACGCGTGGTCGAAATGTTCGCCAAGAATCTCTTCCGACCCATTCCTCCACCAATGAACCCTCAGGGTGAAGCATTTGACCCCGAAGAGGACGAGCCTGTGCTCGAGGTTGCCTGGCCGCATATCCAAGTTGTTTATGAATTCTTCCTTCGATTCATCGAGAGTCAAGATTTCAATACCAACATCGCGAAGGCCTACATCGACCATAGCTTCGTTCTTCAGCTGCTCGAGCTGTTTGATTCGGAAGATCCACGCGAACGGGATTTTCTCAAGACTACTTTGCATCGAATCTATGGAAAATTCCTCAATCTTCGTTCGTTCATTCGACGTTCTATCAACAATGTTTTTTTCCAGTTTACTTACGAGACGGAGAGATTCAACGGTGTTGCCGAACTACTTGAGATTTTAGGATCCATTATCAACGGATTTGCCTTGCCTCTAAAGGAGGAGCACAAGCTTTTTCTCACCCGAACGCTACTACCTCTACACAAGGTTAAGAGTTTGAGCATGTACCATCCTCAGCTTGCATACTGTATCGTTCAATTTCTCGAAAAGGATGCTTCCTTGACGGAAGACGTAGTCCTCGGGCTACTACGGTACTGGCCCAAGGTCAACAGTACAAAGGAGGTCATGTATCTCAACGAGGTAGAAGACATATTTGAGGTCATGGACCCAGCCGAATTCGCCAAGGTCCAGGAGCCCCTCTTCCATCAGCTTGCCAAATCGGTAGCTAGCCCTCATTTCCAAGTAGCCGAACGGGCTCTCTACTTTTGGAACAACGAATACTTCTGCAATTTGGTGAGCGACAATGTTGAAATCATTCTGCCGATAATGTTTGCTCCACTATATGAAAACTCCAAAGGACATTGGAATAGGTAAGTGCTCTCTGGTGAGGAATAATAGCAGCGTCACTAATATGAATAGGACAATTCATGGAATGGTATATAATGCCATGAAACTTTTTATGGAAATCAACCCTCAGCTTTTCGATGACTGCTCTCATGATTATAATGAGCAGCAAAATAACGCTCCAGCAAGACAGGCTCTTAGGGAGAAAAAATGGGCGGCTATTACAGAGCAAGCCAACAAGAGGAAAGCAAATGGCAGTTCTCCATCTCAACCAACGGACGAGCCGGACTCCATGACGGAAGATAATCAAAAGCGATTAGACTCGCTGAAATTACAAGACGGAGATCGTAGGGATCGGCGGCCCCACGAGCGACAGAGCTCTATAGGCTCGTCCAGGAGCCAGCGATGATCCTTCGTTTCATTAATACTACTACGATACGATAATTGGGACGTGGATGGCTGCAATGAAAGCTCAATATTCGTTTGTTTTGTCCGTGATGGCCTCTTCGGCAGTCGGACCCTTTTTTACGAATCTCTCACCTATATTCTTACTTGAATTCACATTCCTGCAGAGTTTTTGCCTCTATCTCCATCATCGACAGACAACCTTTCGTCTTATTATTTGTCAAGACCCACTATTAACCATTGCTGGTATCATTGCAAGGCGGAATGAAGCCTTGTTCAGGGTGCACGCCCATATTCAACGCAGTTCTTCGCGGAGCTCCAAAGCAACTAACGACAATACTTCCGATGTGACTCGGCCCTCGCTGTTTTTGAATCGAAACTCTTACAGGCCATTCGTTTCCCGTACATATTCGACAAACCATAGTTCCTATGGCTTTGTCATCCTCTCAAAGTCGAATAAGCCTCGGATGCAAAATCCTGGCACCTAAGGCAAATGGAGTTGTGATGGCGTTAAGAGAAAAAGGTCTATGCAAGAGGGTGTTAGGGGCAGAAGAGAGGGAGGGGGAGAGGCAAACAACAGGGGCACAGATGGTACCAGGCACGCAGTACCGACATATTTTTACTCTTGCACCTGCTATCACATAGGCTGCCTGTGTTGCTCCTATCAGTGTCAAAATAGGGTTGAAAACGACTCCAAATGGCGTACGTAAATAGGGAACTGGAAATCGGAGTGGGTTGTTGCGTGGCTTTACTTTACACCAGTAGCCCGTTCTTAGAGATGCTTTTTCATTCATGGTCCAGCGATAACAATTTCTTTGCAAGTTGTATGGACTACCTGGCGTTCTGTGAAATCCTTTGTAGAGCCAATTATGTGTGAGAATAGAAAGAAACGTGAGAGTGAAGTAGCTCAACCCTATGGTGCCAAGGTATTTTTTGTACTATAACGAGATAGAATTCCCAGAGTACTGGTTTTCATATTTTTGTTTTTATCTCAACGTTATGCTTTTGCCAATTGTTGGCCGTGTTTTGTACAATTAGTTTAAGAATTAATCACGTTGGATTCTAAAGCAGGTAAACGATTGAGTAGTAGGTAATTCATTGACTTAATACAAGTACCTACTAGGTATGAGATTGTAATCCGTACACGGGATTATACTTATGTACAAGCGAAATAAGGCGCCGCGCCTCTTGCACCATATGTAAGCAGTATATCATGTACAATAGATAGTATTTCAGGATATACAAGATATGTTTATTTTTCCACTTTACTTATCCCTTATGATTTTTCAACATGCGCAAGGCCTCTTCTATTCCTCGACGTAGCCGAGCGCCTGGCCCATCTTGATCCTCTGACCCTTCTCAACGACCCAGGCAAAGCCGCGCTTATCGTCGGCATGACCCGCGACAGGCGCCTCGAACACGAGCACGATGGTGCTTCCGAGCTGGAAGCCGCCCATTTCTTCTCCGCGTCGCAGCGCATGTCCGCCGAGCACGACGCTCGCATCCGAGTACGTCGCCTCGGCGAAGCCGCTGTACGGCTCACCGCGGGCCGAGGCTTCCTCGGCCGCGCGATCGGCCGCGGTGTCGGTTAGGAGCGAGTTCGTCCGCAGCTCCTTGTCGAAGTTGATCTTGATGGAGCCGACGTTGGTGGCGCCGACCGGGATGTAGGAGAAAAAGCCCCAGCGCCAGCGTCCGAGAAGCACGATTCGCTCGTTCAGCGTGAATAACCCGGGCATCGTGCGCTGCAGGTACGGTGATACCGAGTACAGCTCGCCGGCGAAATGTCGACGGCGCTCGACGACCCAGTTGGCGGGCGAGTGGAAGCGGTGGTAGTCGCCCGGCGCGAGGTAGACGACGGCGTAGTAGAGGGAGGTCTTGCCGCCCGGGCCGGCGGCGGCATACCACGGCCTCTCGGCCAGCGCCAGATCAGCTCTCACCTCGGAGACAGCGCCCGGACTGGAATGAGCCGCGCTCTGGTCTTCTATCTTTGGATTCGCGTGGCTTTCTTCGGGGCCGCCCGAGAGCAGGTTCGGGATCGTGTAGGAGATGCCATTTACCTGAGCGAATTCTTCGTCTGCTTTGACGAGCTCCTCGTCGCCGTGCTGCTCTTTCTCGGCGCGCCCCTTTTCCGTGCCTTCGGCGTTTGGTTCAGAGCTTGCGCTTGAGATACTAGGGGTTGGCGTGTGCTTCCCTAGCAACGCATCCACCGTGTAGGTCATCCCCTTAACCTGCTCGATGTCGTTCCCTTCGATTTTCCCAAACTGCAAGACCCGACCGTCTGCGGGCGACAGCAGCGCATTCGAGTCCGGATCCAGCGGCCGTACACCGGGCTTCAGGGTCCGGTAGAAGAAAGAGGCAAGGTTTGGGTACACGTGGAGATCGGGCTCTGATACCTCATCCAGATTCACACCAAAGATGAAGGAGTACAGTTTAAAGCCAGGTACGCGCAAATAATACGGTATGGTGAGCTCGTTGAACTTGCCCCATAACCTCGATATGGCCTTGAGAGGCAGAGTGGACATTATCTGAACTTGCCTGTACAGAATCGGGTGTAAGCCATAAGGGATCACTGAGTGCTAGGTTTGTCCGGTTTACCATGGTCCATCTGGGCGTACCCTCGGCCGTTTCTTGGGCCGCGGCTCGTCCTCCTGGGACGCCTCCCTTTCAAGCCTTTCCCTTTCCCGCACCTGCGTTTTATAAAACTGTACAAATCCTAAAAATCCGATTCCTAGGCCTACCGGTATGGGGTACCATTTGATCTTGGTGTCGTTCAGGGCATGCCGAAGTCTGGAGCCGAACCGTTCTCGGTTCTGGGATGTGCGCCGCGAAGTATGGAACGAGGCTTTTGGGCGTGGCGCATATTGACGCGCAGGCCCTCGTAGACTGAGTATTTTCGGCTGGGGACAAAGGCATTGTGGTTCGTAGCTCGAGGGTAGGCGGACTCGCCCCCGTATAAAAATCGTGGATGGAGTCGCCATTCTCAGAGGTCGGATATCACAGTGCACGCTGTCAGATAAAAATCCACAGATATAATTAGTTAATTGAGGACTTATTGCTGTTAAGATCCTAGACCCCGCTTTAGGTCAAGGACGTGGATCTATACAAATGCATAGGCAGGCCGTCGAAGAGGTAGGAATAAGACGAAGACCTGGAAGCACGTAATGTACTGTCTCTGGGTACAATGGAAATCAATTATCAGAATGGCCAGGACTGCGATCCTCCCTCCAATGACGCAGCTTCGCAGCTGGTATACAGCTTTAGCTCCCCCCATGTAAATATTGGGCGGTATAAATGGGCAGATGCCATAGGGACGGGTCTGCAACGTGGATCTAGCAGTCCGCTAGGCCTAGCTTGGTTACTATTAGTTTCTACTTTTGTATAAAAGTCCAATGCCGTTGCTCCGAATCATTGTTGTGGGGTGATTTGATATACCTACCTATCATACCGGTATTGCGTACTGCAAGTACCCGCTGTACCTAAGGCACGTATATGGACTATACTCGACTTTCTGGGTACCTACAGGTAGTGAACGGTACCAAAATGCTGGACTTAGCATGTTCGTCTGTTTTCCTACAGGCTACATAATAGGCACAATATAAGGTATAGAGAATATGTAATGGATATATCTAGAGTAATTACATCTTGTTACAGCTGTATTGATCATTTCTTGCTGTCAATATCACAACATTTGCTGCGGACTAGGGCTTATATTCAGCAGAGCTGCCCTCGCTTCGAATGGCTACATTCAGTAATGTCTTGCTTCATTATAACACTGACCATTACGCATGTCTTGTACAATAGAAGCCCACACTCAAGTAAATTACTCGAGACCAATGAAGAAGGGATTAGAATAGAGATTGCCCTTTCAATAGGGCCAGGCGTGTAATATTTTGACCTATGTGAGGTTGAGGATTGCGCTCAGACTACCTACTTAAGTACCTAAAGCGGCATGGCTCAGACGGAATTCTCTATTATGTACGTAGGTATCTTTCGGGTACCCTACCTGTGCCTAGACCAATACTGCACACATCGGGTACCTGCCTTCGTTACCTGAAGCTGGTTAGGTACCTGGGTACCCTCTTAAGGACAGCGAGACCACAGCTTATTAACAAGATCACGAAACCAAACGGCGTTCGTTTGTGGTTGATTTTGGTACACATTATTCTTCTTCTACTTGCCGTTTGCTGTCGAACTCTCTCTTTCTGTCCTTCTATTTCAGAGCCCTCTTGCCAGGCTCTCTGGACACCTCAACTTCTAAAACCACCTGGCCAAGTCCGATGCGCTCCCTCTGGACATAGCTGCAACTGATCTAAGAGTCGGGTTGCCTAACATGCCCACCATCGCCTCTGATCCCCGCTCCGCCTGGTGAATTTTGCACTTTCGAATCTCCGGGAACACGGGAATCAATACATCTGGGCCGTCATCCTTTCAGAAACCCCGCGTCTTTTCGTCGTCCGTTCCGTCGTTGCCGCGACCATGTCTGACCCGAGCACGTCCCAGGCTAGTCCGGCCACGGAGCTCGGCCACTTTACATTACAGGTCCTATCGCCCTCCATCAACGTACCCCAACCTCTCTTCCTCGCCCTACCCGTTACGACAACAGTCCGGCAGCTAAAAGAGCAGATACGACACTCGGTCGGTTCGAAGCCACCAGACGACGCCCAGCGGTTGATCCACAGAGGGCGACTGTTGGCACGGGATTCGGAGACTATGCTTGAGTTGTTTGGCGAAGAGCTGGTAAGTCAGACCGTGAACTTGCGCAGAGAAGATAGCCATGATAACACGTGCGTCGTCAAGCGTCGATCTACAGAACACCACACTCTCCATCTGGTTCTACGAGATCTCTCTGAGCCCCAGCCCCCGCCAACTCCTCCAGTCTCTACCAGCCAACATGCAAGCTCCCGTTCCCAAACTCCGGGACAGCAGCTGCCTCAGCACGGCCCCCAGCTGCCTCACGGTCAGCCCTTTATCAGAACGGGACATCCTAACATCGCCTTCGGCTTCGCCCAACCGCCCAACCAAAACGGCACTCAACTTCCGCCGGGCTGGTCAACACAGCAACTCTTCCAGAATCAATTTCAAACGATGGCACGTCTAGGGAATCCAAACCAAGCTACGGGGCCGAATCCTGCGATTCATCATAGCATGCAGAATCGGGGGGTTCCAGGTTCTACAACACCAGGCAGAACAGAGTCACCATTTCAGCCCGAGACTACCCGTACTGTCATCCGAGAAGGTGTTGGCCCAGATGGACAGCGATGGCGATTCACTGTCAATGAGTCGATCGTCACTACATCACAGAGACCCGCACCCGCCAGAGCTGATTCTCCCTTTTCCTCGGTTGAAGCACCTACCCCTCCAACTTCACAGCCCCGATCAATACCTGGCGTAGCCTCAATGGGAGGCTATGACGCTCAAAACCCTTTCCGTTCTGCAGATGCAGGACCTGGGTTGCGAGCTATGGCAGACGCTATGCGAAGGAATACTAGCAACTCTTCGCTAGTGAACTTGGCGCACCCCCAGGGCCAGCAGCCCATTCCCCCCGGAGTGACTACACCCCTTGTGCCATCACGCGCTGGAAGTGCAGCCGGCACTCCCGATCCTCTACGAGCGGCTGGGGCGTTTCCAGGTTTTGCTGCTAGCATTCATCCAAATCAAGCATCGTCATCCATGCCGGAAGTGTTCATTCTCTCGTCACCGAGTGGTCCTCGTGCAATTCTACTGAGTGGTAACTTAGGGACGTATTATAGTCCTCAACTCCGTAGTTACCAGCCTACGGGTCTTCCTCTCCCACCTATAACATTTGGTAATGCTACAGGAATCGGCCAGCATGCTCGGCACGTCGCTCTACCACAAATTGTTGCCCGGTCTCCTTTCGGCGGTGCAAATCCAGTAATTCCTCAAGCCAACGCTCCACCACTCGGTCGGCAGCCTCGAGTACCGCCCCAGCACGAATTACATGTGCCGGGCCGAATGCAAGCCCAATTTGGTCACGGGATGGATAACCCCCAAGTTCAAGCCATTCGACTAGCCCAGGTATGGCCACATGTATGGATGATTATTCGCCTAGTCTTGTTTGTTTGGTGGTTTACCTCGCCGACATCTAGTTGGTATCGATGGTTCACGGTGGTTTCGATTGCCATCACCTTGTTCATTGTAAACACAGGAGTTTTAAATCCTCTGGCTGAGCAAATATGGGTTCCCTTGCGCCGTCATTTGGAAAACCTGATACCACTCGCGGCAGACGCGCAAGGCCGCCAGCAACAACGGCCGGTTGCTGAAAATGATCGGGATGGTGATGTAAATAGAGAAAACCCCGCCAGGCCAAGAGACCCTGACCCACTCGATGCGGCAGCCAGATTAGTTCAACAGCGCCGTGAAGATAACGCCAATTGGCTCTTGAATCAAGCACGACGACTGGAGCGAGCAGGCATTCTCTTCATCGCTAGCCTCGCACCCGGCTTAGCTGAAAGGCACATTGCCCAGGTAGAGGAAGAAGCTCGGGCCGAAAGGCAACGGCAACAGGAAGCTCAAGTGGCTGCGGCAGCTGCAGCCCAAACCGGATCAGAAGATGCCAATAATAATCCAGCCACTGCTAGTCCAGAGGCTCGTGCATCTTCTTCAGAGGGCGAAGCTCAAGATAATGAAGCAAGACCCTTTGCCGGTGCGTCTGGGCAAAATACAAATATCCCTGCTCACGACACCACGTGAAGAAATAGAGGCACTCGGATGCCTCTAGGGAACCTAACGTCACAATGAGAGATGCGATGCTTACAATATTGCTTCAAAAGCGAGGAGTCCTGGTCATCGAGGCAAGTAACGATAAAAGACAGTACAGTGGAAGCCATGTGTAAGCTTCGGTGGTAAATTTCTTTGGCCTGCCTTGGAACGAGGACATTGAGGCCTGCTCTGCTTATGATTGAAATAGCTGCTGTGAGCGGGTAATTTGTTGTGTGTACATACTCTTGTAAGCTTTGAAGCGTAATACAATATTCCGAGTAAAAAGTTGACGGACCACGACTGAACTTAGAATACTTCAATCAATCGTAAACACGGGAATGTAGATCGAAGCGAGTTACGATGAAATTGTGGGAAATGTCATGCAGTAGTGAGCTAACAATCATATCTAGGGAACGTGAGAGAGACGGTATTTATTTATCGGTCGCTCTCATCAGAGTTATCCAGCCAAGAAATAAGAAATACTCAGATTTTAAGTCAGTTGGCCTGCTTTGAACAGGAGACGGGAGTCCAGTCCAACTTGTATTATCAGTAAACGGCCGTCCGTGCGCGTCGTGTGTGTGTTAGTTAGTGAGTCCGAGACAGCTCATGAGCTTCAAATGTCAATACAGTTTGCTTTCTCTGGTTGTACTGTATTATAGATGAATAAAAAGGCTTTCTCTATTTTAGATGCGCACATATCTCATACACATAAAAGACATTGTAGAGAAGGGGCGATTCATAAGTAATATGATGATGGATAAAAAGAAAGGGAACAGAAAAATCCAAAATTTCAATGATAACTGGCGTTACCAGGAATCGAACCTGGGTCTATTCGGAACATTGAGGTTGTTGGCCACAACGAATCGTACTAACCACTATACTATAACACCACTGGGACGGTATGCTTTTGGACACATGAAATTTTGAGCTATTACTGTCATATATATATATGCTTAGCAATCTCTCGCGCGGCTCACCTGCAGAGTACTTACTTACGTATCTACCTCGAAACTGATCAACTACATGTATTCATCTCATATGAATCTACATGTAAACCAGAGCCACGTAATCGGCTTGGCAAACGACATGTTGCTACATGCATTATATTTCCAGCAACATATAGCTCTGGCTAAAAGACACTGGTGTCTGCCAGCTTGGCTGGTCGCGTGTGTTTGCTCCCACTTACATCCCATTGTATGGAGATCCTAAGCGTCCCTTTGTGATATGTGCATACCGAAGAATATGATCGGCCATAAACAATGGAGAATATAAGAACTTTAATCACTTGTCTTCCTGTATTTTTGGAACATTTGCCGAGCCCGATACCTGGTTTGTCTAGGTAGTCAATCTAGATTTACCGACCCCAATGACGGCAGCAGGGTGTCCCTTGTTTAGCTATGCCGTGAAGTGAGAGCAAGTAGGTCATAAGATAACGTAGACCTGCACTGAGAAAAATGAATGTCTTTAGATATTGATTGTACAGTTATCATTGCTGGCTATTCACAATGAGGTTCAAAAGTCCAATCCTGCCGGAATGCGATGTTGCAGCTGTTATGGATATGTGTATGACTGCAACGCAGGTCGCGTTGTACTGAGGTCAGGGGATAGCGAGACCTGACCTGCAAAAAGTATCATGCATAAACAGGCAGTTGCCATTATACTTCACAACGTACGGCCGTCAATAGATGCTTGAGCTGATGTCTCACTCAATCATGTCAATCATGATCGAGAGAACTATTCTATATTATACGCAGCCGTGTTATAAGACATGATATATGTACAATGAGATCCAGTATTTACGTATGCTATATCCAAAGGTGAACTGCCTGTTGGTAATTATACTGATTTCTTTTTCTATTTTACTTTTTCTATCACAAAAGAGGTGTATCAATTCTGGGTACCGACTTTCGAGCTTATGCTATGTACAATTATCATGCGCTCCCCTCGCAGAAGCACATGCCGCGGACAGAGAAAATGGGCTGAGTTAAGGTCCGTGCCTCCAGATCATACTTAAGGCATGGAGCTTAGTTGAATACGTAATCGAAAAGTCTGTAAGCCATCTGAGATAGTTGTTTATCCTCATCTTACCGTGTCCGGATAGTATACAAGAAGGAATCTGCCTTGCGGTTTCACCTTTGCCTTGAAGGGAATACGTAGGCCGAGGCGCTCGGATTCGCCGTTGTCGTACTACGTCCAGCTACCCAGGTCCCAGGTAATGCCCTATTACGCTTGGCATTTCAGGCCCAGTCTCGACCTGTACCCCTGATGTAGTAGTATCTAAACAACGTCCTAGCTAGAACTATGGAATGGGACGTTTCCTGTATTCTAAATAATAACTAAAAGGGCGGATATTTGAACAGTTTTCCCCTTGTTATCAACTCCAGTTTGTAGTATGAGAGACGAGCTGATCTGGCCATGCTTCATACTTACTTACAGCCGCGTACGCATACATATACGTACTACTTCAGTGCTAAAATCTCAATGGCCAGGCTTCTTAGCAAGCTAAGCTGGTCTAGATTTAGTTATTTTTCCAAACCTCTCCACTATCTCTATATTGGGTAGTGTCTATAGCCCCCGAGGCCCCCACAGTGGGCTCAGTGTCAGATAGGCCTCTACGACATCAATAACGGGTACCCGGAAAAGTACCTAACCTTGGATTTTGGGGGCAGCAGTGGGTACACACATGTCATTGCTCACCTACATATGTACATGTAGGTAAGTACTATACCTACTACGTGCCGTGTGGATTACAGCCGTAGCGTAGCTTGCTGCCTGTAGGGCACTTAGTAGCGCTCCCATGTATCACCAAGAGAAACGCTGATCGTTGATTTGGAAACAGCATCTAACCACTGAGACAAGCCCGCCAACATCATCTCATTTATCTAACCCGAATCTCGTATCTCAACTCGAAACTTTTCTTCAGGCTACCTTAGGTATAATACTCTTCTGGACCGAGCCTATACTAAACAAGTCTATATCTTTCTTCTCCCTTTCCTCACGACATTAACAACGGACAATTCGCTCGAGAGTCACAGCTATTATTAGAAGAAGTGAGGCCGCCCGCCCACGTGCTAGCTTACCCAAGTCCTACGTACCATCTATTTCCGCGACTCGTACCTGGATTTGGCCCCCCACTCGTTCAAGCCAGATAGCGAGGTAGTGTACGAAAGTGCTAAAGTGCTAAAGTGCCAGATCAGTAGGTACGTACTTTGGACGTACCTCTGTGCCGTTGGCGATAGTTGCACGTGTGGTGAGCTGGGTCCTTACGAGCGACAAGACGGCACCGCATCGCTGGAGTACCAATTATACGCATAGTATCTGAACCCCGGATCCAGGTCGCCAGACAAGGGCGAGGAGGAAGTGGCGCGCAAGAGACGAGAAGAAGGAAGCGGGAGCTGAGAATCCCTCTGGCCGGCACCGTCGCCCGTTCCTTCGTCCCCGTGTGCATCCTTCTTGCGTCTCTGTGCATGCACGGACATGAGTAGCGACGGCAGTGTCGTCGTCGACACGGTGGGATCGCTGCTCGCCATCATCGCAAACTCGATCCAGGATGCTTTGCGCGTCCTCATGTTCGCCGACAAGCGGGCGTGGGGGCCGCCCGAGTTCGAGCAGCTGCGTCTCCTGGAGGAGGTGCTCGACGAGGCGAAACGGGATTTTCAGGAGCTTCCTGCGCTCGTCAATGGGCGCTTCTACTACGAGAATGACCGCAAGGGTATGTGCATCGCTCGTTTACTTTTTGAGAGGGAATTGCGTGCGTGTGTGTGTCTCCCTCATCTGGCGCATTGGGTTAGGCACTCACTTCGTAGATGGATAGCGCTTGTGAGCAAGATCACGACGAAGCGCTAAAGCAGTCAAGCGACTCTCCATCCGTATCAAGATTTCTTTTGCGACACCTCCGTCTCAATTGTCTCAATAAGTGTTTCATCACTGGACGAGTTTTGCCCATCTCATACCCTCAAACTGACCACATATCACAGCCGACAGTCTCGACGAATTACGTGAGTTATGCTCTCGCTTTCAAGAGCACTCACAGAACTTGAAGTATTGGGTGCGGGCCGGTGGGCCTATAGAACCCGAATGGCCAGCCGAAACACGGTGGCTGAGGCGGGAATTACACCGCGCACAATGCCGGGCGGTGCGGCGCATTCATGATGACCTTGATGAATCTTCCTCACGACCACGGTGCCTAGGTGCCTTAATGGTGTGGCGGAGCCAGCAGCAACAAGGATTTCATGAATCTCACTCTCCATCTCACTCCTCTCAATCACAGCAGCAAAGGCAACGACACATACATAGAGAGAACCCAATAATACCAAGGGTATCAACAACGCAATCAAATTCAACATCCAATGACGAGATCGTCGCTTGTAATTCAACGGGAACGTTTCAGCGGATAGGACCCGGGAATCAGGACATCGCTTTCGTCTGTGACTTCTGTGACGGATTCCTCGTATGGGAAGACTTACGCTCCATGCCGAGCACACGGCAGCGCCCCACGACATCACAATCAAGTATCCTCGAGAATTGGGAGGCGACAGCATTCAGCCACCCGCGCTCACAAGATCACCCCAGCAAATACCCGTCCACTTCAGGGCCGGACTCAGACGTCGAGCTCGAGGACAAAATCAGCAATCCGAATTTCGGGACAACAAGAGCAAAGGAGCTCAGGCCGGAGGCGGACACGGAACTGAAGGGAGAGGAGAAGACCATCATCTTCCCGCCCGTCGCCATCGCGAACCACCTCCCACCCGATCTCGGCGAGTGGCAGGCCTCGCTGCTCTGCCCCCTCTGCGACGAGTACTACTACGAAGAGCAGGGCGCCGACGACATGGACCGCGTGCGGTATACACAGGACGAGCGCGGGTTCGAGAGCGTCGCCGCGCTGCAGGAGCACTTCGAGTGGACCCACGCCAACCTCCTCGGGAACGTCGCACCCACGTCTTCGAGCTGTGGGATCATGTAGGCACTTACTTGACCGCCTACTCGCGGAACATGGTATAAAATGCGGCCTGTGCCGTGACGTAATTACGAATTTTTACGACGTTGGTTCATGTTTCTTATTTTATTGCCAACAGCATAGAATAAGAGACAAAAATGAGCCTTGGATTTCCCTGTCTAGGCTTAATTAAAATCTTGTATATATATAATTCTGGCCTGAACGGTGGGAGGAGATAGCAAGGCGTTTTTGGGTGGCCAAGATGCCTAAAACCTCGTGTGAATGCATTTTGAATATCTTATTATGTGCGATTCGCATAGATGACTATCCCGTGAGATCAGCAGCAGAGAGTGGAACTTGGAATGCCATGAACCCAATTGATTTACATTTGGTGGTAGCAGCTTGCGCTTGTTTGCTTATGAACAACTTCATGTCCAACATATATACATGTTGGTGATATTGCGCTCGGTATCTAGCGATATTACAAGATCAAACATCTCCGTTTCGCTTTTTTATCATACCATTACCAATAAGATGGTAGATTAGATGAGCTATCACCGTGCTCATCTACCAGTCATTCTAACATCTCCTGATACCAACCTAGAAAAACCGGAACCACACAAACAACACAACAATGAGGCCAAACACGCCTATAGGCGCATACTGTTTCAGGAGCAGGTCCCAATTGATCTTGACGGCCGCCTTGCGGTACTTCTTGCTGTCATCTCTTAACCTCGAGCTCATCTCGCCCATACGCTCTAAGCTATCGCCTCTGTACAGCAGGTCCTCGATGTTCTTGGTCATGACCTTGGTCACGTCACGCAGTTCGTCGTTGAGCTTGTCGAGGTTCTGGGTGGCGCGCGTGTCGGCATAGGTCGCCTTGGTGCGACTGATGAAGGTGTCGAACTCCATGAAGGCGTACGGCCGCAGCCCAGGGCTATGGAGCTGCTGTTGCGAGTACGAGTTGGAGAACTCGGCCGACAGGTCCGAGAGGTAGGTGAAGGCGAGCTTGCGCGGGTATGAGCGGTCGCATATGCAGAGGAATACGATTTCGTTTGCGATGAGGTAACTATTCGAGAGATTTCTCGTGTCAGCTTCGCTCCTAGACTGTACTAGACGACAGGCGAAAAATATCAAAGGGCTGGGGCGAGTGCAGTGTTCTTGGGTATGGACCCGTACTGTAATGCGTAGTTGCCGCTTTCGATGCTGGCTTGCGGCTCCGAGTTACGGTTTAACCTCCGCAAGATCAGCTTGATCTGGGACTTGACTTCGGCCAGGGAGGACTCGCTCTGCTCATCGTCGACGGATGCGCATAGCATCAGGCCTGGGCCAGGGTGTTAGCTCAGCTGCATGCATCTCGGCTTATCGCACAAGCACAAGACAAGAAAGTGACATACCATCGCCCACCCGGACTATCTGTGTTGATCTTATCATTTTGGTGTGTGATTTCTATGCTTTCAAACTCGTCTAAAGGACAGCGTTTGCGACCGTCCTGTCTCGTCGAAGACAGGACCAGGTGTTGGCTAGTTGAACGAAGGACAAAGAAGCGTAGCGATATACGTGTCTTTAAACACAGATGAGGCCACGGTAGGCTCTCGGGGTGGTCGACAGGTTGGGGATGACGCTGCGGCCTGTGACGTAGCTGAGCTCCGTCGCTACGAATGACCCTCACTCTAATGCTGTCTCGAGATTCCTCTGCAGCGATTTATGTAACCTATGATGCCGAAAGAAAGATGCAGCGCGGCTGGCAGGTTGTAGTAGAAAGGCTATAGCTCTCTGGTTAAGGAGGTGGAGAGAACGGAAGAAGTCCCCTGGTCTCCGTTGACTTCAATACTAAACCTTCAGTGTTGATGAGAATTGGTAGAGCTGTCCAAAACTCCTACCGTAGCACAAGAGGTAGGTACACTTCAAAGTACATATGCAGGAAGTACACTAGCTACAAGTAGTATTATAGATATATCCACGCTAGCAAAGTCCCTCCAATAAAAAAGACCCAAGCACTAACTGAAGTCTGCTTGTTTGGAAAGCTGATTTAAAACAGCCCAATTAAAAACAGTAGAAATCAAATATGGTATACATATCTGAATTCATTGTCTAGTTGGCCGTCAAAATTGAGGGTTGTTTCTTGTTGCGTCCATACAGGTGGCAATGTAGCAGATGTACATCTGTTTTTGCTGTAGCTACCTGTACATAACAGGGGTATGTCATTAGTTGCTTTTCCCTATTGGGTAATATAAGTTGCCCTTTTAGGGCGTCATCGCAGTTCTCTTCAATCAATCGACATCTTCCTACCTAACATACCTATATCCTCTGGCTCCATATAACCGGCCTTTCACTTATAATGGAATGTCAAATGTCATACATTGTAATACCTACATGCTTTGTTTAAGGTCTGACTGAGAATTGTTACTGGAAGGCACAGTTGGCTCCACACCGCCTCTGGCCGTAGTTCGCGAAATGCTGAATTAACTTTTATGTAGTAGGTGCTTCCAACCCACCGGTATATGGCCAGTCATGTGAAGATGCCTCGTCAGCCTCCTCACCTTTCCAGTTCATATACCCAACATACCTTGTCACTATCCGGGATCTATTACAGCTACGAATACTTTCTATCTGCCTTGATAGTCAACACATCTTGCTCCCTCAGTAAACACTACTACCTCGCACGTCAATATGCCGCCTCGCAGGACGTCTTCCAGGATTACGTCTACAAGCAAGAATGGAGCTAACGGCCATGCAACGCCAACCGGCACACCAAAGCGCAAGATGAGAAAGATAAGTCAGAATCGGGATAAGAGTGCCACTCCTCCTATCGCCGATGATTCTTCTGGTGAACTCGACGCCGAAGTCAGGGCTCGCCAAGCCGAACAGACAGGGCCCGGCCAGGAAGCAGTGCTAGACGAGATTATCGTATCCAGGACGCCAAAGGATGCGAACAAAAAAGTCATTAACTCAAGAAGCGAATCCCCCATAGGAAACAAAAATGGAGAGGAGACGTCGACGGTGTTAAGGCGATCGAGTAGGACCTCCTCCATCTCCCAGAAGCCAAGCCCCGCAGCGTCATCATTAAACGGGAATGCTGCAACGAAGAAGCAGGAACTTGGAATCGACAATTCTGGTAATGACGATGGCGACTTGGGCGCATCACCACACCCGCCGCCAACTTCTAGAAAGCGAAGAGCCGATCCTGTCCCCGGCCCACGTGTGACTTTCCGTAAAAGCCGCTCCAAATGGGACAACCCCGACGAGATGCTCACAAATCCCAACTCGCCGTTAGTCAAGGCGAAATTAAGAGTTAGTCATTTCATTCGTTGCTTGTCCTATCAGATCTAGAAGAAATCCGTGTGTGCTGATCTCATGTAGGAGCTTTTATGCAGCCCAATGGCATGGGATGTCCTGTCACCCGAAGAGAGAGAACAAGTTCTTTCCAAGTTTCCGGATGACACGATGATTCTAGACTCTGGTACAGTAGATGCGCGCCCCGACATCGGAGCATTGTTGAATAGCAATAATTTCCGAAACGACGTAACGCGATACCAGGAGGGACTGGGTAAAGGATATCATGACCCCGAGTGGATTCAGCAAGCCCAAGCTGCGCATAGGTCGCGCGAAGCAGGTCTCTACGATGATTACATGGCAGCTGACTTTCAAGAGAAATGGGACATGCCGATGCCCCAGAAACTGCAGTCTGGATCGGGAACGAGTGGAAGCAAAAACCACCAGGCTGACACTACTTCAGAGGAGGAAGCAAATAGTCAACCTAACGAGTCGAAGGCTGATGAACAGACCAATCATCAGGGAGCATGTGATATGTACAAGGTCCCATCGCCAGAAATTTCGCACGCGATGTCTATCGAAGACAGTGCAACGAATCAAAATAGCAATACAGATGACGCAAATGACAGCAGTGTTATGCCTACGCATAATCCATCGCCGGCTAAGGAGGTACAAGATCAGCCACCTGAATACAGTTGCAAACAAGAAACGTCAATCCCAGCAGAAGCTGCGACCATGTCAGATTTTAAAGACTTGGGCAGCCAACAACCCAAAGGGCCGAATCTCGACGCTAAAATTTTGGGCGCGCTATCGTCTGATTTAATGGAAGATGAGCACCAAGGCGCAGAGGAACGAGTCGAGATCGCCGAGACCCAGCAACCCCGTACGAATATCTGCGGCGGGCTCCATTGTTGAGAACGGTCAAGCTGGCATTAATTGATATAGCCTAGATCATAAAAAGGGTTGGAAATGAAGGTGACCCCAAGATGAGGAGAATGCGCAGTCGAGGAGTCGATTCACATGGAACGCAGTTCGGTACAACCTAGGCTGCCGGACGAACTACCCAACTAGCTACCTGAACAACGCAAGACAAAAAAAAAAAAAAAAACCATAAAACTGGACAGAAACTTGGCTTGATGGCCGGAAGGGACGAAATGGGCAGGTATGTGAGGTGGAAACTATGACTGAATAAGCAGGGAGAACCAAGCAGAACTCAAAATGCTTGACATGGCCCTCGAATACGTGGGGAGATCTGGCTATCTTGAGATAGGCGGAACGCGATGACTTGTTGCGACGGGCAACGGGCAGTCCAGCTGGGCTTAGATATAAGCTGAGATAAAAATGTGCCAAGATGCGATGAGGCGAGACAAGACGAGATGATAATAATTAGAGATACCCTTACTAAATTTCCAGCCATACTTAATAGTATGCTTTGATTGATATTGCTGCCTGATTTTCGTGACCCATCATCAACACCAGTAACTTGTACAGCGTGTTAGATACAAAAGTGAAAATTATTGTTGTCTGTATCAAGACGATACATGCTAGTCACCAAAAATAAGGAGGGCAGGATAGAGACAGAGTAGGTAGTTGCACAACTATAGGAGGTAAGTGAGATGGTGCTTCTCGACATAGTTTCTTCGCCTTGCTTGACTTATGGCTCGTATCATTTAATTAATCTCTATCCATTAACATGACCTATCTCTACCAGCATCTTCTTGCTTGCAACTCAGCCCACATTTTTTTCATTTCGTTATACATATATGAATGCGTACACTATTATTCCTCAGGTCTATCGCGTACAGAAACAACACAAGGCTGTCTAGAATGCCAAATACGTCTCTCCTTGGCGCCAAGCACAGCATCCATCATCGTCTGGGTATCGGCTCTTTCCCTCTGCCTGATTACATCCTGCTGTTCGCCGTCCTGCGTCTGGATTGATTCGCATTTATCACTCTCTGCGGGCGCCTTCCATAGCTGTGTTTCCTCGACAGAGGCCGATATTTCGAAGTCCCCACGGCAGAGCGCCGTGGCGCCGATCCGCAACTCCGTGCTTGACTTTGCGTCTAGTAGAGGGAGAGTCTGCTGCAAGGTGCCGTTCCACGCGAACTTGCGCGTGAAGTCGAGCGCTACGATGACGGGCCTATTGCAGAGCGACGGCATGAGGCGGACAGTGGGGTACATAGGCTTATCCATGCGGTTCGTGACTTGCACGTTGATCTGCACAAACTCATCCACAAAGATATTATTGCCTGAGCTGAGAGACTGCTGTGGCTGGCTCTCGACTGAGATGTCAATGCCGACTTCATCGACTTTGATAGCCTCAATCATTCGTGACGTCAGGCGTATGCTACGCAGTTGAATGGTACCTTCTCGAGCCGGCCCGGACAAAGTCTTCCAAGTACCAGAGATGTTTTCGAGCATTTTTTCTCGATACCAGAAGGCCTCCCGATTTCCGCGCTCGATCTCTGGAGTAATTTTGCTACTACTGACGACAAATTGCCGCTGTCGGGCGGGATTTAGGGCCGGTATAGAGGCGTGCGGATCCTCTATATAGATCATCGGAACTGGTACAACAATCCGATTTGTATTGCCAGGCAATATATGTTCCTCTATAATGATGCTTTTACCAGCTTTAAGACACACTTGCATATCGCTCGGCCACGCATTTCGAAGATCCATAAGTAGCAGACAGTGGTCGTCGGGTACCGTAGATTCCTTCGTCTCGCCTGATCCTATGCGATCCCAGATTGGTTTCGGGACGTTCGCTTCGACGGAGAGGATATCCACCCTTGACAGTTCGACACTAGCATTTACCGTCACTGTGAGATCTAGACAGACCTGGCGCGTGAAGAATTGATCCTTTATCTCAGACTGGGGCATCCCAAGGTGAGCGTAGTCAAATTGTATTGTCCCACTGGTAAGGCCCGGCTTGCCAAGAATTTCAAATTCAAATGTCGCCGTCGATCCTGGAGCAATATAACGCTTAGAGTCATCGACCTTACGAAGCCGCAGAGCCTGCTTTTTGGTAAGAAGCCATTCGTATTCATGCAATTCAGCAGGAGTCGCATCTCGATTCGTCAACGCGGTTTGTAGAGAACCCTGCGTTGAATCATGGAACGAGAATAGAAGAAGGTCTACTGGCGTAGTAGAGATATTGTGTAAAGAGACTGAAAAGGTACGACGTTCCCCCTCGAGAATCATGACAGACGATTGCGGAAGAGAGGTTGACTTGATGAGAACGATTGGCTGCGCCTCTATCACGCTTAATTCAATGCGGTCGGGGCTGAGCGGTTGTCCTGGAGCAGGTAGAGTTTGGTTTTGCTTGAGTGCACCTAAGCCGATACCTTTCACCTTCAACTGTTGGTCAGGAGTCCAAGGTTGTGAAAAGATGGGGAACCTCCTTTCTCGGCATCCTAATACCCGTATTATCGCGCCGGTAATTTTCAAGGACCCAGCGCTCCGCGGGGTCCCTTGTATCTTAAGGATTTGTGTGCGGTAGGGTCCTATTATTGTTGAGATGATGTCAGAATCGAAATCAGCACCCTCACTGTACAGCTTGATACTATCGATTTCAAGATCAATCTCATATGGGTTTTGTATGACAATTCTGAAAGTCGCCGCCTCGTCGGCAACAAGGGTTTGTGTAGCTGCTGATTTGTCCGCCGTTCTGAGAAAGGGATTATAGATGAAGGGATTGACATCCTGTGAGGTGCGAGCTGCCGTCACGCCTGGAAGAACGTTTTTGGAGTGTGGTATCGGTGGCCTTGTAACTGGTAAGGGGTCGAGGGTGATACCGCGTACTAAAAACTCGTCCCAATACTCGGCAGATAAATGCGCCAATCCCATTCTTTGTGATAAGCTGGAAGTCTTTGATATATTCGTAGCTAGCCGAATTTGTTCGTCCCGCGAAATCATTGGGGCTGCATTTTCCCGACGAGGACCTGGTGCGACTCCGCTGCCGGCTGTGCGCAGTAAATCGCTGGAAAATTTGAGGACGCCATTGAAGTCAGGTAGGGCCTCAGAGAAGTTAATGCATGCTCGAAGAATATTGATCTTGACGTTGGGAAATCCAAAATGCCTTGTGCTTGATTGGTTGTTGATTCTCGAGATAACATTCTCATCAAGGTCCCTAGTTGAAGACGGGGCTTCAGGCACACCCTTAGTGTCCTCAAAGCCGACGACACCATATATCTTGCAGACTAGCCCAAGAAATGCATCAATGCCCTGTTCTATGTCGCCCTCATTAAGATCGAGGGCGCCAGCTCCTTTGCCATGTCCTTTCATAGCATCCAAAGCAACCAGACCAGCAGCCGGGTGGATACCTACCTCAGCAGCCCCTCTGGTCCTTGCTTCAACTAGCCCTCCAATTAGTACTGATATTAATTCGCGTACCACCAACGCCTTTTTTCTGTGATAGCCCATAATGCCCAAGACAGAAGCGATACCACTGAGAATTATCGAGCGATCCATAGTGGTGAGCAATTCGGGTGCTGATGAAGGGAAAGCTTTGAACAAAAAATTGTTTATATATCCTCTAGATGGTGTGATGGTGAGGCGAGGGGAGGTGTCAAGTATTTTCTCCCGGTATTTGCCAAATATCATAATCTTGAGAGAGTCCTGACCAAGTTTGCCCTCGGATAGATGAAGTGCGGTGAGGATGTTACAAAAACGGATGATGGTCTCTGATAGAGGGAATGGTGGGAGCTGCTCCCCAGAAATCCTTGAATATAGCCCTATGATTCGCTCTAATAGGTCTGGGAGGATGATCTGCAAGTTACGAAGGTGCTTTGGCTGAGCTGGATCTGCCTCTTCCGCGTCTTGAGCCTTGGATAAGCTGCCTGATGACTTCTCGTTGGGTGGGAGGCATACTGTGGGCACTTGGAACTCATATCCCGCCCAGGCGAGCATGAGGAGACTAACCAAGATGAGCTCGAGCGCCTTACCATGCCACAGGTGGTCATTGATCGACTTCGCAACAGTCGCGCCGTCGATGAGCTCCTTTAAAGCATCGGTCCAGCGACCAGCCTGAAGATACAAAGACCCTACTATGATAGTAGCTCGTCCTTTGCCCTTGTTCCTCCACTTTTCATTCAACCCCCCCGGGCCGAAGCCTTGGATAGCAACCTTGTTATTCTCATCGGCACGATCTGAGCGCAAGCCATTCTTCTGCTCGGGGCTGGAGACTCCCAGATTAGTCCCATTCGCCGAGATGTCATCGAAGGTAGTCGGTGGATTGGAGAGACCACTCCGGACTGGCGTTGATGGTCTCGCGGAAGGGGTTGAGCTACTGGAACTTAAAGGAAGCGATTTGGGAGGAGGCATTGACATGCGGGCCTGGCTCCTATCTGCAGTCCCGCCTGAGGATGATGACCGTGTCATCGTTGAGACGGCAAACTGAGAGTTCCTCCTCCCATTCGGGTTAGCATCATCCGAAGTCCAAGATGCAGCGTTCTGGAGCCCCGGCCGACTGGGGACCTGACCAGGAGAGTCAATTGAGGTCATGGCTTCGAATGATTTGGCAAGCGTGTTCATCTCTGCCAGTAGGAGAGAGGATATGTCGCACATGACTGTCTTCATCGTAGTTCTCTTGGACTGCTCGAGTGGGGGAATGGCCATAATGCCTTCTGGAAGCGGTATCGTATTCTCGTTGGGCGGGTTGTGGTCGAATATGAGCACGTGGTGCGTAAGTACCTTGGGGTACATGTCCCTCAAATCTTCCAGCTCTTGATACAGTGTGCGGACATTCCTCTCGATCATAGTGGGCGCATAGCCATTGGCAGACTGCCTCTTGCTGAAGGCGACATTCTCGAGCTCCTGCCCATCGGCTATCGCGATGACAGTCAGTGGCTCTCGAAATAGGTCGAAGGGGGACAGGGCAATGTGGGAAGGCGGCGGGACGTATGTAACGAGGTCGTAGAAGATAGCTCCGTCGGGGAAGGCTAGAGGCGAAAACATGTCTATTCACCCCATCATCAGCAATTATTCTAAGCGGACAGCAGAGACAGGTGCTCACTTCGGTTCGGGCGCCCATCGGCACTAATGTCGCGGAGCTGAACGACATGTTCTTGGCTGAGCCGCTGCACAAACGACTGGAAGCGCTCGCGCCTGATCTGGCCGATGGGCAGCACCAAGGCTCGCACCCTCGCCGGAGCGATGGGCAGCAACGAATCCAGACTCATCCTAGCATTGGTCCCCGGGTCGGACTACATAGCACGACACTCGGCATGCCTGCTGCGACGACGGTCGAGCTAGTGGTCAGTCGGTCGCGAGCCGTCAAATGTTGTCGATGGCCGATATGTGTTTGGCAAGCTGAGTCTTTACCTATTTACAGTTGCTTCAGCGATTGTATACCTTATACTGTGCGCTTGCGTTGGGTGTAGAGTCTCTCGTGTAGACTGCGATAGGAGGTGTCGATGAGCATACTTAAAGCGTACATCAACGTGTTGCGGTCGGCCCAAGTGTACTTAGGTACATCTATCCTTGCTTTAGCGTCTAAAGCTCCCCTGAGTTCTGCCTGGATCTTGATCTTGTGGCTTAGATAACCAATCAGAAGATCATTCAAGCTTGCCTAGGCAGGCGCATTAGCGCATATCCCTGTACATATATGTACCTACGGCATCTCTACATGTAAACATCGCTATTAGTATCCACAGGCATGAGTTAAGAGCCATAGCAAAACTTATAGTATACTAATGGTACGGTGTGTTATATATATGAATGTGTGTGTATATTAAGAAATTCATACGTACAGTATAGAAAATAACGTAGTAGTTAAATTAGGACAAATTATCTATCAAATACAATATTTCTTTATTGACCTTTCTCCATGACAGAAACGTAGCCATTAAGGTGCCATCGAGGTTCGCAACATGCCGGAGTCGTCTTCTACAGCTTTGTCTTTACCCTCCCTAGCTTCATTCTTCAACTCGCTCTCAAATATGTCGACGGCAACGCTTGCCTCGACAAAATCTTCCAGTTCTTCCGTCACAGTCTTCAGCTTCTCTTTGACCGCTTCCGCGCCCTCGAACCCGACAATATGCCGGGCTGGCGGGTTTTCATGACCACCGATTGCCGTCAGCGCATGTACCGTTTCAGCAACCAGGCGGTCGGTAGAAGCACTCGGCAGTTTCGGGTATCTGTATAGGATGTCTGTATCCGACTGCTCGATGGTCGTCTCCGGATTCAGATTCAGCATGTTGGTCAGCATGTCCCGCACGCTCGGCGCCGGGTTGTTCTCGCTGTCGTAACATGCTAATGAGGGAGCGAAGACGATTTTATTAGCCAATACCTGGATCTCTTTGTGAGGCTGCACTATGGTAACTTTGATGTTGAACGGCGCCACCTCATAGGCTAGCGAATCACAGAATCCCTCGAGAGCCCATGTCGCTGCCGTGTACATGGGCATGCCGGGAGTACCGATGTGTCCGCCGATACTGGTGAGAACCATGATGTGGCCAGTATGTTCGGCCCGCAGCATAGGCAGCGCGGCCTTGATGAAGTTCACCTGTGAGAAGAAGATGGTTTCGAATTGGTCGCGTACAAGGTTCTGCGTCGCAAGCGATGTAGATAACTCTTCAACCGTCCCGACGACAGCTAATTTGCGGAGAAAGCCGTCAGCCTATGCATATTGCGAGCCATAGAGACTCTGGTCGTCTTGCATCACATTAGCATACCTTCAGAGGTGCAGCACAGTAATATATCGATGCGGCCAAAAACATGCTTTGCCTCGGCGACGGCGGCGCCGCACTGGCTCATGATGCGGCCATCGCAGCGTATGCTCCTGATACGATCCTTCCAGCCTTCTCTGTCCTTTCGGTTGCTCTTACACTCGTTGACGAGCTCGCGAAAGTCGGCACTGCGATCTTCATGCTCGGTCTCGTGCGGCGGCAGACAAGCGACAACATAGTCGCCGTGGCTGAGCAATTGCCTAATCAGACGCACGGCCAGGGGCGACAGCGAGGATGTCAGAAACCATGTTCGCGGGGAGTTGTGCGTTGCTACGCTATTCATTAGTCAATGCGGATTATGGACCGGGGGGTTAGTATTCGGTGCTAATGTAACGGCACGGGCTTCGTGGTAAAAAATGGGGACGTGGTCGCTGATTGAGGCTGCGGTGTGTTTGCGATAGGGTAAGTTGGTTCAGAGAGGGGCGGAGGATGGGCTGCAGTGCGGTGTGCTTTTGGGATAGGCGATAGGAGCAGTGTCGGGGAAACGAAATAATGACTAGTCATCTCGGCTCGAGAAAAACAGGCTGGGGAATGACGCACGGAAGGATGCTGCAGGGACGGCATGCGAATGCCGCGCTGGGCCGGCCGAAGAGGACTCGGCGTGCTTCTTCTCGGACATTTCTCTGCCTTCTCCTTCGGGAGGCGCACCTTTGTTTAAAGTGACCGTCAATCTTTTCCGTATAAGTGCAAGGTGGCTATCTGTGGGATTCGACGACGAAAGGGACGGGTTCGTTGCAATCTTGCTCTGTACATGGCAGACGCGCGAAAAAGAATTAGTTATTAAAGTGAGGATGAACGAGACTACGGTGCTGTCGATGGATTTGATGGATTTGATGGTCGCCGCAATCGCATTAAGTGAAGGCGATTAGAATCCCTCCCAGACACAGAGAGCGTATATCATCCCTTGCTATTACCATGCACACGCATCTGCGTCATACTCGCAAAGCGTAAGACGAGGCGGCTCGTCATGCAGGCCGAGGACAACAGCTGGGTGTGCATATCATAATATTATAGCCTTAAGATGGGTCTCCCCAACCATGCCTCCTCTCCGAGGTCAACTAGTCTACCTAACCTAGGTTACCCGAGTGCCCGGCAGTTGAAGGCTACTTAAAGCCGTGCCGGGATTTGGTGGCATGTCTTCACGTCCCCCGGGCTGGCAACGCGAGGGTATCAGGCTCGCTAATTCCTGAGTAAGTTGTGTGCATGATGGCTGCTTGTCCGGAAATAGATATCCGCCTGATAGATCCTCAGCCTCAAGTTGCATGGTGTGCCCGGACGAGGGATCCATTTCAGGCATGGCCATGCGATGTGATGCGATGCGATGCATTGCAAGATCACAACGCAGCACATGACGGCTCCTGTAGGACCAATACTATGTAAGTAGTAATGATATCTAGCGTGACACTTACGTTTGACCATTGGTTTTAAACAGTAACAAGTTGGGATTAGCGTGCTCGCTGCTGCTTCTAATCGTTGTTATGGTCACTGTCAAGAACACTCGATAGCAGCGTCTCTCCTTTTAAGACTCTGCCAACCATGTTCTTGGATGCTGGGTTGTATCCGCCGTCCTTCTCTTTACAAAAGATGGGATTGAAGTTTAAAACTATAGGTATGTGTCAGCCATGTCAAATGAACCATATCTTCTATTCAGTCGGTAGGTTAGAAGACTGGTGGACAGATGTTGCATGTGGGCTATGAAGCTAGAGTCTGGCCCCAATTGCGTTGCCTGCTCACATCTAGGCTTCATGAATTGGTACAAGATATTATATGCTATCTTATCCATATCGAGGCAAGTATAAGGTTTATCGAAGAATAAATCATCTTGCTTTAGGTGGCTACAAGCTCCTGGCTCTCAGGCAGGCTCTTCCATTGAATGCTTGTGACTGGTTCTTGGATAACTACCATATTGTCTTGTTTAAGAAGCTATCTGCTCTTTCAACCAGGAAGGAATCTGGGGAACTTTATCCCACCCATTAAGGTACGTTTCTTTACCTACACCCTCTCCAGGTGGCTTCGCGTAGATGGCCGACACGTACCACACCGTCTCACCCGCACGTATCGCCCCCTGCAACGTCGGAATCACGGTGCGACTCTCGACGAGATTCGAGTTCGGGTCCGCGTTGACGAGCATGGCCGCCCGATCCCTGCCCTGCCCTCGTGTATCCTTCGCAGACGTCTGGTCCTGGGGCTCCAAGGCTCTGATACCCACAGCACCCTTCGAGACAGCGAACGCACCCGTGGCCCCGCTAGCCCAGCCCTCTGGCGTGGCGAGGTCGTAGTTTCCAACGATTCGTGGCTGCGTGCCCTCGCATTTCGCGGCATCGTACAGGTCTAGGTAGCGACCGTCGGGTGTGCGTGCATTGCAGATCGCGAACGCGCCATCGGCCGTCTTGAGGGTGCGAGAGCCCTCGTTTTCGATCCTATGGGCACGGAGGTGCCAGTTCGGCGTCTCGTGTGATGAGGGAATGAGACTGGTGCGGATCGTTACATCGGGAAATGGCTTCCATACTGATACGAGTACGGGTGTACTCTCGGTTGTGGAATCACTAGAGGGTTGATGCTCGATCCCTGCATACTCGCATAGCCGGCGAGTCTTCCAGTACTCACCACCGTCATCTGAGAGTCCAAGTTGCGATGCCAGGGCATATTGCTCGAGCGTGAAGAGACCGGGGGGTACGGAGTATGCGTATGAGCTGCTGTACGCGAAGGCGCCGTATTTTGCGTGTGTGCCCTTCATTGGGTAGCTGCAGGCTTGACCTGAGGATAGAAGCATGCAATGCCCTCCAAGGTAACTAAGATTGCAGTGAGAAAAGATACAAGTCAATTTGAATTGGCAAAATAAGCACCTCATAATGTGACCGGGTTGCTTCAGCTCTTTGATTTTGGGAATCACGTCTCCATGATACTCCTCCTCAGAAGTCCAAAAGGGGTGATCAGCTGGAACAGCAAGGCAGATGAAAGCCAAACATGCCCAGTACTATAAAACCGATTAATTTTCAGCGAGCTTGAATACTATAACTTAGACTCACCGGGCTCCCGGGACTGTTATAATTCTCTGCCATCTTAATCCTGTTAATATGGTAATCTGATAAAAGCAGGAGCCAGGGATTTTTACTTACATACATGTTTGGGTAAGAGTACCCAATAGTTAATGTGCCACTTGGACTCCAGATATCTGGCTGCGTCTGCCACCACCGTAAGTTTCGGAGCACAATACCTTTCACCATGCCCCAAGTGAGTGGTTCGGGGAGCTCAACACCAGCGTACGCCAGAGCTCCCCAGAAAGAGACCATAGCGAACCGATAACCCACGCTTCGACCAAAAGGTAAAGCTCTGCCTATGCAAACAGATTAGGCCTGCTTTGCATTATGCTATGGCATCGGTGACCTACCTTCCTCGTCATAATAGTGCACCAAGTCAAGAGCTACCCTCTGGGCACGTTTCTTGAATTCTTCTGCCCGCTCTGGTTCGTCTTCTCCGGCCAACTTCGCATATAAAAGTTGTAAAAAGTGGATTGCGAAGCTTGAGGAATAGTAGTCCATTTCTACGTATGACTTGTTAGAACATCTAAGTGCGTTCCTCTCGCATCGTAGGCACTCACGATGTATTCCCTCCGGCCCATCGTTGGACCATCCATCTCCCCGATAGAAGGTGTTTAAATGCTCAATGTCACTGTCTAACCTCTCTTGAGAGAATTTTCCTCCGTTTTTCTTTAGGCCAAGGTTAGCGAAGACTCGAAACCACAGCCAGTTAGTGTTGGGCATGCTACAATCTGTTAGTAAGCGTTTCGACCGTAAAGAAATCAGCAAGATATGCTTCGCCTACTTTTTCTCATTGATCGAATTGCCAAGCCATAGCTCGACATTCGTCTTCTCCTTTTCATTTAACGACTGCCATATTTCAGGAGCCACTGCGAGTGCATAACCTATGACCGGATGAGCTTCAAGTTTTCTTGTATGTCTCACACCCAGGAATAAACGGACATACCCAAAGGGCACATTTCAACCATTCTCTGGTCGTTATCACGCGGGTATCCCCAAAACTCGGGACTCTCTGGATCGATTCCCGACTTGATCCCCTCAATCCACCATCTCGTGCCATGGTACTTTCCTCCTCCATCGAGGAGGCACGCCAAACCCCAGAGTGGCCGACAGATGCCTTCGACTTCAGACGCTGTCTGATCAAACCGAACCGCCGTTGCGCCAGGGCACTTGACTCTGGCTTTTAAGGGCGAGAAGAAAGGCTCCAATGGGTCGAGTAACGTCCGCAATAGTTCTTGTACAGATTCACGATCGGTTATCTTCACTTTCGAGAAGGGGTGGACCCCATTGTACCCGAGGACAAGTCCAGTCTGGGAACCCATGCTGATCAAAATCTCAAGAAAGCGATGTTCTGGACTGGGTGTCAGGTATCTGAAATGTAAACAGAGAGGGGGGAATGTTGAAGAAAAAGAAGAGACAAATCGAGTCGAACGATCAATTAATTAACTATGCTAAAATATGGAAACCGCTTCGAAGCAGTGCCTCCAAAACCTTCATTCATCCACGCGCCATGATCGGCGTCATTGTAATCCGCTGCTTCACCCAAGTGTCCCGCCCCTCTGCAGAGAGAATGAGGGGCGCTTTACCAGTGGTGGGGTGTTTACTGGAGAATTGGCGGCTAATATCATGGGAGTTGAGCCTGCCAATTGTGTCCTCGAATGAAGCTCGGGTTGCATTGTAGCGAGGCGGGTCAAGACAACTTAAAAGGATGGGTCCTAAGTTGTGTATAAAACACGTTAGAGGAACTAACTCGATGCTTTTCAAAATAGACGATGCTCACAAATTTTAAGAAAGCCATAATCATCATTGCCCTATATAGCGCCGCCCTTAGCCCTTCAGGCTATATCAAAACCTCGCGCCCTTGAGTGCCTATAACTCAACCTTAAAGCTGCATAAAGAGTTCTTCCATGCAGGAAAGATGCGTTGTCTACGAACAGGTTTATCGACATCGCGCGAACTTTCTTCTCCTTTTTTCCTTGGTAACTTAGTGACCGATTGAGGCATACATCGACAGTGATGGAGACATCGCAATCCTAGAACGCCCTTGGAACTAGAATCATACATTATAGTGATAAGGTTGGTAGATTTTCGGTTTGTCAAAATACCCCAAGAATGTCTACGCTTAAAATACTTTAGAGAGTAGGCCTTTGCGAAAGATGACTGCCGGTTAATTGAATGCCTCAATTCGGCTCTATTTACCTAAGTACTCGTGGACCTACCGAGGTACCCAAGTTTCACCTTGTCCTAATCCGTCAAAGAGATGAAGATGACATACCCGCCTTGGGCAGGCAATTTGAGATTTCCGAGAAATCGAGGTGTCGAGATTCACCAAGGTCGTGAAACGCTAATTATAGCCAACTGCGGAGTGGTGGGGGAATTGCGGGGGATCTTGAACTTTCCGCGGCACAACTCGATGCCCCGGACCATTGCTTACTCACAATACAGAATCAGCTCCACGGTACACTCGAGCACCCCTAGGCATCTCTAAAACTGGAGCTAAAACTGGAATCTCCTTTCGATTCTTGATAAATATATTCAGACGATCAGAAATGCTCATATAGACTGGATGCGAATTGAATAGGAAGATAACCCGAAAGCTGCATCGGGATTGGGAATTACCCCTGTATATCATCTAGCTGCGTGCTTGCTTTTTTATGTGCCTCGGTCCGATCATATCACTCGTGTCGTACAGAACTCGTACTCCTTCAATTCTGACACTTAAGTCATCGATTTCACCTCCAGCTTTTGTTCGAGCTGTAAAACCTGGAATAAATCTACAGAGACAAGACTAATGGCTACTGCTATTCCTCGGAAATTGTGGGAGCACCCCAACCCCAAAGGCACCCAGCTGTGGGAATTCATGCAATTGGTCAACCAGAAACACCATCTGAATCTAACGGTGAGATATTTACACCAAACTGTCAGCCACGTAATCAATCTAACTTTCTTAGACTTTCCAAGATATATACCAGTTCTCCGTGGACAGGACCTCCGAATTTTACGATGAGGTGTTCAAATTCGGCAATCTCATCTACTCCGGCTCGTATAATCGAGTAGTTGATGAGAGCAAGCCCATTGATAGCATCCCACGCTGGTTCGAAGGCGTACATCTCAATTGGGCCGAGAACTTGCTTTGGTCGCGGGGTTCGGCCGATCCGTCAGACTACAGGGGCAAGAAGGGAAAAGAGGATGACAAGATCGCGTTAACCGAGGTGAGGGAAGGGGTGACCGAACTGAGGCATGTTACTTGGGGCACTCTCAGGAAACTGTGTGAAATTTACGCAGATGCGCTCCATACCGCCGGTGTAAGACGCGGTGACCGCGTTGTGATTGTGGCCGCAAACAGCGTCGAGACGCTTGTTATCTTCCTCGCCACTGCCTGGCTGGGGGCTATGTTCAGTAGCAGCTCTACGGACATGGGCGTCCAAGGTATCCTGCAAAGGACAGTCCAGATCAACCCCAAGGTATGTCGGCACTCGTCCCAGAATCCCGAAGCACTCCAACTCTAATCAGTGCAGTTCATATTCATGGATGATGGCACGCTATATAATGGCAGACGGCTAGACCTACGCCAGAAAATGTCGGAGGTTGTGGCCGGGATGAAGGACTGCAGCAATTTCCGTGGTTTGGTCTCTATACGCCGTTTCAACGACGCTGCAGACGTCAGCAGTATCCCCAAGACGCAAACGTTAAATGCGTTTCTTGACAACCGAAAATATGCTACACCACCGATCGAGAGGATTGCATTTCATGAGCCGTTCCTGGTCTGCTATTCCTCGGGCACTACGGGAATTCCTAAAGCTATAGTACACTCCATCGGTGGTGTGCTCCTGAATTTTGTGAAAGAGGGTCATCTCCACGATGACGCGACGCCGGACGCTGTTTCCTTGCAATATACGACAACGGGTTGGATCATGTACCTATCGAGTGTTGGTCAACTAATAGCGGGTGCAAGAGTGGTCCTTTACGACGGATCGCCATTCCAGCCAGATCTGCAGTCTTTCATCAAACTTATTGGGGACCAGAAAGTAACACGGTTGGGAATCAGTCCTCGCTGGATGTATGAAATTGCCAAGGCGGGCATTTCTCCCAGAGAGATAACAGACCTCTCGAACTTGCGAGTGGTCACCTCGACCGGAATGGTTCTCTCAAATCAGCTATTCGAGTGGTTTTACGACAAAGGCTTTCCTCCAAGCGTCCAACTCAACAATCTATCTGGAGGAACAGATATTGTAAGTGTATAAATTCCGTCCTTAGAGTTCTCGCACGCTAACGTGGACTTCCAGGCCGGTTGTTTTGCCCAGGGAAATCCTCTAACCCCCGTGTACGTGGGAGGAACCCAAGGCCCGTCCCTGGGTGTCCGCGTAGAATTATACGACTCACTATTGCCACCGGGCCCTGGTAAGGCCGTTCCAGATGGAACACCGGGTGAACTCGTAGCTACCAAACCTTTCCCGAATGTTCCGGTCTACCTCTGGGGTGACAAGGAGCCCGCCGGCGCGCCCGGGACGAAGTACCATTCCGCGTATTTTGCCCGATACAATCATGTTTGGGCACACGGTGACTTTTGCGTGTATCACCCGGTTACCAAGAACTTGACGTTCCTTGGGCGTGCAGACGGCGTTCTCAACCCCAGTGGTGTACGCTTCGGGTCCGCTGAGATCTACTCGGTCATCGAGCGTAACTTTGCAGACGAAATCGCAGATTCCATCTGGTAAGTTATTCTCGGTACTACTACTTCCTGTCCCTAGCCACTTTCTCAGCGCAAAGGTTTCTCAGTTCACCAAATAAACGTTTTGGTAGCTTTCAGTAGCTTTAATAACTCTCTGCACTAAATTGGATAGGTGTGATAATTTGCTGACTTTGAGTGTTAAAGTGTTGGCCAGCGACGACCGCAAGACAATGATGAGAGCGTCATGCTGTTTCTTCTCATGCGACCGGGTCACAAATTCAGCCAGAATCTCGTCAGGGCTGTCAAAGAGGCGATAAAGAAGGAGATGACGAAGCGCCACGTGCCCAAATATGTCTTCGAGACCCCGGAAATACCTGTAAGCTTCAAAATATTACTGGGGAGATGACAAGACTTGATGCACGACGCTAATATGAACGTGTTTTAGACTACGGTCAATCTCAAAAAGGTCGAGCTCCCCGTAAAGCAGATCGTTTCTGGCCATATCATCAAGCCCAGCGGTACTTTGCTCAACCCCAAGAGTTTGGACTATTACTATCGGTTTGCCAAGGTTGAGGAGCTGCTTCCCCTCAAAGAGAAGCTTTAGGGTTGTCGTGACATAATATGAACGCGTGAATAGATGTAGGAGTTTAGATGTATTAGGGAGACTGATCATAAGCATAGAGTCAGTTATTTGCTATTCTTACGCTAGGCCCCTGATTTAGTATCTGCTTTAATTGTTCAACCATACAGCCGGGAGACAGGGGCAAAGGAAATTGATCTTTAGCTAGATATGCGTTCTCTCGAAGAGCTATGATACAAATATTCCGTAGCACGCTTTCCTGTCTAATATACGCTAGTCACCAATATCAGACGATTCTATTATGAAGGGTCTCCAAAATATTCTCACAGCTACAACTTAAGTTTATCTGTCTAAGATTCAATCTACTACGTAAGACAGCTCACAATTGTCCATGTAAGGCGCTGTGCGGCTAGGTAGCGTGTATACAGCAAGAAATTGTTCTTGGTTTATGCTAATCTTGATGAAACTGTAGAGATACCTACGCGGGTGGGGTCCTAGGCAAGCCTTGCGCAAGCGTTGCGTAAGAATTGCAGGGGCTAGAAATGGTTCATCTGTAATATCGACTTTCTTGTATTGTACCATAGAAATAAATGCTATACGACAAATCTACATACTAAAGTTAAGCATTCTAGTCGCCGAAAGTTTATTTGTACAGTAATAGTTTAAAATTTAAAATTATTGCTGGCTTGAAAGCGTTGCGCGCGCTGGCAATCATTTTGTGGCTGGCAATACTTTTGTGGCTAGTGTGGCGCAAGCCATTTTGGGGGGGGGGGGGAGGGGGGGTACAGGTGGTATATAAAAAGGGGAAGGTCTCCCGCCTAACTACTTCCTTACCACTTATACCATATACCACTTGTTGCCTACCACTTATATAAGCGTACGAAAAATGGTTGCGCTGCAATTAATCTATTACTACTACTACCACTACTACCACTACCCTAAACACTAGGAAACTATTGCAATTGTGTTGTAATTCAGAACTTTAGCGGAACGTTTTGCTGCCTTAGCTAAATATCTCTTTTAGGCGCACTACGTAATTGGCTGAAAATAGCTAGCCCGTTTGGCGTGCTACGGTAATTAGCTGGCAATGGTTGCACTCTTGAAATCGTTATGTGGCTGGTAAGACCCGTGTGGCTAGGTTAGGGCTGTGTGGCTAAGCAGTTGCAATATGGCTGAATTCTCAACCAGTAAAGCTACGCTATAATATTTACCAACAATTCCAACTACAATACCTAATTGTATTTAGAATTATAGCTATTAGAACAGAGTGACTTATGTGGTTATTTAAAATGCTAGTAATTCTTAGGCAAGGCTTGTATACCTGTTTTGGATAACCAGGGGGGTAATCCTCCAGCAACGCTTTCTAGGAACCCCCCCCACCCGCTTAGGTAGCAAGCTCGGCGTATATTACTCGCCTGGTTCGGGAAATACTGCTTTCCACTATGCGAGTCAAATGTACATAGGAGCCCCATGTATATACCTATATGACAAGGGCTGTGAAAACCTATGGCGGCTTCATCGGCGCCATCGTTAGTCGGATTATTACTTGTAGCAAGGATATGGAAGTGTACTGTCTGAGTATTGATATCTGAATTAGGTGGTCATTATCCCTTGGACCCTCTTGACTTATTTTATTTATAGTTTGATTTACACTTTATAAACTTCCTTGAGTCTATACGGCGACTACTCCTTTAGCGATGCGTGCTACAGCTCCCACAAGAACTAATTATCTTTAATTGAATTTCCAATATACAAGTGTGGTATCGCTAATCCTAATAAGAGACTCATTAGGTAATATTACAGATTTTGAATTTTGGTTTGAAGAAGAATCTTTCCCGTCTGAGTGGGTTAAAGGGGTATTTTCCCTGGTTTGCGATGGTGTTGATATGTATCCACCATGCGAGACACGGCCATCGCCATTTAGGTTTATATGTCCAACAGGAAAGATCTCATTCTGAGACTGGGAATTTCCCACCATGTAGTCCATACCTCCAACTCATATATCCCAGCATGCCAGCAACACTACCAGTGCCGACAGATCCCAGTACGGGAACCCAACCGACAGGTCGCTTGAGGAGCGCTGTTGCAGCAAGCCCCGCGAGCATTCCTCCGTAAGTCCAGTCATCGGTCTCGAGCTGGCCGTTGCTCTCCATTAATCGCCATGATCGATCCTTCCACTCGATTTCTTCCCGTCCCCACATCCGACCGATGAGGCCGATTGAGACAATGCCTACAGTCCAAATCACACTTTGGCCGGCGATTCGGAGATATAGTTGGGAACGAGGAACCGTTATAGGATTCGGCGCAGCGGTCTTGCGCACCCGCCGAAGAGCCTCTCGTGCCCCGAAAATGCCCGTCCCGATGATTGCACCCGTCGTGACAGCTCGAGTTTCGACATGTGTTGTGAGAATGGTCCGGGCTAATGGCTGCTCCTCTGCATATAGTGGATGTGGAAAGTATCGCGACATTCTGTGCCAGTTGTGGTGAGTTTTCAGGGACCGGAGGAGAATATTTTGTATATTAGGATTGGTTGTGAGGTTATTGAAAGATCCCTGTATCAATGAGACGTTGCTTGAACAACTGAGGTTCGGAAGTTAACAATTTAAAGGCAATTGCCGTAATGATATACCATCACCTGCAAGCCCGCAACATATTTGATCATAGGGTGAGATATACATATAGATATATTTCCTGAAGTCAATGTTCGATGAACCAGGCCGTCTAAACAATTGTGCCGTCTCCATTCTCTTACCATAGGCAATGATGATCAATACCAGGATTCGCATTCGCTACTCTTATCGCACGGTTACTTACCGCAATCCTCGGATAGCTGACTCGTTTCTTAGCGTAGTGAGGGAGACGGAGCAACTCCAATAGCCGGCGCACCCACTTGACACTAGGCAGGCCTTCGCGAGGAAAGACTGAGAAGCTGACACATCCGCACTGGGCAGTTTGCTTTGTAATAGATGCCTGGCGACTCGAGGACCAGCACTGTCAGGCCAAGCTCACTATTCGCGCAATGGCAAGGAGTCAAGTCAGCAAGAATTCGTCACGTATGTTTCTCACCAGCTCACTTACCTGCTGACGAGGCACCGTTCTCGTGAACCTCTCACGGAGACATACATGTATAAGTATGCAGCCAGGGTCCCGCACCGTCCCCAGTTTTGGCATCGAACACCCGGCTAACCCACCAGACTGGTTGGCTCTATGCGCCTGTATGGCGCTACCGAAGCCCACTTGGGAGATAGGCGATGGTCACCAGACAGCTGTCTCCTGCTACCATATCTACTAGGTAGGCATTGTCCACGTAGTATGGCGTATATTACGTGATACTAGGTAGTCTGATTCATCGTTCGAAATACCACGGAGAGTCCCGTCCTCAAGGTCTTGTTGAATAAGGAGGTGGCCTAGTATGTATGCACTGCGTTTGTCCTCCGACAACCAGAAATAAAGGAAAGTTGCGTTGATGATAGCGTTGAGCGGAGGTGCCTATACTAAAACGGGTGATGATGTATTCACAGTAAGTACTTCACCTATTTCTGCACGTGTGAGTACTACCTACCTAAGTAGACCTAGCTAGAAGGTGATACGTGTAGCGGACCTGCCTCCGATGCTACACGTGTAGTTGCTGTAGGCGCTGAACTGTACTATAATACCAGGTTGATTATGTACTTATATGGTACTGTGAGAACCTTCCATTGAGAAAGATTATTCTAGGTAAATGGCTAATCAGAGCTTTGCAACCACTATCGATGACGAGTTAAGTCTTATGTATTACCTAAATGGGTAAGTATGCACCATGACTTAGCAGATTCAAGCAGTGTCGCACCCGCTAAGTAGGTTTAGCACTACTGCCATATTGAGACAAACGTCTACACTACTGCACGCAAGTTTAATGGCTCTGTTACCGACCCACAGGCACTGACATCTAAACTGTATGTAGGTACCTGCCTACCGTGCCTATTCTTAGTTGGCATATGTCCCCCGGCCCTGTTGGGGTACCCCTATGCTCCCTATCATGCTGCATCCGTCGTCCAAGTCACTATACTGTATACATCAACTTACACCGTCTCCAGGTAGGAAGACGCAAGTCCGCCACGGCACATGTTGGTATCCTATCAACCTCAGCCGTCCCGATATCTCACAGCTTATACCACAGCGTACCTACCGGGAAGCTCTGTTTACAATCTGTTTCTCCTTGCAGGCAGGCGAAGAAAACAGAACACAATACAATACAATAGAGACGCCCCCACAGGTAGTCGAACACCAGATATTTCAAACTCCCCGGTATATCCTCTAGTCTGGCTGGAGGTCTGCGCCCAGGTTTCATTGGCCCACCACCGCCGGTCATGAGTTAGCATCTCAACCCACATCATCACTCTCTCATTAAGCTGCCGAAGCTTCCTACGCCCACACGCCCACATCCGGCCTTCACTTTGGCTGTTTGCCCGTTGCGAGCCAAACGCCTGCCCGTCGCTCCCGTCGACCCCTCGTCCTCCAAGACCTTACACCACGCCTCGACCGCCATCTGTCCATATCTCTGCGGGAGTCCGAGACTAGCCCGCAGTCAACTAGGTCGAAGTGGCAGACCGAAACCCCCCAGCTCCGGTATCAACCACCCCATCCGCCTCCGACGACCAATCTACTCCGCAGTCGCCCCAGAGCCCTCCGAGCGCAGTTCCCTCGGCCTCTGTCTTTGCTCCCGCTTCGTCCAGCCGATCCGCCAGCCAACCTCGCGCCCGCCCTTTGTCCATTCCCCAGCCGCAGCACGAGCAGCATCGTCCCGTCCCGTCCTCGGTGCCACGCCAGATTCTAGGGAGAAGGCAGCGGGCTTTCGGTGACGATAGCAACGCCATCCTTCCAGGCGCCTCGCTCTCCGAGACTACCTTTCACGGATTTCCTCCAACCAAACGTCGGCGGGCCGAGGTTACCATGTTGGCGGACGCAGACGAGTCGGGAACACCTAATGGCAGATCACGGCCTTACGCGAACGGCAAGTCCAGTCAAAGACCTTTGACACCTGGCACTACAAATGGAACCCATAAGTTAGCTGCTTCTACGAATGGGACCTCTAAACTACGGACTCCTGAGAAGTATTACAATCATGACCGAGAGGAGGTCACCAGAATTCTTATACAGGCGCTTTCGGATATGGGATACCACTCGGCCGCCCAGAATGTTAGTGAAACCAGTGGTTATGAGCTTGAGAACCCAACTGTGGCTTCTTTCAGAACGGCTATTCTTGAAGGAGATTGGGCTGAGGCGGAAGAGCTCCTAGATATCACTGTTTCGTCTGGTGAAGTCGGGAGCTCTAATAATAGCGGGCTTGTGCTTGCCCCTGGTGCGGACCGAAATATAATGAGGTTTTGGATACGCCAGCAGAAATTTCTTGAGCTCCTGGAACGCAAAGAACATGACAAGGCGTTGATGGTCCTGAGGAACGAGCTCACTTCACTGTACCAAGACACCCGCAAACTTCACTTCCTCTCGGCCCTAATCATGTGCCAATCCAAGGAAGAACTTCGATCAAAAGCTAGTTGGGATGGAGCTAATGGGCGGTCAAGGCACACCCTGCTTTCCGAGCTGTCAAGTGAGTTTTTTTCCATGAATAGAGCATTCCCATGTGTGAGCTAGTGAACTAATCTCGTCTCTTAGAATGTATATCGCCATCCGTCATGCTTCCGGAGCATCGATTGGCCGATTTATTAGATCAAGTCAAGGAATCCCAAATAACACAATGTCTTTGGCATTCCTGTGGGGAAACTCCTTCTCTTTACTCTGATCATACTTGTAACAGACTAGATTTCCCTACTGAGACGGTATTTGAACTCGATGATCATGCCGGTGAGGTATGGCAGGTAGTTTTCTCGCATGATGGGACCAAGCTGGCGAGCTGTGGTGGCGACAAGCAGGTCATCATCTGGGAAGTTCCATCTTTTAAGATCCTCCATCCCCTCACTGATCATGGCAATGGTGTGGGCAACGTGGCATGGAGTTGGGATGATTCGATGCTAGTATCGTGCTGCCGAGACCGCTATGCACGGGTATGGGATGTTAAAGTGAGATTGCCTGTGTTTATGAAATTGTGAATTTGGCTAATGTCATTTCAGACCGGTCAATGCCTTCAAGTGTTACATCAAACGAATGAGCCTGTAAGCAGCTGTGTCTGGGCTCCTGATGATAAGTCTTTTGTCGTCGGGTCACTGGACAAGACCGGCAGTTTAGTTCAATGGAATCTTGCTGCGGAAAAGGTCCACGATTGGAAAGGTCCACCGCGCGTAGAAGAGCTAGCCCTTTCACCCGATGGACGCTGGCTCGTGGCAATGGACTGCGAAAAGCACATACACGTCTACAACTTCCAGACAAGAGAATTCGAGTATAAGCTGGATTTGAAAGGCAGATTAACATCTCTCAGTATCAGCCAGAATTCGAGGTATTTATTAGTCAACCAGACAAATGGCTTGGCTCAGCTGGTGGACCTGGTCCTTCGGACGCCCGTTCAACATTATACAGGTCACTCAGGCGGGGAGTTTGTAATCAGGGCTTCATTAGGGGGTGCTCATGAAATGTTCGTGATTGCTGGTAGTGAAGGTAAGTAAAGCTACACCGCAATGAAGCTTTGCAGCTTGTCAACTGACTAGGGTAGATGGGCATATTAACATTTGGAGCAAAGCTACGGCGCAGTGCATTCACAGGTTACCGGCCCACAGCCCCAGGGTTAACTCGGTTTCTTGGTGCCCGACAAACCCACAACTATTTGCTTCTTGCGGTGACGATGGAAAAATTAAAATGTACGCTGCTCCTGTCCACTATAGCCTCTCGTTTCTGGCTGTGTTGTTGCTAACTATCTCTAGCTGGTCTAACGATGCCTGGAGGCGAAATCAACGGCAACAGGCGGCAGCAAATCGGACCTCCTAAGGGCAGCTGCTTCTTGTCGCCAAATGTTACACATTCACAAATCCGCATTCACACATATAAGAGCACATACATTGCATATTACCAAGTAAACTGAGCTTGGCGAACCCCGTTAGCAATATCAATATTGTTGTGGTTTTCAAGCGTTTTTGTTTGAAGGCGCTTGCTGGAATGTGACCTTGTTCCGTATCGGAAAGGGGTCCGGCCTGGGGGTTGTGATAATTACACGGAGCTCCACAAGTGATAGATTAGGCGTTCAAAGGAGTTGTATACTGAAGGCTTAACTTTGGGGTGTACAGAACGTCTCATTAACGCCAGCATTACTTATTCTTAAGACATTTACTTACATATTGAGCAGCGCAATGGAAGTTATCTGTTGTACAAAAACCCGTATCTCCATCCCTGAGCCTCCCCACGTGGATATGGCCTGCTCGGAGCCAACTAGGCAGCAGAATAAAGCTCTGAAAAACTAACAAATGGCCTCGTCAGCAGCTCCGCAGCCGTAACAATGATTTGGTTTAGGCATCACTATTTACTGGTGTTAATATTGCCACTGCCAGGAATTCCATTCTAGGTAGATTAGAGCTTGTGATAGATATATGTAAACTGTAGGTATGTGCAGGGCTTGGTGCTTTGCATGTGGTAGGTACATCATCTATTCCTGCACACATTACCATGGGCGTATTACGTATATCTATGCCTATCTTGGTTAGCGTGTACTTCAGGTTGTTTGTCCTGTGCGCTAGTGTGATATACTAAGAGGTAGGTAAAGGACGGTCAGTGTAGGTACCTTACTGGACCGTGTTGGGTTGCAACAACGAAATGTGGCTTGCCGGTAAACTGGAGTGTGATAAGGCGAGGTTAGGTACCCATGTAGGTCCCTAGCATACGTAGGTGGACTGAGCCACAGGAATACTCCCTGTGTCTTGGCACACCACCCTCTCTGCACTGCTTGGTTGTCAAGTCAGGCGGTATACTAGACTCCTGATCTTCGTTCTTGCGATAGAAATAATATACACCGGAGCATCCCACAGACGACTCTGCTTCTTGCCTTCACTCCATTGTCTGCGCCGTACGCCTAAACAAAGTTTGTAGACTGTGTCCGCCTTGCTAATAATTGTTGTCGCACACACCCGACCCCTCCCTCTCCGTCGACATTGAAGAGGCGGTACAGAACCTCCGTCTCGCCACGCACTCCGACGTTGCGCTTTGCTACAAAGTCGATCTTTTCTCTCGCGACCAGTCGCTCACTGAAACCAGCCGCTCCTGTATTACCAAATCAACCAAGTCAACCGTTTTATCACGACGAGAAGGAGAACCTAGGAAGACCTTCTGCTTCACTGCATCAACTCCCGGTACAAAAGACTGAAGATGGCCGAGTCTTCTAGCTCCACGGGGGGCATCTCAGATCCTGCATTGATCAAGTGCGTCATCTGGTTTTCTAATAACCCAGCATCTTTCCTCTGGGATATTCTTGGGCATCCCAGCTAACTTCGACTTCCAGGCTCGTCAACAAGCTTCAGGATGTTTTTTCAACCGTTGGCGTCAACAACCCTATTGATCTGCCACAGATTGTTGTTGTGGGTAGTCAGTCAAGTGGAAAGAGTTCGGTGCTCGAGAATATTGTTGGTCGAGACTTGTATGTTGCAACACCCCTTCTGGCCCCCCATCCTGGCTGTCACCGCTCACCCCGCTCATAGCCTGCCCCGAGGTTCTGGTATCGTAACGAGACGTCCCCTTCTCCTACAGTTAATCAACCGGCCGGCAACAGCCCAACCAAACGGGGTCCAAGACGATGTCGCCAAGTCAACCGACAAAGCTGCCAATGCAGACGAGTGGGGCGAGTTTCTGCATATTCCTGGTCAGAAATTCTACGACTTTAACAAGGTCAGAGATGAGATCAGCAGGGAGACAGAGGCCAAGGTCGGCCGGAATGCGGGCATATCTCCAGCTCCTATCAACCTGAGAATCTATTCGCCTAACGTCCTGACCTTGACCCTGGTCGACTTGCCGGGTCTGACCAAAGTGCCTGTCGGTGACCAGCCTCGTGACATTGAGCGACAGATCAAAGACATGGTTCTCAAATACATCCAGAAGTCGAACGCCATTATACTTGCTGTCACTTCTGCCAATATCGACCTTGCCAATTCCGATGGCCTCAAGCTCGCCAGAGAGGTAGATCCCGAAGGCCAACGGACAATTGGTGTCTTAACCAAAGTGGACCTGATGGACGAGGGTACCGATGTTGTTGACATCCTAGCAGGTCGTATAATCCCCTTAAGATTAGGATATGTTCCCGTTGTTAACAGAGGCCAACGCGATATTGACAACAAAAAGCCTATAATCCAGTCGCTTGAGTCCGAAAAGGCTTTCTTCGACAACCACAGGGCTTATCGAAATAAGAGCTCGTACTGCGGAACTCCGTACCTGGCAAGAAAACTGAACATGATTTTGATGATGCACATCAAGCAAACCTTACCGGATATCAAGGCGAGGATTTCTAGCTCGTTACAAAAGTATAGTGCTGAGCTGGAAAGTTTGGGCCCGTCGATGCTGGGAAATAGCGCAAACGTTGTTCTTAACATCATCACAGAGTTCACCAAGGAGTGGCAATCAGTTCTAGATGGCAACAACGGCGAATTGTCTAGTGCTGAGCTATCTGGTGGTGCACGAATTAGCTTCGTCTTCCATGAACTATACTCCAACGGAGTGAAGGCGGTTGATCCTTTTGATGATAACAAGGATGTCGATATAAGGACAGTATTGTACAACTCTTCCGGTTCTTCTCCAGCGCTCTTTGTAGGCACAGCCGCTTTTGAAGTGATTGTCAAGAAGGAGATCAGGCGGTTGGAGGACCCCAGCTTGAAATGTGTCTCGCTGGTCTACGACGAGTTGGTCCGCATCTTAAACCAACTGCTATCTAAATCGCTTTACCGGAGGTACCCTGGACTCAAAGAAAAACTGCACACTACTGTCATTACTTTCTTCAAGAAATCTATGGAACCCACCAACAAGCTTGTCAAGGATCTTGTTTCCATGGAGGCTTGCTATATTAACACTGGTCACCCCGACTTCCTCAATGGCCACAGGGCCATGGCTCTAGTCAATGAGCGTTATAACGGTGCTAAACCCGTACAAGTTGACCCTAAGACGGGCAAGCCACTACCTGCTACAGCCACTCCTGCTCGTGCTGCCAGTCCATCTTTGGATAGCAACCTAGATAACAACAGTGGCTTCTTTGGCAGCTTTTTCGCCGCCAAAAACAAGAAGAAGGCCGCCGCTATGGAAGCACCTCCACCGATGCTCAAGGCATCTGGAACTCTATCAGAACGGGAAAACATCGAGGTTGAGGTCATCAGTATGTATATTCGAGTATTGTATTGTATAGACTACCTTGCTAATGTCACATGCAGAACTTCTGATATCTTCATACTTCAACATTGTCAAGAGAACCATGATCGACATGGTACCCAAAGCTGTTATGCTTAAACTCGTTCAGTAAGTCCATTCATGATTTATTCAGTTATATCTCTACTGACTTCTGTTTTAGGTTTACCAAAGATGAGATGCAAAAAGAGTTACTTGAAGGCATGTATCGAGGCGACAATCCCGATGAGCTGCTGAAAGAGAGTGATTATACCGTCCGGCGGCGGAAAGAATGCCAACAAATGGTTGAATCACTTGGTAAGGCTAGCGAGATTGTCGGCCAAGTACAGTAGAATTCCAATGACAGGTAAACGGGTTCCGAACGACACATTACTCTCATCACTCTATTTACGAAGGGAAGACAGTCTATCCTGGAGTCAGACCGTAGTAGGAGAAGACGCAAAACAACACTCTCGCCAGTCAGGTTGAACAAGCGGTCTGACTATATAATAGTTGAGGCAGAAGGGGGCAAGATCATCCGAGCGCAAACATTCAGAGTACTTGAGGATTGTATGCTTCAGATATTTCTGTTACTAGGTTGATCGCGTTTGACCCCATCCTTCTTGGCACCCCTTTTTAGAAGTCCGTCACTAAGGAAAGAATGGTCATTCAGCAGGAATGGATGGAAACAATAATTAGCCTGTAACGAGACTCGAGATACTAGAGTTAATATGACGAAAATGATTTATACTTCCACTTCAATTTGACATGTGAAAATTTTGAGTCCAAGGGAAGGATTTAGTATGCTGTATATTTACCTAACGTGGCTGGTTCATCTTGGTATTATGCCCAAAATAACAGCGGCTAATCACATGCAATATTTACAACTTCGGCTTCGCTTTCAATACCAAACCACCTTTCTCCACCTGGAAATCTTGGCCCTTGGCGAAACCAAACCACTCTTTCAACACTTCCTCGCCGCCTTCCCCCAGTCTCAGCGGATGGGGCTCGTAACCGTTTCCCGGGACGCCAGCACCCTGACCCTGAAGACTCTGGTCCTTGGCGTCCCCATCCACAGCCAGGCACGGTGTCCCGCGCAGCGTGACAGCCGGCCGCTGGTCGCCTCCGCGGCTCAGGGAATTCTCGAGCTCGGTGTACTCGAGCACGGGCAGACAGCAGGCATCCGTGCCGTCGAAGACGTCTTCCCACTCGCGCCTCGTCTTCGACTTGAAGACGGCCGTGAAGTCGGCGCGCATCGCGGGCCATGTGTCGCGGTCTGCGCGCGTCGGGACCCAGTCCCTGTGCGCCAGCCCGAGCCCCTTGACGAGGGCGGCGTAGAACTGGGGCTCGAGGGCCCCGACAGACATGTACTTCCCGTCGCGGGTCTCGTACGTGTCGTAGTACGGACATCCGCCGTCGAGGAGATTGTGGCCGCGCGGGCGGCCGCCGTCGGGCAGCTTGCGGTGCAGGCGCGGGAACGTGGCGAGGTAGTTGGCGCCGTCGACCATGTTCGCCTCGACGACCTGGCCGTGCCCCGTGCGCTGGCGCGCGATGACCGCCATTAGGATGCCCTGGAACAGCGTCGCGCCGCCGCCCGCGAAGTCGCCGAGGATGTTGATGGGCGGGTGCGGGGTGGCGCCGCGGCGGCCTAGCATTGACAACACGCCCGACACGGCTAGGTAGTTGATGTCGTGGCCGGCCATGGCGGCGTATTTGCCGTCGCGTCGGAAACCCGTCATGCGCGCGTAGATGAGTCCGCGGTTGATTTGTGAGAGGGCCTCGGGCCCGAGGCCGAGTTTCTCCATCACGCCGGGACGGAACGGGTCGATGACGACGTCTGCCGTCTTGGCTAGCTCTTTGATCAGGTCTGCGCCGCTGGCCGATTTCACGTCAACGGCTATCGAGGCTTTGCGCCACGTGAGGAAGTCTGCTCCCAGCGGCGCCTCGACGCCCGGTGTATGGGTCTTCCCTGGGACTGGCCGGTCTATACGTAAGACATGGGCGCCGGCGTCTGCGAGTAGCAGACCGGCGAATGGGCCTTCTTGGGTATTAGTGATGCTGGCTAGCAAATCGAGCCGGGGACTCGGAGATCCCACCTGGAGCAAGTCCAGCAAATTCCAGGACTTTCAAGCCCTGTAGCGGTGGCGGGCCGATCATCGTGGAGTATTGGTTCGAGGCGGAGTTATGTTGTAGTATTGGTTTGGTTTTATTCGGGTTCTGTCCTGGGTATTGGCCATATGCTCTACACTATCATAATGGTGCACGCATGTTGTGCCAGGTGCTATTCTCTTGGCAAAACCTACACTTTAAGTCGTGAGGTAGAGTCTGAGCGAGGTAGGGATGGATGATACTGCGAGATAAACACGTTCGGTCGGTATCATATCCAAAAGCCGAGGCTCGCCCTAAGCTAAACCACTTCTTGCCAAGCTCCCGGGCCGTGGCACAATCTGGGGTTGTTCCCTCAAGCGGAGCGTGGGGGATTGCTCATGTCTCAGCTAGTGTACCGGTACGTACCTCGGCCACGCCTGCGCATATGATACAGTGGGAAAAGATCGGGTTTGACCAGAAACCGAGGGTTTGCACGGTGTAAGTCTGTATACCGGTATCATTTCTTCTTCTTGGAATTAGTCGTGGTATCGGATACCAAACCAGCTCGTACAAACGAATCTCTTGCCGCTTGATTTATGAGAGCAAATCGTCTGGGACCAAGCTTCTGTCCACCGTACCACCGCGTAACCACAACCATGATGTCCCACAAGTCCATCAGTTGCATTAGGTGCAACAACCGGGACCCAGCAGCCGTCTCTCCATCGTCGTTGCAATCTTGATATGCTGTATTATTTGGGCCTCTGATGCGCCAGGCCGTCATGTTGTGTGTTGCCGTGCGGACTTTCTTGTCTGACGCCAGGAGATGCTGGACAAACGCCTCTGCCTCTGTGACAGATGATACTGCGGCGCAACGTGCTACAAACGTCGACTTCAGCTCTACCACAGGATCGGATATAACCCATGGGGGCTCTTTCATCAAATCGAAGTATTCTGTGTGGACATCATTCGAAGTGACGTCCCCGTCGACATGTTCACCCGAGTCGACATCGGGCGACTCTTGCTCCGGGATTTGCTCCTCCAAAAGTCTGGTCAACTCTTCGATGGCATCAAAAAGGCAAACGGAGCCCGGCTCATAGACGTTGCCAAGTGCCTGTATGAAAAGGGCCAATTCCCGAGCTGCATCGCCCTTCTTCCCGTTTTGGCCAGTACTATTAGTACCAATCACCGCAGGAGGCACGGCTGGGTAGTCTGGAGAGAATTCCAGACGGATAGACGATGACTCGCCAGGCGGCGTGAGGATGTAGGTCGTGGTGTTGCCTGATGGTACTAAGCAGTCTTCGCCATATATGGAATTGATAGCTTCAATTTCGTCTCGAAGCTCGTCTGACATCTTCTCAAGATATAGATGGGAGAAAAGGAGGGGTAGCAACGTGAAAGCACGGAATTCCAATGACCAGTTGGTACCTGCGTATAGCTGTAGGTATTATCGTACCAGGTATAAAGCAGTGCACCTGTATCATGTATGCTGGTAATTCGCGATTTCTTTAAGACCTATCTGGGTACCTGGTTCTGGCCTGATAAAGGACGCACCAGGTCAGGATACCTAGCACCATCTTACAAGGTTAGATAACCCACCGCGAAGGAACAGATGCCAGGAACGGGGTAGAATGCTTTAGCAAAGACGGGATTTGATTGATAACGATAAGGCTGCATTCGGGCGGGATACTACCTTAGTGCCTAGCGATCACAGGCTAGCGAAACTGAAGGAATGTCTACTCCGTACAGCAGGCAGGCACAGCAGAATTACCAAGTACTTTTACCTAGGTCGTCTAGATATTTGCCTTAAACATGCCCCTCGGCCCCTCCATCGAGTTGTACCACTGACCTGGAATTTGTCGATCACCAAGCTCCGTGCTCCGACAATCGATAACTTGCACTTCCACCCTCTGCTGGCCGGCACTCGACGTTACCTGAATCTTTGTCTTTTTTTCTTACGCACCCATACATTAGCATCTTGAAAGACGAGAAAACGGCCTTACTGCTTGGCTGTTTGCTTAATACTTTTTTATAATTAACAGCCATACTACATAATTCCCTCATCTTTTCCCAGGGCGGATACTTTTGATTCCAGCACTACGCACCACCGTCATGGCTTCCGCAGCCGAGCAGGCTATAGCCCTGAAGAATGACGGCAACAAAGCCTTTGCGCTGCATGACTGGCTCAAGTCCGTTGAGCTCTACACCAAGGCCATTGAGCTGAACGACAAAGAGCCCACCTTTTATACAAACAGAGCACAGGTTTGTGTGCCCAGCCTCTGGCTGCTCATTGGCCCTGCTCATAGGCCCTATCGTCTCTTGAGGTCGCGTGACTGATTCCGAGCAACTCTAGGCGCATATCAAGTCGGAGGCATTCGGCTATGCCATCGCAGATGCGACCAAGGCAATTGAAATCAACCCCAAGTTTGTAAAGGTGCGACCACTAAGCCGGTTGATGTTCTATTTGGCGGCTCTGACGACTTGTGCTCTCCCAGGCCTATTTCCGCCGCGCCGTATCTTACGCCGCTATCCTCAAACCTAAAGATGCAGCCGCAGACTTCAAGAAATGTGTTGAAATCGACCCGAACAACAAGGATGCCAGGCTCAAGCTTGCAGAATGCCAGAAGATTATCCGGCAACAGAACTTCTATGCCGCTATCGACGTTGGGGATGAGCCGTCTGCCTCCGAGGGTCTTGATATTGACTCGATTGCTATCGAACCCGACTACGATGGAGTACAACTGAAAGACGAGATGACACAGGAGTTCATAGACGACATGATTGAGCGTTTTAAGAACGGCAAGAAAATCCACAAGAAATACGTCTACCAGATTGTAGTCGCCACCAAGAAACTCGTCTACGACGAGCCTACTATGGTCGAGATGACAATACCCGACGACGTCAAATTAACAGTCTGCGGTGATACACATGGTGAGTAGAATCTGACTTTCATACGATGACTGGGCTCACTAGTAACTTAGGCCAATACTATGATTTGATGGAGCTTTTCAGATTGAACGGGCGGCCTACTGATAAGCACTATTATCTGTTTAATGGTGATTTCGTGGACCGAGGGTCTTGGTCAACAGAGATAGCGCTTCTTTTATATGCCTACAAGTGGCTTCGTCCTCACGGCATGTTCTTGAATCGGGGCAACCACGAGACAGATGACATGAACAAGGTCTACGGGTTCGAGGGAGAATGCAAAGCTAAATATAACGAACGGTACATGACTCCCTTCTTAGGTATATGTTCCCATACTAACTAAAACAAGCGTGTTCAAGTTATTCTCCGAGAGCTTCTCAGCCTTGCCATTGGCTACGCTCATCGGTTCTAAGTATCTGGTCTTACACGGTGGTCTATTCTCGGACGACAATGTTACTCTTGACGATATACGCAAACTGAACCGCCACAATCAGAGACAACCGGGTCAGTCTGGACTTATGATGGAGATGCTGTGGACGGACCCGCAGACCGCCCCTGGCAGAGGTCCCAGCAAGAGAGGCGTCGGCATGCAGTTCGGCCCCGATGTAACAAAGAGATTTTGTGATAAGAACGGTTTGGATGCTATCATTCGTAGCCACGAAGTACGTATGGATGGTTATGAAGAGGAACATGATGGAAAGTGCATCACAGGTACGTGCCCTATATCCCAAATCCTCTCTCCTGCATGTTAACAAGTCGTCTATAGTGTTCTCAGCGCCCAAATACTGCGACCAAACGGAGAACAGAGGCGCTTATATCAACGTCGGTCCCGATTACAAGCTTGATTTCCATCAGTTTGATGCTGTTGAACATCCTCCGATTCGCCCAATGGGTTCGTGACGCATTCCATCCTGCTCTCTCCGGTATTTGCTAACAATTGTGGGTGGCAGCGTACGCCAACAATTCTTTCGGGTCCTTCATGTAGATGACTGATAGACCTTTACTTTCAAGTAAGTGATCTGGGCGGGTTTATGGCATAGGATCTTGCATATGGGACAGTTGGTCGTGATACAGCCTTGGCGTTTTTGAGAACTAATAGGGGAGCGATAGAGACATATACCATTGCATGCAAAGTCTGGTCAGTTCCATGGGTCAAGCGAACCGTAGATCCTTAGGGTTATATTAAAACTCAGTCGTTCCAAAGCTTCTGCTCGTCTTGTTGTCCAACCAAGGCACCCAGCCAGTCAGAGCAACCTCTGATCTGGAGTGTGGAGTGAACCCCATCTTGTGCTGTGCCCTGCCAAGCTGTAATAGCTGCTGCAAATGCTCCTAGGTTGTCTCGCAGTAGTCTCAACCAACAGCTCTGTCCTTCAACTTTGAGTATATCTAGAGGGATAGCCATGCCAGTGACGCCGAGGAATTGCTTCAATGCAGCAGTGCAGTAAGACTTGACTTGAAGAGCGTCCAGTTCTGTAGTTTTTGATGACTCTGCATTGAAGAGTTCCAGGTGTGCGTAAGAATAAGGCGGTGCTTTTATGACAGCACTGGCAAGCTCATGAGCCTTGTTCACTTTTGGTGCGCTGGAAATGGACGCATCTGCATCTGTAGCCATGGCGTTCTTTGTTTGCTGGCGTGTTTGGGCTGGTGCAGTGATTCCCCTACCTTTGGTGAACTGCACATGTGAAATTGAGGGCTGGTTGCTGGGCCAGATTAGGTTTAGTCACTTCCAGATCAGCCCCTCTATATCGTTTAAGTGCACAACGTTACTTGTAGATGTACCTAAGTACCAGCATGCATGTGCTTGCGTGCACCTTCCTACCTTAATCACTGGCCGCCGGACAACAACTACATAAAGCCAGTGAAAGCTCGCTTAGAACGATTTACAACACAACTCCACTTTCTACAACATTCCAATAACCGTGCACACAACCCACAGGATCGCGATAGTTGCATAGTGCACTCCACCACAATGGATACTCATAGGGTCTTCCAGTGGTTGAAAGACCAGGGTCTGCTCGCGGTAGACCTGCAGGTCCCGCTGCAGCTTGGCCTGCAACCGGAGCTGCTCCCAGAGCTGAGAGACACCAACTCTAATGTTTCTCTCTCGTTCCATGGCGATACAATCTATTCGCCCTCTGACCTTATTGATCTAAGATCTAGCCAGACTCTACGATCATACCAGCAGACCTCAATCGACTTTGGCCACTGCCCAGAGAGCGCCATTTCTCCTCTGGATCTCAATCAGCCAGCCTCCAGCCGCTCTTGGCCGTCTTGGAGCGTATCTTCAGACCAATTTCGCCTCCGTCGCGAAGTCTCCATCTCTCCATTGGACCTCAATCAGCTTGCCTATTCTCCGACCGATCTGATTGACCTACGGTCAGACGGGGCTCCATCATATCACAGCGATTCCCCGGTCCACCTTGGCCTCAATTTGGACGGCGCCGTATCCCTCTTAGACCTCGATCCCGATCAGCTAGCAAGGGACGCTCGATACCATCCTCTCGAAGCTCAACACGAACAAAGCGAGGAGAACAATAAGAAACGGTAGACCGAGCAGACCGAGCAGACCGACAAGATCAACCAGATCAACCAGATCAACCAGATCAACCAGATCAACCAAAACAACAAAAAACTCTAGTGTCAACATCATGGCCGACAACTTTGTCCCTCCTGGCCAACAGCGCTACACACGTGCTTGTATGGTTTGCTCTATCGTCATGACCCAAGCTGTAAGCTACCACCTGTTTTGCCTTGCTGCGTTGCCTTATTCGTGGAGACTTTTCTGTTTCCCCTCCTTTGCGGACAGCACTACACATCTAGACAGTTGCTGACGCTTCTTGACCAACAGCGTTTCAGAAGCGAGGGTTGCCCCAATTGCCCGTTTTTGGAACTTCGCGGTAACACGGATGCACTTGAAAGCTGCACATCTACTGTTTTTGAAGGCTTAATAACTGTTGCGAACCCGAAGAAGTCATGGGTCGCCAAATGGCAACGTCTCGATACCTACGTACCCGGCGTCTATGCCACCAAGGTCTCGGGTTCTATCCCCGAGGATATTCGGAATGGCCTGGTTGAAGATGGTCATGTGTTGATTCCGTATGTCATTATATATGCCCTTGCATTGCGTTCCTTTTCTTCTTGCCCGATGCTGCGTCAATTCCTGTGCTGACTGGTTGCCCCTACGGTTATAGCCGCGATGGCAGTGGTGTTGATGCGGACTAGACGCTCCATCATAATCACAAGTCCTCATATTCTGGCCAGCGCTCGTAAGAGTGCTTGATCATTGAGTCTCACAGCACGTTCAACTAAGCGACATCCAACACGAAGCCCACCAAATTCAACAAAACATCAGGACCCACAACAGCCCTCAGCTAGTTCAACAAAGTGATGACGAGAAACTGTATGAACTCCGAGAAGAGATCGTGGAAGTGCCGGTGATGATGGCGATGGCAACTATCAAGGTCGGGTTGATTTCTAGCATCAAATCTCATCGGCCTTCAGATCGATTTTCGGACTACCGCCTCATGACGGTCACTGTCAATCAATGAATGGAAAAACGGGCAGCAACCAGTACTGTTGTACTTGGCGTTCAGGTGTTCTTTCATGAGTGATACCCCAAAAGTCGCAGAGAATAAAGCGACAACTAATCCTCATCCTTTTGTTGTGGTTATCCTATTTTTTCCTATGTCTACAGTGGTACAACACTGAACTTGCAGAGAGGGGAGGTCCCAGCTTAGGAGCAAAGGGCCTAGAATAAAGATATTCTATCAATCCAGGTACCTAGTCTTAACTGCGGGAATCCCTTCCGAGAGAGTCTAGATGACTAATGTCTCAACCATGCTGTAAAATTTGCCTACAAGATGGCATGCATTTCCAAATTTTTTAATTCTACTCTATCGGTGATTGCGATCACTATCTATTACTCTTCTCTATCAGTGTTTCTATATTCAGATCCCCTGATATATTCCACGCCGCATTTAACCCAACCCCCAACACGTCAAATAAATCCTTTGATCTTCATCTCGACATCTAGCGGTACTGCCGAAAAGTATGATGCAATAGCGTCTGCTTTGCGCTTCTCGTTGTGCAGCTCGGGCGCATCTGGCAGCCTTAAGTAGCAGTCGATTATGCTATCGATCTCGCGGTAGATATCGTCTCCCGCCTGCAACTTTTCTACTTTGGGGCTGGCTTTTTCGCCTATCTCTGTCTCTCGCGTATAAGTACCGTTACCAACAGGCTCGCTGGTCCGGTACCTGAGGCGGTCTGGATTTGAATGGTGCTTGTTTCTCTTTTGCCCTGTGCTTCTGGGAGGTGCGCTGCCGGGTGTGGGAATACTCGTCTTCCCTATGGGTACCTTTGACAGAGATGACGGTCGCCTGCCGCTGCTCGCTCGATTAGCCCGCGGCCGTGTAGCCGATGTCCTACGATGTCCTACGGGGTTGTCTCGGTCTTTTCTCGCGGGCGGGGTTGGAGGGTGGAAGGTCTTGGGTTCTAATAATGGCCCTGACACCTCTCTTGGTTTCGCATCTCCCGGGCGCCTAGATGGCGGCCGCGGTGTCTGACTCGGTGTTGAGACCTGCGGCCATCCGGCTAGCTGGAATCCGATGTGGTTACTGTCGTTGCTCACATTTTGATTTCGTTCTTCCCGGTGCGAATTCGCCGGTGTCTGCTTGCTGGTCGGCCGGTCTCCTGGGCGTCTGCCGAGCTTCTGTTCCCGTGTCCTGTGCGCGTGCCTCCGGCTCGCCGGCACTGATTGCAGCTTGAAATCACCCCGGTCTTTGTTGAACCGGCTTATGACGTGGCTGTTGTTGATTCTTATCATCGGCGACGAGGTCGGGTCCTCCGTCGTCCGAACACCACCTCCCAACCGTGTGCTGCTTCCACGATTTGCCGATCGTCTTTTACTCTCGCCGTGCACATAGCGTGTCGTTCTCGGCGCTGCCTGCAACTTTATCTCGGCGGTTTCAGCTGTCGAATCATACTGATGATCCTCGGGAATAAGTGGTGCGCGAGAACTGATCTGCGCATTCGTCGGCGAGTAGAGAGTCGGGAAGGGATTCAGCACGCTGCTCGTGAAGATGCTCTGTCGCGGCTGCAGCTCGTCACGGCATTCTGCGCAGAGATTGTGCTTGATGTCCGCGGTCGTCAGGAGCGGGCTGCCGCATAGCGGCATCGGACATGTGTTCTTCACCCCTCGCGCCGCCTTTGCCGACAGGAATCTCTGATCCTCATCATCGTCGCTTGCATCCTCGATGGGCGTTAACGGGCCCGCTTGCTCAGACACCGGCGACGAATTGAGGACCAGACTTGGCGTGCTGTCTTGGTCCGTGTTGATGTACAGCGACATTTTTTCTCGCGATGCCTTCGATCGAGGGGTTGAATCTTGCTGCATGGTGTTGTTGGCCAGTGGCATCCGCTGCTGCGACAGGCTGCGCGTCTGCCGTTTGTGAACTGGCCCCTTCGGTGATGCCGATGACGGTATGGACACCGGCCGCCGCAGCGGCACAGTCACAGTTGGCGGCGTGAAGGATCCAAGGGGCGAGAGTGGCGTCGTTGTTGCTAATGTGTCGTTTCCTGCTGCGTATTTATAGCCCCCATAACTAACAACGACTCCTTCGGCGCTGCTCGTCATCCTGCGCACTCCGGGCGCGAATCCTGCTGCTGATACTTCTTCTTCTCCTTCCGCATTCTGCACCTCTAGTCCTACTCTTATTGTCATTCGCCCTGATGAAGCTGACGGCGACGAAGGGGGGTATGTCGAGCGTGGTGCGCGCCATTCGTACTGGGTGAAATCCGGTAGAGGAGCTGGAGCTGGCTTCCAATTGAATGGAGGCGCCACCACGGGCTGCGGATTCGGCAGCTTGACTTCGCGATCGGTGCTATTACTACTACGATCATCGCTCTGTCGGCCTCTCACGTCACCTCGCTGAATTTGGTCCCGGCTGCTCGACCGCACAACTTCGGCGGGAGCAGCAGCGCCTCTCTCCCGGTCCCTCCTCTGCCTCCTCTTCTCTTCCAGCATCTCCTTGTTGTGTCGCCAGATCTTATGCAGCTGGCCCATCACGTCCGCCGAATTCCGCGACTTCAGCCCTTCGCGCTTGTCCCGGCGCGGACGGTCCGGGTGGTGCGTGATCTTGTAGGTCTCCGCCCACGAGGTGTCCTCCTCCTTGTTGCTATTAGCCGCGGCGCCGCCATTGTGGGAATAACGTCGGAAGCTACCTAGGACCTTAGACAGGACGCTTTTCCCTCCTACGCTGCTGCTGTTGTTTTTAGTGCCGGCACTTTTTCCAGCGCCTGCGCTGGATCCCGTCGATGGGCCACGCCCGTGCGGCATCCAATCTGAGATCTTGTTTGCTTAGACACTGCGGGAATATATATATATATATAGCCTTATATATGTATATAGCGTCGTTTATCTCTTTTGGGGCGTGGTGGATGGCCGATGTATAACCCGTATACCGGCTCTGCTACAGATAGTATATGTAAATCAATCTCGCGGAGACACTCGAATGCAATTTTTGTGCAGTTGGTTCGGAGACGTTATTAGTATAGACGCAAGCGTGAGCTGCAAACAAATATTCAAGCGGATATCAACGAAGCGAAATAGCAATATTAGAGGGCGAGATCAGCTGGACATTGCATGGAATTTAACCAGAAGTAGGGAGAGGGCATAAAGAATGGGTGAGGCAAAGAATGCCACGACCCCGGGACCATGGGCCACAGATCAACTCAAAGCTTGCGTGCGACGATCACGAGGGAGTGAAGTCACGTAACCATAAAGACTAGTAATTAAACAAGAGAAAGTGGTTTCTTGGTTTTGCTGTTTATTCTCCTTCTCTTGTCTTTTGTGGTTGTAATAGCTTGGCTTCTTTGAAGATACCTGGTAGGCAAATGTAAAGGGGCCGGTTGATGTTGCGTCAGACGAACAATAGCAATTTCCTCTGTCTTTATCTTGTAGGCTGTTTCTTGTTTGCCGCTCGCTCGCCTGGCGCTGTCTAGCTAGAGTAGATTGCCTTTAGGGAGAGTGATCGACTTCTATGGTGCGTCAACAGCATCATATTGTTGGTTTTGTTGTCTATATGAATTATACAGCTCTCTTTGAGAGCGGGTGGGGACGAGAGAGGGGAGGTGGCAGAATTACTGGTCTTCTCAACTGCATGTTTTTCTTCTTTGTTCTTTGTTCATATACCATAGAGAACGATTACTCAGTCTTTCTACACAATGTGCATCTTTGCAATGAGGCTTTGCCCCTGCGTACTCATAGATATAATCATATTTGCTTCTTCATCTTGCTTCGTTCGTCGATAGCGCCCTTAGTAACTGAAAGTAAGGGCCTTGGTGTTGGTTGTGATGAGCGCTGGCTCGATGAAACACTTGGACTCAAAGATCGGGTCAACTAGATTGATTCACCATTGCACATAGCTAGGTAAGCACTATATCATCCAATATGGTCATATATACTAATTCACAGATCCCACCAATTTGTAAGTAACACACTATGTCTTATTTAATTTCTAATTCTAAAGGGTATATATACGAGAGGACATGCCGAGTGCCATGCAAAGCAATGCTAAAACTAGGGTATATATGTGCATATAAATGAGGTGTCATAATCATGAATGAGGAGGGTATGCATGACTTTCGCCATATCCAATGAGAACAAATCCAGCCCAAGACCACGGATGGCGCAAATCCGCGACGTCGTACCTCCTCAACTGGCGGTCGATCCAATACCTATAGTTTAAGACGTACTGCTGTATTGTGCCCAAGCCGCCCGCCTTTTCGGCCTCTTGATTGAATACACATAACAGGTGGTCAACTAGGTCGTTCTTGTCCGATTCGGTGAAGTTTCGCATGCGAAATTGAGCCTTCGCTAATGCACCACTGGGCGTGAGTCCTTCGACCATCATCGCCTCGTAAAAGAGTACCATGAAAACGAGACTGGCGACATCGCCCGTCATCCAGAGCGTTCCTACGAAGGCGCATGCTCCGCTCCCCAGTAGCGCATGAGCGAAGCTGAGTGCCGTGCCCGAGTCGAAGACACGGGAGTATGCCGAGAGACAACTGCTGAATACGACGAACCTCGCCGTTATAGCGAGACGGGAGAGATCGAGTGGTGTGAGCGGCTCCTGGAATAGATCAACATTCGAGTGCATTGGGGACTCTTCATTGAAAGATCCGTGGGAGCTGAGATGGATGATGGTGGATCGCTGACAATGGCGCTCGAAAGTCTCTCGGCTGGTCAGATCGGCCAACATTGGCCATGTTTCATGACGGCGTGCCAAATAGAGGGCTTCGACACGTGAGAACTTTATATCTCTGTCCGAACCATCAGGGCGCCGTGGAGAGTTGCAGATAATAGTAGCTAGAGGGGGCTGTGCTTCGTTCGTCGTAGCCGACTTGCGTTGGGAGAGCCTGTGGAGGCCGTACCATATCCGAAGGCTGGGTATCAAAGACAAAGAATATGGAATTGGCAGAGCCAGACAATGCAAAAGCAAGGCCCACGGTATATGAGCTAATGCCCCGGAAGGCACGATGAAAAGCTTTGGCTTACCGCGAAGCTCCGGGAGAAACTGGGACAGCAACTCTGCGGATAGATATTTGACTGTGTCCAGTATCTGGGTTCCGAGCCGTCTCTCCCGCTTATCCAGGGGGACTGCTTGTGCGGACTCGATAAGGTCCTTCAGTTTAGTAATGTTGTCTAGTATGGATGTAGTGCGCACTGCCTTCCACTGTGGGCTGACCCCGGCTGAAGTGATGAGGAAAGAGAGCAGTCCGGGATTTTTACCCTGTACCAGTCCGTACTCGATAATAGCGACGTCGTTCGGAATTGCTTGAAGTATCTCATCTAGTCCTGCTTCCCACCATCGAGACACTCGGCCTGTCGCTAGAGACTGTGCGCCCATCATGGTATGTCGCCAGGCAAGACGGATGCGCAACCTCTCCATAATGGCATTTTCTGGTAGTGTCCGTAGGTTGTTGGAGTCCGAGCCAGGTGAGATCCCGCTCGAATCCTTTTGCTCCCCAGAAGATACCATATTCCGTATTTCCCACGCGACGTCTTTCAGCGTCACCTTATTCTGCTCCGTTACCGTTGCTTCGCTGTATCGCTCAATGCTACGCAAAAGTGCTCGAGCCTTCCCTCTCTCTAAAAAATATAGGGCTTGGCGGGCCCAGTCAAGCTCAGTAAGTGCAGGAATGCAAGAGCAGTCGGCTGGTAGAACGGCATGTTGGTACCGATGAAAGTAGACGCAGATACGACTTGCGGAGAAAAAGAGGTTCGAACAATCGATATGGTCATGAGATGTAAGGTGCGCCTGTGGAGGCTCCGTATAGCTGTGATGGATTTCCGTTTCTTCACAGCCTTGAGAATATATATTTAGCGCTTCGCCGAGGTGCTGAAGGCGCGCGCCGTCTGTGGAGGCGTATCCATGGTGTTCATGCTGAAGACCTATATTAAGAAGATCCCGTGCTCGTTCAAATCTCCGTTGTGGACTCCGAAAACGCAACTGTTCAAATATCGCGCTGTCGAGCTGCAGCCTATGTGCTTCTTGCGCAGCCAATTCCCAGTCCTCCGACCAGGTTGCTGCGTCTAGCATTATGTGGGCGTTTCTATAATATTCTTCATATAATGTATCCTGTCGCTCTCTGTGTGGCTCCTTAATAGACTCCTCGCCATATGATTGACTGCATTGTAAAGCCGGCCGGGGGGGTTCAACTGCAGGCTTCACAATGGCGGCACGAAGGCTGTATAGCAACAGTCGGGCTTCATCAGGGCGTTCTAAACTCCCAAGCACCTCAATGCGGCCAGCTATGCCAGCGACGCCGGCATCATATCGACACAATTTTTCGAGTCGTCCAAGCCCGGTCTCAAGCGCTTGCATACCTCCCCTCGTGTCGCCTAATCGCAGTGCATCGATATATGCATCACGGCTCTCGGCGACGAATTTTGATGATAGGTACGAAGCTAACTGCGGTGACACCTGGTCCCTCGAATCGTGGTCTGGTGGTAGAATGTCATCAATTGTCGAACGTGGGAAAGACCCATCTGCTATTACTGAGCTCCGATCATCTTCCTCGCCAGCGATGCTTAGCGGTGAGCGTCTAGACTTCACCTCATCCAGGCTGGGTGTGAAACGCCCAAAGTCGATCGACTTCGGCAGCAAAGCAGCCTCAGGTAAACATTTCAGCATCGGGCAATGGGTATTCTGAAGTTCACCAGCAGTCATAGTTGTATCTTCAACGACGTTCCCGTGTGAGCAGGTGCACGAAATCCATCGCAGTTTTCATAACGGAGTCGAATCTTTTTGAACATCACTTAATTGGGGACTGGTAGGATCGTGGGGGCCAAATCTAGAGCCGCAGCTCATTTCGGTAGACTGCCGAGCTGCCTCAATCGTGGTAGTCATGTTCGAGGCAGCCATATTCTCGCGAGTGTAACCAATGATGGTGGCGGAGTAGCGCTTATGCTGATCGGCAGGTTGTGCTGAAACCACGGAACCGCCTATCGAGTCACAGGCAATCTCAGACACTGGGGGCTGTGAAGAAGTGGACGAATACCGATACCTACTCGGCCTGTCTGCCTATCCGCCCTGTCTGCGCCTGATATGGTGGTTCGCCAGGGCTCTCTAACATCTGCGCCACCTCGGCAGTAACCCGAGACCTAGAACCTATTCTCAATATACAAAAGCAACGAGACTGCTCTCGCAGCTCGTCGCAGGCCGTAGAGACATATCATTGTCATAATCATAATCATAATAATCGTCAATCTTCATCATCAGAAGATGAAGGACCCATATTCAAATCAGAAAAACACATACCTACCCTATACTCGGGGTATCCTACCTGATGAGTTGAGGCTTGGCAGTCTTTATCTAGATCCTCATAACCCAAATCTAGGGTTGGAGAAACTTCGTTTTGAGTACAAAGAAAAGATGTGAGTAATTGTCCCTACACAAGAATATTCGCTTGTATACGTATGCTTTGTTAATTAAGTTCTAACTTGACGGCCCAGACTGGCCAGCGAGAAGTATTGGGAATCAATCAAGGCGTGGACTGGGGAGCCAGAGGTGGACGACATTGAGCCTTATGTTCTCAAGTTCCAGGCGACGACAGAATGGGCCTCCCAAGCCAAGGTAATCGATGCAGTCAATATAGCAGCCGATAGAACAAGAACCCGAGATGTGAGCATCGTAGGGACGCAGGCCCGGCGATATCAGATTAAAAGGTTAGCCCAGTCCCGAATACTGAACTTTGACTGACTGTTTATTAACTTGTGAATGTGAGCAGGCCGGAGCAATTTCTTCATAAGCACGTCCTCACACAGCCTGAGGTCAAGAAGTGGATTGCCGATCGGCTCTCCATTTCCTTCTATGCGAGGTGGAAACATCACCAAAAGACAGGAGAACCGTCAGCATAAAACCCAGCCTTCTATGGTAGTCTTATCGCTATTTTCTAACTCTGTCTAGATGGAAAGCGCCGTCGATCTGGATGGTGACCGGGGTACACCTCATCTCGAACGGCCGTGTTCATTCGGGCTGGAACGTCGGCCTCAGCATGCAAGGGGGCATCAGCGTAGACCCAGGGACGTTGGCCGGCGGAACGCCAACTGGTAGATCGGCAGCCGATGTCCAAGGCTCGCTGAGACAAAACGTCCAGATAGAGACTCTATATGGCCAATCGGGCGAGCGCGTCTGGTGTGCACAGTTCATGGAGCTTGCCGTCGATTTCACCAACGGGCCCGAGAGACATGAACCGCAAGGCTGGTCCACAAGACTCTTCCCCCAGAAGGAAGTTGAAGTATTGCAACTACGTCAGGTCAGTACTGCCTAGGTAATCAGGGATATTCTACCCCTGTAGCTCTTCCAGGTCCCGGCCCCATCTATTACTGACGCATGATCCATAAATAGGTCGAGGACCTCGGCGTTAGCGGAGTGCGCCGAAGAGCAACCTTGAAGGAGTCGCCGTCGTCACTGATCGATTGGGAGAAACACCAAGCCATTATCGTCGGCCTGCAGACCACTGGTGATGATACCGAGATAACTGACGATAACACCGTTCCCGCCACGGAACGCCCAGATAACGATGAGCCCCTTGAGAGGATGACCGTGGCTGATCTTCCCTACAATCAAGGCTTGTCGGTGCGGGATTGGGAGGCGTTTGAGGATTATCTTGCATATCTCGAGTACCAGGACTGATTGGGACCCAACTTTGACTACAATGTACAATCTTTTTGTCCTTGGATGTTTATTGTTACGGCGTTGGCGGTATTGTTTGTCATATGTCAGGTTTTGGAGTTCAATTCGGATCAAGTTCGTTTTTTAGATCGAGGCTATCACTATCACTACCTAAGCTTACACACTTAGTATGCTGTCACATGGCAAAGTAAGTGCCTAGGTAGGGGGTATCTCTATGCACCTGCAGTCTAACCTCGCGATGTGTAAATACCTGAGCAGTTGTAATACAGTGCGCAGGATATCAAGTTAGAATCACTGTACATGAAGTGTGATACAACATAGGTTAGCATACCAGGAGCTTTAGCGGTCTGGCTCTTGTCTAGGAGATACCTACAATAGAAGTTAAAGTAATTACAGAAATTTGCTTGCTTGGTTGCCTTTACTTCTGATCATTTCTCTTGACAATTGCGGTTCGAATGTCTCTTCGACAAATACGGTAGGTATCTTAGGCAAGGTACCTACCTACATACATTATGTACATGTAGGTAGGCAGTTATCTCGCGACGCATGAGTTTACGCTGTCCGCTTGTAGATTTACTGTGTACGAGACCCCCACGGTGTGTTCGTGCCTAAACCCACCCATGGACCTAAGGCAGGTACCTACAGACTACCTACAGTACAGAGCAGTCCAGTACAGAAGACTCCCCGAACCAACTACATAGGTACTCATTGGCTGCTAAAGCTCAACTGCCTAGGTAGGCCACGTGCACAGTGCCCTCCAAACAAGTAATCGTGGGTACCCACGATAGGTCCCTGTTATCGGAGCAATGCGGCTGGGCAATCGTGTTGGCCCTGACTTGGTCCAGCACAAGACCAAAGTCTTTCCTACACACATGACACGCTCTCAACTATTCTCCAACCACTGCTGCATCTTCTCCAGACAAAAGGCACCCAATCCCGCCGATTCCCACCTCAGTACCGCGTCGAGCCTGTATGTAAATTCAACATCTTACGTCTCATTGTCCCCTTGATGCTGCGACGGAATGACTAGCTAACCGAGGACCGGCTCTTGGCGACTTTCAAGCTTGCTTCGCATCAGATATACCACACTCTTGATAGCCGACGACCTTTTTACTAGATGGCCCGATAGCCAACGCCACTAGACAACTGTGGATGCAAAAGAATGACGACCCCAACTCGCGACAGCAGCCGAGCCCCCCAGCCCGCTGGTGGTGCTCAACGGCCACTGCTTTCGTCATCTCCTGGTTCGGTTCGAAGTCGAAACTATGGTACTTCGGTTCCTCGAGCCGATGCAACAGCTAGGCTTGCTTCACCCATTCCGGCTCAAGCCTTTGGTACCTCACCCTCGCATCGCTCATTGTCACCAAGCCGAGGCGATCCAACCGTTGCTTCAGAGGGCTCTGCACCTCTCGCCGGAGGCTCAGGTGCTGGAGGAGCTGTAGGTCCAGGAATATCCGCTCTGGCTGCAGCTCTGTCAAATTCCGCTGGACAATCGCCTCCAAGATTTGGGACACCGCCCGCGCGGCCTTTATCGCCCCTCGCAACCGGATCGCTTCATGGTGCTCCGGATGTCGGCTCATTCGACGCAAAATCGAGATTTGCTCAGGCAGGTAACACTGGGGCTTATGAGGACGTCGAAATCGTAAAACGCCATCTTGTACAACCGTCCGATGCACCTGACTCCGGATCTGACTCCAATGGGGACAAGTCCAAGGGGAAACAAGTCGGCGATTTTTCGGAATCCGCGCAGGAAGATGATGAGTTCTACAGTCTGAGGCTGCAGGGCGGTGACATTACACGACAGATTTACCGGTGGTCGGAAGAGGCGGACAGCCGGCGTCGTACACAGCGAAGCAAGAGCTTTAGTCATGCGCGAGATGAACCCGAAAATGAGATTCTTGATATAAATACTATCAATGTTCCTGGTGGTTTCAGGAGAGACTATCTTCGGAGGGCAGCGCAAAGCCCTTCGGCTACTCCCCGAGCACTCGAGGCTGGTCACACGTCTCCCAGAAACGGAAACGAGCCGCAGTTGTTTACGAGCAGTTTCTTAGAGTTTCTAACCATCTACGGGCATTTCGCTGGAGAGGAGCTTGAAGAAGACGACGAAGTGCTCCGGCCGGGTGAGTACTTCTCGTCAGGAGAGGACTCGGACTTTTACGATAGCGAAGACGAGAGGGAACCGATGGAAGACAGCACACTGCTCACGCCTTCAAAGCGCAGGCGGAGACGAAAAGCTAGGGGTGGCAGCGGTACTAATACCCCCTTCAGCGCAGCGTTACTGCTTTTGAAGTCATTTGTTGGCACGGGAGTCCTATTTCTACCTCGCGCTTACTTGAACGGTGGAATGGTGTTTAGTAACGTCATCCTCGTTGCTCTTGCTGCACTAAGTTACTATTGCTTCATCCTACTTATAACCACACGGCTGAAAGTCGAGGGCTCCTTTGGAGATATTGGCGGCATCATCTACGGTGAATGGATGCGGAAGCTGATCCTGGCTTCCATCGTCCTCAGTCAAATCGGGTTTGTTGCTGCCTATACTGTGTTCACGGCAGAGAATCTGCAGGCCTTCGTTCTTGCCGTAACGAACTGCGGCACACACGTAAAGATCACCTGGTTTATCATAATGCAGATGGTCATATTCCTACCCTTCTCGCTATTCCGTGATATAGGCAAGCTTGGCTTCACCGCCTTGATTGCCGATGCTTTCATCATTATTGGTCTCGCCTACTTGTTCTACTATGATGTCCTCACCCTCAGTACTCAAGGCTTGGCAGATATCATTCTGTTCAATAAGAAGGACTGGACACTTTTCATCGGCACAGCCATCTTCACATTTGAAGGCATCGGCCTTATCATTCCCATACAAGAGTCGATGAGACATCCCGCAAAATTCCCGAAAGTCATGTTCAACTCTATGATCATCATGTCGGTCATCTTCATTACGATGGGTGCGGTGTCCTACGCAGCGTACGGTTCTAAGACGGAGACCGTTGTCCTTCTCAATCTGCCACAAGACAACAAATTCGTGAATGGGGTTCAGCTCCTCTATTCTCTCGCCATTCTGTTGTCGACGCCATTGCAAATATTCCCAGCCATCAAGATCACTGAAAACGCGCTCTTCACAAAAAGTGGGAAGTACAACCCGTACATCAAGTGGCAGAAGAATATGTTTCGGTTTTTCATGGTATTTCTCTGTGCGATCATCGCCTGGGGAGGCTCCGACAACCTGGACAAGTTTGTGGCGTTGGTGGGGAATTTCGCCTGCATTCCTTTGACTTTCATTTATCCGGTAAGTGGTGACTCTTTTCATATTTGTAAAAAAAAAAAAGGAGAGGAGAACTAGAAAGAGAAGAGCCAAGACAAGAAATATGACTGACCTTGTGCAAAGCCTCTTCTCCACTACAAGGCTGTAGCCAGAACACGATTCCGCAAGATTTCCGACATTGTGCTTTGCGTCTTCGGCTTCCTTGCGATGGGCTATGCAACGAGTCTCACGGTGATCTCCTGGGCGAGTGGTCCATCAACGAAGCCCCCCGGCTATTGCGATACCCACCATTTTTGAGCCGGTGAACAAGCAACTGGTGGTCTGTATTGTCACGCTGTATAAGTACTAATTGCATAGCGGTTTGGATTTACTGCCTAGCTAGATGGATTTCCGGCGCTTGCATATGGAGTAATTGACTTGATCCGCATTGAAGCAGGAAACTGTAGAGTACAGATAATATGACGCAGGGGTGGATTAGGATCAAAGGATAGAATGAATGCATTTAATAAACTGTTGTACCCTTGAATTCATTGAGAAGGTGACTGGTACTGACTGGTACCTCGTCTTGTTGATAACTACAATAGATCCAGGGTTACAGTGTAAGCGTGTAAGTTGTATTGAATGGGTTCAAATCAATATAGTATAAGCACTGTGCTTCTGCGGCTCTTCGCCCAGGTTCTGCCGATTGGTTAAGATCAATAAAACCTAAAGTTAGGTGGAACCGTTCTTAGTGGACAAAGGGTACGTACTCATCAGCCAGGCAACTCAAAACATCCTGGTCCAACCTTGGTCGCTTGCTATCATTCCTTCTTGCTGTTCAATATTGCTTCATCAATCAGTAGAGATTAATGCATTTGCTACTACATTAGCACTTGCTTTACATCTTGACATAAAAAATCCCTTTTCATTTGGCTCTTGTCTTGGTGCATCTACCATTGGCAGCAGTGCTGTGTTGCAGTTGTATCTTTGAGCAGCGTTGTCTTGGTATTGTATATACCTACCTCTTACCGTCACAACGGTCTTTCCAGGTAACGCAGGCGGTGCGTTTGTTGGTGGCTTCAGTGATCAAAGATGAACGCCCCAGACAGGTCAGTCACTTTCCTTCGATTTGTGCCCTCTGTATGTATCTGCCTCTATGTCTACAGGTGGACATAATGCATACGCGCATCAATACATGATGTGCTGGGGGGGTTTTCAACCCTTGGCTGTGAGGGCCATAGGGGATTCACCAGGCCAACTGCTTTTCTTCGAGATGATATTTTTCATGGCTTGCGTATGTTGGGACCTTTAAAGGGCAGCCATGTCTTCGAGCTTCAAGCTGAGGGTGAGCAGACTAGCACCAATCCAAGTGTTGTGCTAGTGTGTTGTGGCAAGAATGGCAGCCGCACTCTCGGCAAAAGTATGCTGCCTTTAGCAAGAGCTTCAGTCGGCGCCTTCCCACCTTCTCGTCTTTACATCCAGGTAGCCATACCTATACTCCCAGCCCTCATGCTCTGCCAGCTCTGCAATGTCCTCTTCCTCTTTTGACAGCCCATATCTGGTCTATGCCCCCTCTACCTCACACAAACAATATCCTCTCTCCCATATCCTTGATTGACATTTGCAACAACCTCAATACTACTGACTGCCCAACATGGCCAATCCAAAACATTACAATGAGATTGAACACCTGTTTGCAAATTCTGTGCCTTTTCAGGCTGGCCTTGAGCTGACCATACTTTCCAGGTTCGAGCTCTTCCTCGTCAACGAGGCTGAGGGCGAGAAGAAGATTACCGAGAAGCCCTTCGCTGGTGAGCGTCTATTCTTCGCTAATTGGTGCTTCCCGAGTTGCATCTCGTTTGCTAATCAGGACAAGGTACTTCCAATACGTCCGATTTCATCTTGCTGAAGGAAGACCACACCCTTGGAAACCTCCTCAGCGAACACCTCAAGCAAGCCCCCCATGTCTTGATGGCTGGATACAAAGGTACTTCTCACCACAAGCATGCCATCTCTCCTTCTAACCGGCATCTAACACGAGACAGTGGGCCATCCCAACGTTCCCGAGGTCTTGATTCGTTTGCAGACCGATGGCACCGTCACTCCCCGCGAGGTTCTAATCGACACTTGCAAGCAACTCGTCGCGTCTTACGCCCAACTGGGTCGTGAGTTCACTCGCGAATATGAGCTTCGTCGTATGGTGGCAGCTGGAGAGCACGAGAATGGCGATAAACCATAAGGGAGGGTCGCTTCACGCATCGGCGTTTCTACTTTTCGCGGACTACGGAATGGGCAAAAGCCGGGCAGGCTATGGGAGGGCGTTTTCGGTCTGCAATGTTGTTTCGGGCGAATGCACAAATTTGATTTCGGATCTCAGACCTGTTCTATAAACATGCAGCTGTCAGATTCATTTGATAGGATGAACCATGAAGGTCACATTTGTCACCAAGAACGCCTTTCCCCCTATCGTGATACTCGTAAATTGACTCGTACTCTCCAGTCGCCCATAGCTTTATTTTTTTTCTCCTTTCTTTTCAATCTCCCCTCGCAATATCAGATCAATCCATCGCAGGCGAGAAACGTCATGTGGCTACAGGTCCTTCACCACCCGGTATCAACTGTTGTGCACTAAATCAACTTCTCATCTTTTGTAAATGGGGAAAGTTCAATGCGTACCATGCAGATATTGTTACCGTTCAAGAGGATCTTAGAGAGCTTCGTGTGGTTGCCTGAGTAATCGCTACGCCTCATTAACCCCTTTCATTCGTCATTAATAAAATAAAAAAAAGAAGTCCCTACAATTCCGTTACATCTTCGAGGACCATGTCTGTAATGATACTCGATTAGCATTCATCCCCTCCTCTCCCCCGAGACATCTCAGAGTCGCAACAACATCGGAGATTCTACTCACTGACGTAGTCATCAAATCCCATCAGAGTGCCACTGAATTCTGTTGAAGAGAATTGGTACTCATCAGCTCATATTCGTAATAAAAGCGAAAAGAAAAACTTCAATCGCGAATGAGTGTGTGAAGAAGTGGAAGCTTCGTACCCTTGTCTCCCTTCATGACGACCCATATCCGAGATCCCACGCACTTGTCGATGAGCTCTGGCGATATCTGTCAGTTATTTCCTAGTTTTTTGGTATATGTACTGCGGGATGTGGATCGCTTTGGGGGTGGACGGACCCAGGGGGAGAAGTTGTGACGCCATTGCGATCGACTCGTTCCTGATGTAGTGAGATTGATGATAATGGGATAACGAAGTATTTCGGGCGTTTTCTCAGTTGTAGATTCTCTGTTTTGTCGTTGGATTTAATAACGTAGTCACCTGATCTGTAGTATGGTATCCCGGACTTGATTTAGGTACACTAAGGCCCTGGAGGTAACAAACTTAGAGCCTGGAATGGATGACTAAGTTAATTAATCAAAACGGTTTAGCGCGGCGCATTGTACCCTTACCATTGAGACAGCGCCACAGGGCGCGTCTGCCACTTAAAACACCGGCCCTGGGCGCGTTCAAGCTGCAGATCACTAGCGGGGGACGCTGCCTCTATCTACAGTAACCTCCCTGGAGCCTGGGGATATCGAGTCTAGGCAACCAAGCTACCATCGCCACCACCGGTCCAGCTGCAGCACAAGTCGGTCGGAATTCGACCATGGAGCTGAGCTGTGAGCCCCCTAATTGTTGATCCTCGCAAATGACCTTCCTCGGAAGCTCAGACCGGGGCGGAAATGCTGTGAGACGCTCCTACAGCGTTCTGCGCACGTCGTTGTCGTCGTCTTCCCTTGCTTTGCGGTTCGTACCTACATGTTTTGTCTCGTATCTCGAGGCTGGTCGATGTGTGTTAACTCGAAGATGCTGCTATAGCCCGTATATAGCAAATCACGCTCTCAGGATGACGGCGACACCGCCTCGAACCAACCAACTATGGCACCCTGCCCGGGGCATCTCGTTCTCGCCGGGTCCTGCATCACCTACACCTCCCGCTCCCACCCCACGCCCTATGGTGGACGTTTCCCTTGGGGCTGACAAGTCTCATGTCGCTCCATCGCAGGCGATGGGTATTCGGAATGCGACCTGGGGTGCCGCGATAATCCCACATGAAGCGCCTACTCGGAGAGCTCAATCAACAGCACCGGGTCTTGGCCTATCAAACCCTGCAGATTCATCTGCCTCGGTGCAGATTTCAGTAGAGGCAGAGGTGGGAGTGAAGGTAGAGGTGGACGTAGAGGAAGAGGTAGAGGCAGAGGCGGAAGCGAAGACAGATGAGTTGGAAAAGAAAGTGACCGATGATCCTCCGCCTGCTGTCGTCGACTACAAGATGGTAGACGATATGTTCTACGCTGCCAAGAGATCTCCCCCGGGTTCGCCTGAGTCCTTTTGGTCCTACTTGCAGTACAGGCGCACTGCAGAAGATGGATCGTTGCACAAGGTCAAGGTACACTACTGCCGCAGTACACATACTATGGAGCGGGTCTGCCAACAATACTTCATGGACGAGAAGATCCTCGGTTTCGATTTGGAGTGGATGGCAGACTCGACTCGGCGAGATGGCCTGAAAAGGAACGTTTCGTTGATCCAGTTAGCCAGTCCCAGTCGCATTGCTCTGTTCCACGTCGCTTGTTTTACCAATAGCGAAGATATGGTCGGCCCGTCTTTTAGGCGTCTCATGGAAGACCCAGATGTCTTCAAGGTTGGCGTCTCTGTCAAGGGCGATACAACACGATTACGGAATTTCCTGGATATTGACTCTCGAGGATTGATGGAGTTAAGCCATTTATATAGGCTCGTGACGCATTCCAGAGCCGGTCAGTATCACCATATCAACCGGAAACTGGTGCCATTAGCAACCCAGGTTGAAGAGTATCTCCATCTTCCGCTGTTCAAGGGCCAAAATGTCCGATCTAGCGACTGGTCAAAGACCTTGAACATGGATCAAACTATATGTGAGTCTCCGTATATCGTACGTATGGCCGGTATCATAATACTCACGCATATCAGACTCGGCTTCTGATGCCTATGCTGGACTTCAACTATAGTGAGTAATTTTCGGAATCGCATTCTTCCTATTCCAGCCACTCCGTAAAGCGGAACGGTCTGTACCTCGGCCGAATTCATGTTTTATAAGCTTTGAGGGGCTTCTAAACTCTCCAGGTTACACTTAAATCAATTATAGTTGCTAATTCTGACTGTTGTAGTCTGACCTTGGAGCACCACCGGAAGCAACTAGATCCCCTTCCACCTTCGCCGCATCGTGCAGAACTGAATCTTGCGATTCGGCTCCCAGACGGCGTAAAGATATCTCGTCCAAGAAAGACCCTAGAAACTGATGACGTGGCACCTACTGATGATGGTGTCTCTGTATCGCCTGAAATAGCCGCGGGTCTAGAAGTTGTTAATACTAACAACAAGGAGACTACCTCACTCATCGTAACGCCATCCAAAAGTAAGAAAAGCGTTATCTCGAAAGAGAAGCCTGCACCAACACCCGAGCGACCAAAAGACTCCCGTGTCGAAGTGGCCGAAGACCGAGCGGCTTCCTATCGGACATCACACCCTCAGTCGCGCTCCTCATTCCCGCAGCTCCGAGCATATTTTCTCTGGCACTCCTACGATTTATCGCCTGCTGCCATCGGGCAATTGCTTCGCGATCCGCCTCTGAAAACAATCACGGTGGTCCAGTATATACTATCCGTCGTACAGTCTGAGAAACTCCCCATCGATCACGACCGATTGCGCGAGGTTGCAGGTTTCGTTCCGCACAGCACGCTCTGGGCTCGATGGCCTGTGGTTGCGGGCATGGTTACTACTACCACAGATTATTAGCGCCCGTGGTTTCACCCCATCTATTCCGCGCCGTCAATTATGTAGTAGAATCCGAATCCCTAGACTCAGTATTGAAAAATCGAGATAGAATTTCCTGTATCTATTATAGAATGATAGAAAACATGAGGGCTTGAAGGCAGTTCTGGTCTCCTCTGCACGGCACTAGAGATCTTGTGTAGTCATGGGATTATTGAAATACGATCGCGATGGATACCCCTATATGTAAAATAGTATTAGAAAACATTGAGTACTCCCAGTGGTTCTTCGGCCTTTTCGCTGTTCTATTAAGATGTTTCCCATAGGCATGGTTTCATCCGTTTATCTACCTATATGCCAGCAGTAGGAATTCCAGAGGCGCAGCAGAGCCTGAATATGCTGTTTCGCTCAGAGGCGTCATCATCATATCTCCAACACTACAATCATTCATTCAATACTATTCTGCATTGGTATTATAGAGAGCATCAAGAACAATGTATTTACACAATCTGCCTCCTCACATCGCAGTTAACGGAGCGAGGAAGCAGTAAAACCAAACCAAAATGAACCGAACCAAGCCTAGCTAGAAGAAGCCAATAGATCTTGTCCCCGGTTAATCTGCACCACCTTGTCCTCGCCACCACTAACGATACCAAATGTCTTATCCCACGCGACGCCGAAGACCTTGACACCGCGTCCCGGGACCTCACCCGCCGCCCGCCGCCTGCTCTTCAGGCTCTCGCGCTCAATCACGTACACGGACTCGGACACGCTGCCGCCGCCCTCGGCCTTGGTGGCGGCGCGCGCGCTCCGCAGGTCCCAGACGCGACACGTGCCGTCGAACGAGCCGGACACGAGGCTGTAGTCGTTGTCGGGCCCCGCGGCGAGGCTCGAGACCATGTTCTTGTGGCCGCGGAGCGTCAGCACCGACGTCGTGGCGGCCGAGACCCGCGGGTCGACGAGGGTGATGTGGCGCGCCGACGTCGCGGCCGCCAGCAGCACGGAAGAGGAACCACCTCGGTGCAGCGGCGCCAGCGCGAGTAAGGGGTGCGAGGTCGTGATGACGTTCTCCACCTTGGACGTCGTCAGGTCGATGGTGCGGATCGTGTGGTCCTGCGACGCCGAGTACGCCACGCTCGCGTCCGTCGGGTCGAAGCTGACGGCTGTTGCTGGAGAGTTGTGCACGGGCGTCAGGCTTAGCGGGCCGCGCTGCGGCGCTGCTGAGGCGCCTGATAGTTTCCTCTTCTTCGACTCGGATGCGCCGGCGCCGGGGAGGAGGTTCGCGGGCGCGCCGGGCGCGGACGACTTCGATGTTGTCCAGAGTCCGATCGCGCCGTCGGCCGAGGCGCTGAGCACGCGGCCTGTAGGCCCGTGGACGTCCAGCGCGTCGACGCTCGCCTGGTGGCCGTAGAGTTCCAGGCTCGGCTTCAGCGTGCCTTGCAGCCCGTCTTCTGACTCGGCATATTTCCATATGCGCACCGTGCGGTCGAGGCCGGCGGAGGCAATCTGTGTCGAGGAGAGGAACTTGGCAGCCTTGGCGCTCGCCGTGTGTCCGCCGCTCGAGGACTTGGCCATCGACTTGCCCGAGGGATCCCAGATCTGCAACAGCCCGTCGAACGAGGCCGACACGATGCGGTCTTGGTTGGGGCCGCGCTTGTCGCCGGCCCAGATGCCGGCGCGCGAAGTGGCCGATAACACGTCGACGGCGCTGATCCAGTCGTCATGTTCGAAGCTCGCCTGGTGCACGGGCGGGATCAGACTGCGCACGTACTGGACCGTCAGCGTCTCTTCGGCGTTCAGGCCGTTGACCTCGAGGTATTCCTGCAGCGAGGACCGCAGAAACTGGCCGTTTATTAGGAAGTCGAAGGGGATGGGCGAAGATGTGTCGAGCATGGAAGACGAGTTGATAATTCGCGACAGGCCATAGCGCTTCAGGTCTGTTCTGCAGTTAGCAAAGGATTGGGCTGTGATCGGTTTGAAGAAAAGGCTTGCCCGTCGGAACCACTAATAAACTACTCCTGTCTTCGGGCAATTGCAGGTCGGGCGAGGTGGTGGTGAAGTTGACGCGCACTTCTTTGGGTGCAGCCATTGCTGGCTGTCCCATCGGTGTGTCCATCTCAAGGGGCTCTTATGATAGCTACAGCTAATTGAGAGAGGAATTGAGTGGACCGCGGCGAATTGGGAAAGGGACTTATCGCCGGATAATCAAATCTTGCAGGTTAGTCGGTGAAGATGATTGGTTCTGTAATCCTCTTTAAGGAAAGTATAAAAGAGAAAATGGTAGGTTTTCTCGTCGTTTGGCTCTAGGGTTCGACCAAGGCTCGTCCGTCGTTGTTGGTCAGGGTTCGACTTTTTTGGAGTCTGCTAGATGCAGATCAGCAACTTTTTTTGCAGGGGTTCAGACAAAGTCTCCCAGCCTCGTCAGCCTTACCCCGCGATGACAGGGGTGTCGGCCAATGGTGGAGAGCGATATGAGCGTTACGCTTGAGCCACAAACGAGCTAACGCCACATTTTCAATTTACGCCAAAACGCGTCTCATCCCTCCTCGACGCGTTTAGAGGCTCAATTGACTTATCGATATCGCCGACGCTGTCTCTTGACAGAGCGAGGAGGCACTCACCCCCATACGACCGACGCCCGCAACAAGAATGATCGAGGCCAGAGGATAACCATAATGTCGCAGCTCGATAATTTACAGGGCAGTTTACTCCGCAAGCCTACGTGAGTTCCAGCCCAAACGCTTGTACCTTATCATGAAGACTCCAAAGCTAACTCTTGTAACCAGGGGCAAGGCGGAGGATGAGCTTGAGCGAATTGCATCAGAATACACGCCACTGCACTCCTTCAAGCTAGATAAGGAGAAGTCATACCAGCAGCAGTATGCCGACATGTACTTCCTGCGGCTTACCAAGCTCAAGCCTACCGTCGAAGAGAGAGCGTCGGAAGCTTGGCGTGACACCATCATCGGCGATGAGCCCGCAAAAAGAGTCGAGCGAGTCTTGGACATTCGACAGGGCGAGCTGTGCTGGGTCTCCGGTACCGTCTACATGGACATGGCCCTGAAGCCGAATATCCTCGACGATGTCTCCAAGGATGTATGTGACGAGCCATCTCAGCCACGTCTTTGCGCTGATGCTGAGATTATCAAGGCTAATTAATTGTATGTAGAGATGGATCTCAGCGCCTATATCGAATAACAAATACTATTCCGAAGATGGGTCGGACGCTGTGACTCTGGAAGATGAGTCCGGCCGCATACGCCTAGTCGGCGATTTCCTTAAGGATGTAATCCTGGTCACCGGATGCATCGTCGCCGTCATGGGGACTGAGAACGTCAACGGCGAGCTGGAGGTGATTGATCTCAAATTCCCCGACCTACCTCCACAGCCAGACCGGTGGGCGGCCTCAAAACCGCCCACCACGAACGGGAAGAGCCAGGCCAAAAAGCCCAAGGACGAGGATGAAGAAATGACAGACGCCCCCGTCAAGGGAAAAGGGGGCAAGATCGCCATCGTATCTGGACTCGGGTTCTCGGGCTCGGATGCAAGCCACTCCCTCGAGCTCAACCTACTGCTCGACTACCTCCTAGGCGAAGCCCTAGACCCCACAGCGCAGCGCGAACTATCGCAGATCAGCCGTCTCATCATAGCCGGAAACTCGATATCGCTCGAGGAGCGACAGCCCATAGACGAGGACTCGGCCGAGGGGAAGGTGGACCAGAAGAAATACGGCTACGACAGCAGTTCCTACAACGCCTTACCCTCCCAGCTCCTCGACGAATTCCTTTCCGACCTCCTCCCCACCATCCCCATCACATTACTCCCAGGGGCCCAGGACCCCGCGAACTCGAGTTACCCCCAGCAGCCCATCCACCCAGCCATATTCCCGCTCTCGCGCGCCTACACGGCGGCTCCCAGCTCGACAGAAACTGGCTGGCTGGACACAGTGACGAATCCCTGGGAGGGTGAGATCGATGGTTGGAGAGTCCTGGGCACCGGCGGCCAGAACGTGGATGACGTATTCAAGTACGTTGGCAGCGACGACCGCCTTGGCATGATGGAAGCCATGTGCAGATGGCGGTGTTGCGCGCCGACGGCGCCCGACACACTATGTAAGTCTATTTTCTCTCCCTGAATCTTCATTCAACCCCTACCTATCTAGCTCTCTCTCTGTCTATGTATCTACCCTTACCTCCCAATTAATAACCTACACGATACCCACACAACAAAAACAGTACTAACGCTTGCTTTCTCGATCCAGGGAGTTACCCTTTCCAAGACGACGACCCGTTCGTCATGCACTCGTGTCCGCATCTTTACATAGTAGGCTGCCAGCCCGAGTTCGGCACCAAGGTGATCCAGGGCGAGGACGGACAGACGGTGCGGCTGGTCGCGGTCCCGTCGTTCTCTGCCACGCGGGAGATCGTGCTGGTCGACTCGGAGACACTCGACGTGTCGAGGGTCAGGATCACTGTGGATTAGCTAGACTGTGTAATTGAACCCAGATTCGGGATCCCAAGTAATGAAAACAACAAAAGCATTAGTAAGCCATGGATGATGATACCCAGCTAGAGCATGGGCAAATTCAAGAGGCGATATTTCTCGTCTGATTCAACTGTCCAACCCCTTTAATTTAACCCGTTTACGCATAGTGGACAAAGACCTCGAGAAAAACAACGGATGGTATTAGATATTAAATCTAGATGGGACTCGAGAGTAAACTAGTGTAAATCTACGCATGGTGTAATGTGGCTCTTCCGGAAAAAATGGAGAGATTATATGAAACGCCGCGATCGAATCACAAATCCATATCCACGGTACCTCTCACCACAGTGAATGTAGTGCCCAAGCACGTCTGCGTAGGGAGAAGAAATCTCGGCGCCGCTTCGCCTGTATGTGGATAACCGACCGAATTCTTCCAGCGATCCCTCCTCATAAATCGGAGTATATCTCTTCCCATCGCAATACTCCTGTCCATATCATCAAGTCAGGTCGCATTTCATCTTCTCGGATCGAAAATAGCATAATTCCTCACTTCCCCCCCCCCCTTTTTTTTTTTCAAAGTTCCAGCCTTACTCTGTTCATTGTTCAAAAGCGTTGTGCCTCAGGGGTACTCATCTCACACTCCCCCCCACGCGAAGATCCTCCAACATCTCCAGTGCCGTTATCAGGCAAATTGTCGAGCCATTCCACAGTAAGTATCCCACCCCGATCAGCCTCCGTCTCTTTCTCCCGCATGTCTTTCTGAGCCTCTAAGAGCTGAGCTTCCTGCACAGTATCTGCAGCGTGAAAGATAGCCAGGTCGTTAAAGCGAACCTTAGCCGTACTCTTCGACTTTGTGCCGGCCTTACCCTTAAACTTGCTTGCACCTCCTGAGCTCGGGCTCGGGTCCTTTTTAGAACGTGCAGGACCGCGACTCGCGCGCGTAGTGGACAGAGAAGAGGGCTCGCGCCAGTTCGAAGGCAGACTCACGAACCCAGCTTCCTCGCTGGTTTTCGAGCGGCGGCTGACGTTAGGCGAGTCTACGGGTCCCCACAGTCCGGCCTGATTAACCACGAACTCCGGATCGGTGGCTAGCATTTCAATACGCCAGGCTAAGTTACGCAGCCCTGCCACGGCATCCTCGACCTCGCGGTCCCAGCGCTTCTCCATGGCTTCGACGTCTTTCGTCCTGTAACTGGTGACCGCGTGCGGGTCTGTTGAAGTGTTCTGGGTGCCAGTTTTGTCTGCTGCCGAGTCGAGTCTCAGCTGCTCGTCTTTGTGAAAGTAGCGTAAATCGAATTCGGTCTCCCAGTACTTGTCATATCGATCACAGGCCAAGACACGCACCCACTGCGTCCGGATCTTGAACAGCGCGTCCCCGACCATCGAGCCCTGCCGCAAATACCAGCAAATAGGAACCTCGTCAGGCTGCTGCGTCTCCGGGTCCGCGTTCAAATCATCGTTGCACAACGCGGGGACTTCCAGAGTAAGCGTGTGCAAGTTAGCGGGATGAGCGAGATCCCCACCCGGCAGGAACTTGAGGAGCGCGCGCTCGAAACTCCGGCGGTGTTCGTTGAAGTGCATTCGGAAGCGGTCGACCTTGATCTTGATGAAGCGGAGTAGATGTCCGTATTCGTTGATGGGCACCACGCTGTCTCCGAATACTTGGTCTAGGACCGGGTATGTATGCCCGTGTGATGGCGACGGGTCCCGGAGGTCGTACTTGAATTGGTTTTCGCCGAATAGGATGCGCAGGCCCTGGTTTCGTAACATCTTACAGGTGCATAGGATAGAGAGGCTGAGGCGTGGCCGCGAGCGCGGGAATACCCGCGACCAATCGTTGAAGACGATGATCTCGTGCGGCCATTTGAGGATGTAGCGGAGGATCTCGTCGATAAGCTCAATGGGTAATTCAGTAAGGTTGCGAGAAACAGTGCTCGGTTCGACAGTAGTTGTACTAATTGGCACGACCGTAGGCGATGATGGGGGTGAAAGCAAAGGTGGAGGCGGACGTGAAGGCGCAACTGGAGGAGTTGAAGCTGGGGGCTGAGGAGGTTTATTCAATCCCGGCTTCCTTGCCCAGCAAGCACGGCGCGCCAACTTCTTCTTCCGACGTCCGTGGCCACCCTCTTTTCGTTTAGAAGGGCTGTCATCATATGATGGGTTTTCAGACCGTTTGTAAGTGTACAGAACCGAGTCCAGGGAAAAAGCGGTGGCCTCGAACTGGACTGGGGAGTTAAGGTGTCGTGCCTGGCGGATTTTTATCTTGCGAAGTAACTTGGCTTTTTCTTCCTTTGTTAGCCGTGGTGGTTTAGGCTCCGCGTCTGCTAGAGACGTGTTGCGTGTGGACATCTTGCTACCAGGCACACAAGAAGCCTTGATGCAAAGATTCGGATTGGATGCCTACTTCGCCTCCTTGTCTAATTAGTCCTCAGGGAGGTAGTATACCGCATGCGGGAAGTAGAAGGAGCAGTGCTATGTTTCAGTGGTCCAAGACCGAGTGCTAAGAGATATGAATGATAACAAAACTTCAATAGCAAGATAGACTAGAATTTAGCTATTAAATAAAATTATCCGTGAAAGTTTGAATGAGTTGTCATATGAGTATTGATGTAGATAGGCTAGGGGAGCGTTGAATTATTGTTGTGAAAATGCAGAGCGGTGAAGGCAGCAGACATTCGTTTCTTCGTATGGAATCGACGGTATCCTGAGATTTGTCCGAAGGTGCAGTGCGTCTTTGTTATCTGTATTATCAAAGTTGGCGAGGATCAATGAATATGAATAAGGGTTGTGCCAAACAGAGACGGAAGGTGTAGACTAGGTATGATGAGAATCACCAAAGAAGGGGCGAGGCGGTGGACAATGTCAGGTAGAATTAAAGTCCTGCTACTGGAGAAGGCTGAGCGGGCATCGACAACTCAGTTGGTTGGGTTGGCCGGGGTTGTGGCTGCGCTTGCCATCTCATGCAAAAACTGTCAAAAACACCAGGAACCACTCCATGCATATTATGTGTAGACGTACCGATATCTTGAACTCCACAGCTCCTCCCAAGGTAGATGTATATACCAGCTTGCATTATGTAATGTGTAGGTAGGAAGGTGCCTGTCAGGTACATGCACATAGGTATATGGATTTAATTTAAATTGGATTACGGGGGAATTCACATTTATTTCATGATTTGGTTTCGCCGAAAGACAGAGGTGGCTTGGCAATATAGATTGACATTTTCAATTATGTATCTGCACAGGTAAAGGCATGTCTTGATTAAATCCAGTGGCAGACAACTGAACTTTTAAGATATCGAGGTGAGCTGAGGTGGTGTCGTGACCTCATGGCTTCGACGAGCGACGAAGGATGCTTGTAAAGAGATATGACTTATGTTCCTTTTCGTATTTTTCAGTATCGTAATTACTACCGTGTGTTTTGAACTTTCTCGTATATTATTACCACCAACATATGCCCCTTTCCCGTACAATCATGCAGTTATCCACGATTCCGACTATGATGCATTTTGATCAGAAAACCATTTACTTTTTTGATAGCCAAAACGCCGAGCTGATGGTGCATTATCATCCTGTCCCTCGACATATAAGACGCTCTATTTCCTGCTGCTAAGAACTCCAGCAAATCAATCATTTCTGGGCTTTAATGCAATGCTCTCTCTCTCTCTCTCATGTGGTCTGGCTTAAAATTCGTTAGATGTTCGAAAGCGTGACTTCGTGCCAAGTAGATGTCATATCTGAGTGACTCCATCTTCAATTCGCCTCAGAATTTTCGACTCTGATCGTGAGATGAACTGGTCCTTGACCAATGTCCACTTGCATTGAAGGCGTTTGTCGTAGCGGTTCTGTTGTCTGTGTTGACCGAGCGAAGGGCAGGCTGCAGCCTGTAAAAGAGATTCGGAGCAGGTAGACTATTATGCTAGCCAATCTTCCTCGTCCCGCTTCAAGCCTCTCATCACAAGGCCCTCGTCGAAAGAATCGTCGTCTCCGTTACCCTCCTCGTCTCCCTGCACTTCTTCACTAGCGTCGGGGACACTGGCCGCTGAATTGACGGGTTCGCTCGCAAAACCGGCTGCGTCATCAAACATCCATGTCATGCCATTGGCTTCTTCTTCCATAGGAAATATTTCCCTTGCATATTCTTCCAGCCCCCGCGGCCCTTCCCATAGTGCTAATGCATCGTCGGGGCACCTGCTGTCCAGTTGCTGGTCGCCGAAGTAGGGCGGCTGTTTCCTCGGGTCTGTGTTAGATGGGGAGAAAAGTTTCTCTAACGCTTCAAGTTGCTCCCGATACCCCTCGGGTATCTTTACTTTCACTTGAATTGGTCCTCTTTTGTACCGCACCGGCCTCCCCACTCCATTCTCAAAGGCTTTGCAGGCTTCCACTGGCGTCAAATACTCGTAGGCTAGCGCAATACGTTTCCCATTCCATTTAGCGGGCCCATCTTTGAATAGTTGGAGAATCGCCGGCCCAACATCATGCTCTGCGTCTAACCAAGGAAGCTTGGCATCTGGGTGGAAAGGAGCTTGCCATTCGAAGGACCCATCTGGCTTCAGCTCCATACAGAATAACGGATAAAGTAGTGAGGTAAAATTATTGTTGTAGATGCCTGTGTAGACGAAGGTGGCAGGAAGCCCAATTTTTCGAACGTACTCCTCCACGTCATGTTTTGCAGCCCATAGAGGGAGAGATGGCCATTCAGCATTATACTTGGCATGGTCCGGCATCGATGAATAAACGTAGTGTTGAACCCCAACCTTCTTTGCTGCGTCGGCAATAGCCTGCCCTATTTCGAGTTCATTTCCGTAGAACGTGGTGTTGATGAAGGCTAACTGAGCACCATGGAAAAGTTCAGTAATTAAATCGTGGTTCACTAGAATCCCGGGGAGGTCCCCATGGGCTGTGACGTCCTGTTTATCATCCGGCTTTTTGCGTATGTACAGCTCCCCGACAAAAACAGTCACATTCGGGTTCGTGGACACCTCAGTGGCAATGACGCCTTCGAGGTTCCGGAGCTGGGCTCGGACCTTAAAACCAACAGCCGTGGCTATTCGAATCAGCGAGGCAGCCTGGCGGCCACTTGCGTTGATAACAGCAATCGTTTTGTTGGGAGACGGTGTCGATCGCTTCAAAGGACGGAAGCTTAACGAGTTGTTTCTTGATACGGCGGTAATTGGTGAGGATTCTGAGTATGAAGACCGCGAATGCTTATGCTTTGAATATTGAACAGCCCTTGGTGATCCATTTTGCTGGTCGTTCGGTGCGGGTCGAAACACCAGATTAGTCTGGATCGGGATAGGATTTGTTGATGGCATAATTATGATAGATTATAGGGCTCAGCTACAGAAATCCCTTGAGTCAAGTAGCGAAGGACCCGGGTATCTCAACCAGTACTCAGGGTTCTCAACAGACGTCTAATGTTGTTTTAGAATCAATGAGCACAAAGAAAGATTGCGAGTCTGGTGCAGGAGAAACACAAGAAACCACCAGAGAGCTCATCGAAATAGCACTATGCAGAAAGGCGGGGGGCAAAGAAGCGTGAATCGAGCCCGTGACTGGCGGGGCCCTGACCAACAAGACGCTGCTTAGTGCTAACGACGAGGGTTACGACGGTACGCGTGAGCCCTGCTAGAGAGAGCCTTGGTTTGGTAGTTAAATAAAAGGCGGTGCCGAATGAGTAGAGGGGCTAAGGGGGGTGGCTTTCGGTTATCCAGTACACAATAGGTTCTAGCATGGACACTTGGACTCTCGCAACTTTGCAGCGAGATGGGTTGCGGAGAAGACCAATAGGGAAGATTGCCCAAAGCTGACGACGTAAAAACGTAGAATAGAACTAGTTCGAAATGCCTGGGGAAACAAGTTCTTCCTGTATCTGGAATTAAACCTGCCCCGATTGGTAAGAGAAGCAACGGCTGGTCCAGGAAGGATGATCGATGGTGAGGGAACAGGTTGTCAGTGGGGGTGAGTGTACGAATAGGTGGGTTAGGTAACGAGGGCGACACCGACAAGAGCGAAGTAGGTGAGGCAGTGGCTCAGGAGGCGCAAAACGGTTCGCAAGCGGGCTGTTTAAGGTTCGAGACAGCCCTGAGCCAATGCTTCAACGCCACAGAGGTCCGTGGTGAGCCTAGTCGGCGCTCTGCTTGCAGATACGGGGTCCAAGTATTTCGGGTGAGTCCCCGTTTGGCTCCTCTAATTCCTCCCCTAGTGACTAGCCCAGAGCAGATGGACGGTTCGATGGGTAGGTAGACAGGTCGGGCGAGAGGCTGAGATGAGGCCAACCGGCCGGTATCCACGTCTGGGGTAGGGCTTTGCAACGGCCCAATAGGGACAAAGGATGGCTGTGAATGACGAGACGGATGTGAAAGACGAGAGAGAAGTATAGGAGGAGCGAGACTGAGATTTGTTGATAGGCTCGGTTGGCCAGTTGGACCGGATCGCAAAACGGTAAACACTGAACAACACTGCTGGCCGGGGTGCCTTTTCAGACGGAGAGGGTTCGGAAGTCCAGACTGAACTAGCGAGCCAAAATATCGAAAAGTCAAATTTATCGATCAAGTGACAACACAACAATATGGAGACCGCAAGCATGTACCGGTAGTGCAGTGGAGAGGGTTGAGAGAGACAAGTAAGGGACGGAGGCTCCTCATAGGTGGGCGGGCGTGTGTAGTTAGAATGAGTCTCGTTTCCTGGCCCTCGTCGACCCTTATCGCGAGTTGATCATTGGGACCAGGCACGGGAGCCTGCCTTGCCAGAAACGCTATCTGCCTGGGTGGTCTGATCAATGAGCAGTGAGCCTAACATGTTTCGTATAATGTCAGAGCAGAGCCAGATCCAGCAACTACATACATAGGTGTGTGTGCATGTATAATGTAGGTCTACGAGTAAGCCAGCCAGCCAACTGAAGATATCTATCCGAAGCCTACAGTACTTACATATTACTATAATGGCTGTGTGAGCTGCTCTGGTAAAGGTACAGTGGATTATAGTACGCTAGGCATGTAAGTCAGTAGAGGTAGGTGGTCTGCACAGTCTGTAGGTAGGTAGCGTGTGTAGCGCGCCATAGGTTGTTGGTATGTTGCAAGCAACACTACCTCGCACACTACATGGCATGTATCAATCAGTAGCATCAATATGTGTGCGACGTTGACTGGGGACCCGGATGGGACGAGCGGCTCCGATGTCGTTCGTGCAGAGCGAGCTGGGACGGGTTCAGATTAGTACTAGTGCTGGGGGTGCATCTTTGACACTGGCTCGACTGGCTGCTTCTAGCCTGTATACAGTAGGTACAGTCCAGCCGTAGCAGCGGTGCCCGATAACTGGGTCTGTATCACTGTTACCTAATTGTGACTGTTTTTTTGCGATGCCATGACGAGATGAGTCTGTGACAGGTCGGGACATATCAAGGCGCTGCCTACCTCTATTAGTTGCAAGATAAGACGGGCAGAATAAGAACAAGGGCTGGTTATGTATACCTATATCAAGATCTAATCGGATAGGCGGTAAGTTCTCAGCTTTAACCTACTGTACCTCTATGAAGAAGAGTCTCGAGGCAGATGGTCTAAGCCGTATAAGACTACATGTATGTATATGCCATGTATGCGTACTGTTGCTTCGTGCGCTAACACAACCAGGAAAGTATATGTGTATACAGGACTGACATTAGTACCTAGACGTACCTCCTCTTCCAGTTTAAAATTGACGTCCCTTTTGTACCACTGCGGGCTATTTTGATCTCGACGGCCCGTAACGAGCTCACTAAAAGATACATGAATCGTTTTGTTATGCTTCCAATGATGGGTAACACCATTACCTACTAGTAGAGCTGAGTTTTCGCCATGGGTTGAACTTGATAGAGGTTGCATTAAACTAGGCGGCTGCATAAAGATAAGTAGATCATATCGCCGTGAACTACCTTGAACGTAGTCGTGCGTCCCTTGCAATCGATCAGGTACAGTAGGCCTGTCGGTCTGTCAGGGGAATAGAAACCGATCTGGTCTGAGGGGCGCATCAACCTACAGGGGGCCAGGATAACGGCAAGGTGGATAGATAAACTACTGCGCTCGGCCACATTCACTGAAACTCATCGGTTGGATTTCGGAGGAGTAAAGAGGAGAGAGTGTGAAAAAGGAGAGTGAGTTTACGAAGAGAGCATGCAGGAAGTTAGCCGATTGCCCTCGAGCACGTAGTAAGTCGTGTTATTTTAGTAGGCATCTTGTACTGTAATAGTAATACCTACCTAACCTACCCTCAGGTCTGCTCAGGCTGTTGTCGGTCTAAGATGCTAAATATTTAGACTAGGGTTGGATTAGGTAAATTGAACAGCTGCGGTTGGCCCGGCTAGGGGACTTTCCATAAACCAATAGGGATGGCGATTCCAACGTTCCTCTTATCGTTTTCGGTACCCGGTTTTCTGTTTGGTCTAGCTGCAGGTTGTTGTGCAGAAATGAAAATGCCGGTCGATCTGGCGTCTCTACAGCTTCATTCATGAACCTTTCGTCTTTCCAACTGCTGGGGTTTCGCCTGTATCGATAAATTGCAGGTTTACGGCTCCAGCCAAATGATATCTACTTAGCAAGAAATTTAGCTCCTTGACGGCTCGTACTTACCAGCATACTATGTCAATAGCTGGGGTAGTAGTAGTATGGGGTATATTAGCTATGAGCTACCTACATCTTACTACGAAGCAGGTTAGTTGAGGAGCTGCAGCTTAAAGGCTATCTTAGAATAGTGCCATCGGCGAAGTGCCGGCTCGCCAATGTGCACTAAATACACCACCTCAGCAACCAACCCTTTACAAGAGCCCACATTTATATTTCGTCGCCAAGCTTTGCAAAATCTCTGCAAAAGATTGGCTTATAATTATCTAATAAGTTGCTTCTGTATACACTAGCTAAGAAAAAAAGGACCGGAGTAGGTAGTGTGGAGAGAGCTGGACCTGCCAAGTGCTCACTCGTTATGTTTATACAAGGACGGTTCCTTTTCAGACAATGGCATGCATACCGAGGTACGTTCTAGCGTCTGCGCATTGAGCGGCTCGGTGTCGGAAGGGGTTGGGCCATCCCCATTATGCCCGCTGCCGGTTGTACCGCAGTGATTAAAATGAAAATGAAATAAAGGATACTCTCGATGATATCTGGGCACTGGATCGGAAGAAAGGAGATACGGTAGATGTAACTGATTACCCAGTATGGGGGAGGGTGTTTGTGCAATTACACCCGAAAGACATGATTGGTGAGTGTCACGTCCAATCGCCAAGTCGGAGCCTACCCAACATGTAGGTACGTTAGATATTGCATGTCCTGATTGTCATTTCATGTACGGCCAACCCCCTCATTCGTGGGAGGGGTTCGACGCATGTGATGAAAACCAACAGCAGAACTTACATGGAACGTCGGAGAGAAAATTGAGCTGTAGACTCGACATCTCACCTACCTACTAGGTACTGACTACATCTGACCTTATTACTATGTTCATACCAGTCATATTCGCGCTCTTATGATGATACCGACTTAGACAGGGGGGGGATTCTTTGTTTCTATTACTACCTACCGTTTTTCTATTGGCAGCAAGCAGTCTTAACTAATACAACCAGTGTGGTAGCTGGAGAAAAGAGGTTGGGTGAAGTACCAGTATAGGTCCGAATTTCCAGCAACCTATTACGTACAAACTCCTCAACAAAAGGTGACTTTTTTTTTTTACTTTCTCTTCTTCTATGTACTATTCTAGAAGCGAGGAGCCGCTCCGTGTCGTCACTGAGTAAGTGAAGTCACACGCCGTCCAACGACGTCACGGCTGATTCCCTGACTTAGTGATCTATTCTGAACAACTCCGCGGAACCGTTTTCTTGGATAACGTAAGACGCCCAATTTAGAGGTAATACCGCCTGCTTTTTGATATTCTTCATTTCAGCTCTTTTCTTTTCGCCGCTTACTCTCGGCTTATTTTTATTTCATTTCAATTTTTGGTACTTTGATTACTGAGGTTCTAGCCCTAGCCAAAAGATAAAAAGACTAATAATGATAGATAATATCTGAATCAAAATGAGAGAAGTAGTAGGCGAAGTCGGAATGCGACGTGCCTATGCCTATGCCTAGGCATACTGTAAGTCGATTGCGGGGTATTCTGTACAGTCTTCTAATGCTAGAAGGTAGGGTCGTAGTAAAAGATGTACCCCGCGGCTTGTCCCCACCAATCCAACTCCTTTCCCCCTGAAGGTACCAAACATAGATCTTCCCTTTTTCAGCCCTGTCGACGACATCTCTCTCCCTCTATCCGCGCTTATCTCTGTGATGTAGCTCCACACTGATATTGTCACCGGCCTCCATTGATAACAACATACTGCTTGAAACAACCAGTTATCCCAATGTGCCCGGAAGTCAGCATAGATAGAAGCACGTTCCGCATCGGAGGTCCCTGCAACATAGTATGGGGCACTGTCCTACTTAGCGCAATGGCGCGAGAATTCGTCATGCCTTATTCTCGGTCGATTGGAGCGCTAGTGCAGTGTAAATACATTATTATGTAGATAGGCTCCTTTCAACTACATGCTAGGGAATGAATTCCATGAGTTGGCGGCCAGGAAGTCCCCGAAATCATTGTAATTGTTCTGGTCAATCCACTATGGGTATCTTTTCATCAGCCCCCTTCTTTCGACTCGGGTACAGATGCAGGTGCAGATCTGCTGAGGGGAATCATGTGCGCACTTACTGATACATCCTGAGGTATCGATGCCGGCAGCTGTGGTATCTGTGGTACCTCATCCGTCGGACCCCTGGTTAGGGCGTCAAATTGGTTCTGGAGAAGCCGGTCAGTATGAATTGGACGCGCAAAAACAATAATAGCTCGGCGGGGAGTTAAATAGACAGGGCTCGAGACTCTTGACACTTTTGAAAAATTGCAAATCAAGTGCTGCTCACCCAGTCGTATCCATTCTGCATATGTAGAACACCCCATGGGTCAGCTACGTTTAGGTGCTGCTGAACGCTGGTATCACCAAGGCCCTCGACTGAGGCGAGACTTGGGTCTATCATCTCGAAGTTGGAGAAATCCGGTTCCGGGGGTCTTATCGCATTGTTATTATTGACAATGCCATTATATACGTCCGAAGAACGGTTGGCTTGTACGTTGTTCAGGGTCATGTTAGATAATGATGAACTTTGTTCATCAGAGCTGCTGGTTGATTCTGTCGGGATGCCATCAAGTGACAACTCGGAGATTCCAAGGCTCGTCCCCAGCTGTGTTTGGATTCTCTGAAGCATTGTTCGCACGACGGTCGCCGCCTTACGACAGTCCGCTACCGTGACAGCCACTGGCAAAATATAGGTCAGCCACATAAGTTGTCCTGAAGATAGAAAAGAGACGTTGGGGTATGAATAGCCTACTTTCCACCCATATTCTATAGGAATGTATGAGCATTTTGATCAAGGACTCTTTGGTAACAGGCGGTGTACAAGTTGCCATCCAGCCAGCACCGTCTTCGTCGTTCTCGTTCTCTTGTTGCAGGGCGAGGGCAATTGCCATGTCCGCCAACAAAAAGTCATTGATGGCCAAGGAAGCGATGAACCATCCGTTTTGCGCGAGTATGGCTCCCGGCTTGGTCGCCTCGAACATTGTGCTCTGATAACTTAGTAGCGCTACGGCAGCCTCGAGACATGTTCGGCGGGAGTAATCATGTTCTTTGAGCCGTCGCGGATCGACAAGGTATCTGCGGTGTAATACTACAAGACTTGAAGTCAGTCATCACAATCTACCAGTACTTCGGCCAACTCAAGGGTATGAAGGCTCGCCCCTTGTCATATTAAGGACATACTCTGGAAGCCTCTCACGTCTTCGAAGTAAGAAAGCGACACTAGAAGTTACTTACCACATCTACTCTTCTGGTACAGGGACGCAAGTCCGAAACGCTGTATGACGAGCATCGGCGCATCGGTAACACACTCAGAGAGAGGTTTGACCTTCACTATAGTTCGCTGGAGTCAGTGATAACTCTTCTAGGTGAGGAAGTAAAGGGGTTTGGGAGTTCTGTATGCTTCTGAGACACGTTCTTTGCCCTAGTAGGAGGATTTTACCTCTACAGGCGCTCAAATCGAGAAGAAAACGACTTTAAGGGTAACTTACTGAATGCCGGCACGGTTGACCAGACATCCTGAATACGGGCATCAACACGCATGATCTCGGCGTACGTAGGTAAGGTTAACGAGTGAGATAGCCGCGCAACAAGACCGAATCCGCGCGCTACCCTTGCTTTGTTGATCGGGTAGCTATCAACACTCAATGTCAGTAATAGCTATAATACCAGCGTAATGTGAAGGCTCGCAAGGGCGTACGAATCTAGTTCAGAAGGTCAAGAGTTTTCACGATCTGACATATTGGGGGGAGAAGACATGTATTCCGAAGACTAAACTTACGTAAGGGGTGTATAATCGGTCATGGGACGCGACGGGGGGAGTTCAGTGCTATCCTCATCGAAGTCTGAGTCCAGAAGGTTGCGTGGCAAGGCAGTATCGCTTTCGATGCCATGTATCATGCAAGGCAGACCCAAGTGAAAAGACACCATCAGGTCGATTTGAACAATTAGATTCCACATCCGCCGACGCATTTCACCCTGGTAGGGCGTGATACGCGGCAATCTGCTGGGATCTCTGTGCAAACCCATCTTCAGCATCAACCGGATGAGAGTCGAGCATAGGAGATAGCAATTCAGCTGCGAGACGCGGTTGACGAGGAAATCGGCCTCCGTATACAGAACCATCGCTTGCAATGTGAAGGGCCCTGGTTGTGAGTACTTTCCCCAAATCAAAGCAAAACCGCATGCGCCTCGGTATTGTCGGAATCTGTCCACTGCGAGGCATCAGAAGTCAGAAATTACCGTTGACAGCGAATATTTGATGGATTATTGAAATCCATTTCAGGGGGCATGTGGTCGTGCATTGCAGGTGGACTTTGCCAGAAGAGAAATCAAAGGACCAGGGATACATACTCGCTGGCGTATCGGTATCAATTTCTAGCTCGTGAGGTGCTTGGAAGGAAGAGAAGAAGATCCCGAGCGCTAGGATCATGAACAGCGTGGCTATCCAATGAATATCAGCTGCTTGTCTGTTTTTGAGGAATTCATTGTATTGTTTCGTGAAAGTAGGGATATGAATGATATCTGACAACATATTAGTATGATGGTATTCCATTAACGTGCACTCGAGGCTGCTGGGGATATACGCACGCTGAGAGGGGCTGTTTGAGTTGAAATAACGGTTCATTAATCTGTCCATGATATGTTTTTCTGGTAGTAGAGCCAACAATTCTCCTTTGTTTTGAGGTGCACCCCTTGAAAGTATGAGCAACTCGCTCGGTCCTAGGCTCTCGTAAGGGTCATCCACTACCATCATTTGTCTAAGTTAGCTACAACAAATTTCAAGGAGACCAAAAATCAGTTTAACAGCGTATAAGATTAGCAAAACATGATTACGGCCATACCCTGACTCTCTGCGTCATTGGAAATGGCCGTAGTAAGTAAAAAACCCCGATAATCACTTACCATCGACGTCGGAATCTTCGGGATCCTCAAAGTAGGTCTTAAGATCCTCGAGCTAGATTTTGTCTTTTCTCAGTTCTCCGCTCCCGGACATTTTGAAAAGGTAAGTGCCACTCACGTCTTCTAAAATTGCCATGAAATGTGTGCCGCCCACATAGTTCGTTGTGCTTTCATTGTGGACTACAGAGCCGCCATTGTCGTATTTCCGGCTCGACTCGGGAGTATCACTATCGTGACCACCGCCACCACCGCCATCGACCTCGACCATCCCGCGCACCATGCCCTCAAGTCGTTTCAGTCGAGCCGCCATGGTCTTCGCGGGCTTAACCTTTTCCTGTCGAGGGGCGTAAGCACATGCATCTGGCCGCCCTTTCTTCAGACACTGGCTGCAGGGCGTGAGCCGATCACACTTGAGCTTCGAGGTGCGACATGGGTGACATGATAGCAAGACACGGGTACGCTTCGCTGGTGCCGACGATGTCGACAGGGCGGTCTCTGGCGAATGATCGCTACTACTGTCAACTCCTCGGGGACTTTTGCTCGGTCTATTCTTGCCCTCGAGGGATGCCATATCTCCGGCTGTATCCCCGAGTAACCAAAAGAAGAGAATCAGTCCAGCCTTCGAGACTCAATATCAATTAATAGCAAGTAATCAATTGATTGTTAAGGTCCTATTCGATCTAGAGCCTCGATACGGGATTTTGCCCAGCTGTTTAGGATCTTAATTTGTACTAACAGATAGAAAGTACTTACAGGATCTACAGGACGTAATCAAGGGATTGCGGTTTTGTTGGAAGTTCCTAAAATAGCGACACGACCCATGGCTAGTCGTTGTCTAGTGTGTAAAGCCCCCGCAAAAGTCCGTCTGAGTGGTCCATTTTTCCTATCAAAAATGGTGAGATCAAATAAGCGACAAAGTAAGAAACTGCCCATCTTACTATGCAAGAGGTTGAAAACAAGAGGAATATAGAAAGTTGAAAAGGATGGGGAAATGTCAGTTGTTATTGCGCTGGAAAGGCCAACATAAATTGTTAATGTTCCTTCTCCCGCCTTTTTACATGTTGCTGCTGTATGACCCAGTTTCAGTTGAATTTGGTTCGAGTTAGCCGCATGTGAATGCTAGTTGTCACTGGCTGCTAGTGTGTATACGCATACTTGTAAACGCAACCCGCAGCCTGAAAAGGCGTCTAATGAGTGAAACGAGCATATATCATTTCGGTTTCATTCCTGTACTATTTTCCCCAGCGGGTATAAGTAAGGCATGAAAGTTGGCGAGTATAAAGGTGTCTAGGTAAACACGTCTGTTCGGTTCAGAATATCGAAAAATGACTACCTGATAAGTTTCTTAAAGGTAAACACTGTAAATGTTTCAGGATTATTACAAACCAACGATCTCCTACTCCTTTCATGCGTGAACCAAGAATGTCACTATGGGGGGTATATGCTACAGACTCTATTTCACGTTATGGGAGTGGCTGTGTTGTAGCTACCTGATACTGATCCCCGTTGGAGTATATATAACACATACCCATCATCGCCGTCGTCTGACTCATGTCTGCGCTATGCGCCCCGCTCCTATAGAAACACATTCCTGCCTCATGAAGTAGGTAATATACAATATTATAAAAAATGGACCCGCCAGCTGTAAAATAAATCGTAAATTGTATAAGGGCAATGCTGTATTGGAGTTGGCAAGTGATGCATAAATCCAAGCCCGCAGCGATAAATGAAAACACAGTCTCATAAGAGACCGAGAGCGATATATCACCAGACAATCCTAGTAGCGCGCGTCCGCAAATCCGGCATACCAGGAATCAATCCTCTAGTGCCGCATTGAATTATAGCAACTTGTTTTTGAAGATCAAATTCGACAGCTCGAATCATAACTCGTTTCCTTTCTGGTATCAGGTTCGGTTCAACTCTCGTCTGCGGTGACAATGGTGAACTTTCTCTCCGACTTCCCCAACGTGCATTGCCACCGGGGCCCAAAGGAATATCCTCTCCAAATACTGGCGAACCATTGGACATTGACCCAGGGCTCCCAACAGATAATCTACTGGCTTCAGTCGAGCTTGAAACGGGGCGTGGCAAGTCAGTTAACCCGTCATCTTCCTCCTCGATTGCTGCTATCCAGCTTCCTATACGGGCACAGAGCTCGCTATCCCACATGCCTTCTCGTCGTGAACTGGTGCGTAATAATTGGATAGCTTGTTGACGAGTGAGGGGCTCACGGCATTTTGTGGCGACGACGAAGAGCGGTGGTATGATGCCCAGATCTGCGCTGAAACTTGGCTTAATGTGTCGAGCCGTGTATTCACCGCCGAAGATGTCTCCATGAGCAGACTGGTGTTGACAGAATTCTGGATTGGGGCATCTTTTTGCGGCAGCCCGCCGCTCTTCGTCCCCAATTACTTCCATAGCGAAGTTAACAATATCCCGAAAGAAAGATAGGAATTGGTCAAATTCCGATTCGCTGTCACTGAATGTCATATTAAAGAGGATGCGGCCCATGATCTGATTCATCTTTAAAACTGCAATCGCCGTCTTTTCTTGTGTGCTCTTCGCTGGGGCCATACGAGAAGCAAGAATTGGGTCGAATGCTCTCGACCAAGCTTCCATTTGTTCGTCAAAGCTCTTCCCATATTGCTTGAAATCTGTGGGGAGGATATTCATGGGACTCATTTTCACATATGCCGACATCTCCTCGGTGAATCTCATAATCCTCTCGCAAAGTGTATCCCAGGCTAGTCTCCCGTCGTGTAATGATGGGAATACATCTGGAATCTCAGCTTTATTTGTCGATACGGGTGGCCCTCCATCAGGAGTTGACGGTGTCGTCACCCCAACCTGTGGGGTCAGGCGAATGACGTAGGGTTGGGGGAAATGGAAGGCGAGGTCATACGATTTTGCCTGAATAGCTAGTCGGGTGAACATTTGAATGAGGTCCTGCTCAACAGGCTCCTCAGGTTGCGGAAGACTGGCTCTGCGTCGTTCAGCACGAAGTGTTTCTAGCAGGGCAAGCCCACCTTGAATTTGTCGAATGGCCTGCTTATGATCGCCGATGAAAGAGTCAAAGCAGGCCAGTAAGACGGATGCCATCAGACTCATCCTCTTTTTGGCCTGATCATTGGAAGCTGAGCTGACTACCGCCTTAATGGCCAGGCCATAATGCTTGAAAGCGATTTCCCAATGTCGATTAGCATTGTCCGACAGATCGATCTCGGAAGGTGAACCAGGTGGGGACTCCGACATCTTCTCAAGCGTCTTGTAGAGAGCGCCTAGGGCAACGACAGCATGCCTTATTGAGTCCTCAGAATGACATTCTTGTAGAACTCGCCTAGTCCAAAACGCAGAATCGAAGAATCCAGACAGCTCACTAGCGGTATTGTCCCTGAACAACTGGAAATACTGGCCTTCGCGGGAATCAAAGGGGATAATGGATGGCTGGTGAAGTATCAATGCACTGTACTTGGGGGTTTCCGGGGGTGTGAGGGCTCTGGTGTGCAAAGGCGCTTGAAGGACGGGAGAAAGTCCGGGGGCTACGGCGAGGGGCCGTTGCGCAAACGTGGGCGTTCGCACGAGGATGGCTTGGTTCGGTTTAGGCGCAATTCTTATCTCTTCGTAGATCTTAGGTTTGGGAGGTGGAGGGTATCCGGCGCAGTGTTTCTTGGAGCGCACGCATTGGGTACATGCTGGTCGCTTCTCGTCACATTTGATACGTCGTTGTCTGCGACAGTAGGTCAGTAGTCTGACATGGTTTAACTTGTAGGGCTGGGACTTTTCCCAGGCCACTCCCTGGCCACCGTCAGGGACCAAATGTGGTCTCAGCACTCACTTGCAATTATTACAGCCGGTCTTGACTTTTGGTCTGCTGGCCCGAACTTTCCTCGGCTTCTGAGCATCACCGTAGCCACCGCCACCACTCCCTCCTCCGACCAACCCATTGTCCAAGGGCGACGCACACGGCATGGTTATCCCCAGCATATGTGAATTGGCGTGTCAAACAGAGCGCGTACTGTCGCAGGGATTCGCACGCGCAACCATGACAATGCGGCGTTGACGTGAAAGTTTCACGGGCAACTGGACTCGATATTGCCCTTTGCCCTCGGCTCGACTTTAGCAATGCGACCACCGCCACACACCCCAGTCGCTTTGGGGACGGAAACTAATCGTCCTGTCGTGGCGCGTCTCTATTATTAGCAACTGCGCGCTCTCTGTCTTGAGTTGGAAAGACTGGCTCAGTATCATCAGTGAGGATAGAAGAGACAGCAGATGATTATCCTGTTGTAGTCTAATCTATATGTAATGAATTATGGTAGTAGCCTTTGCTCTGTGGAATGAAAACCTGGACGATTGAGATGAGCGGATTGTGTAGAGGAGCGAAGTAGTAGGTATATTAGTGTAGCGTAGACGCGCGGATGACAATTAATTGTCACTCGGTTGAAAGAATTTAGATATGGTGTTTCGTTGACGGGCAGGGCTAAAGCAAGGCCGGATAAGTGCTCCCTCCCTACTATGGAAAATCCCTGTCGCCGACAAGATGGCGCTATGGTGGGTAAGGCGCCGGCGCTATGCACTGGGGATACGGAGAGACGGAGAGACGGAGAGATCAGGGTCTTTATCGTCAAGGGGCCAAAGTCGTTCGGGCTTGCCAGGACAGCTGCTGAGGAGGTGGGTTGGGGCTGTAGTAATAGGGAGATAGCTATTTGAAGTTTCCTGTGAGGAGGGGCGAGTGCCCGCCTATTTGGATCGTGTAATTGTACGACCTTGGTGGACCCGGTGTATCCGCCGTCTTGGGGAGACGACAGGTATGTACCTCCTAGGTACCTATGTAGGTCTTAGAGACTAGGTCGGCGGTTAAGCACACTTCTGATCTCGATAGCCTTTGACTGATGGTACCTTGTCGTGTAGATCTTAGTGCATATGGGTGAGCTCAGGTATACCTTGAGCAGTAGATAGTCTTGACGAGGTTGGGTACGTGTAGAGTCGCGAGGTCGCCGCAAAGACTATCCCGTATCCGACGATGCAATATATATACCTCTACTTACTTATGTGCCGGTATGCTAGGTATCTTCGAACGTCAGGCCTTTGGCAAAAAGAAAACCTGAAGGCTATAAAAGGAGGCGGCCGGATGGGCTTGAGCCCCAGTCTTCGTTTGCTGAGACGCCCACAGTGCAATTTGGCAGGCCGGCCTGCCTACATACATGTAGTACCCGTGAGATTAGGTATGTGCTCGAGGTACCTACATACTGTGATAGGTACATGTATGCAAGTTAGCGGGTGTACATGTAGGCAGGCTACTACCTGGCCTCCCTCACTTCTAAGAGGTAGCCAACTACAGTCTGCTGCGGGCGAACTGACCTCTACAGATGATGAGATATAGTAGGCGATAGTCTGTGCATTCCAGGCATTTGGCAATTGGCATTTGGCATTTGGTCATAGCACAGCCATGGGCCGGGGCTCACGCTAGGTACTGGTTGTACAGTACGTGTTGCCTTATGCAGCCTGAGATGTAGCCCTAACGTATCCACCTGGGACGGTAACTGGGGGCAGGGAGCCGGGCGCTCGCTTCGCTCCGCTGTTTAACGGGAGCCGGCTCTCGGCCAACCGATTCTTTTTGTGACCCTACTCCCTGGGAATTCTACCTCTTGCATGGCTAACGATGAATTTGGCGGTGTCATGCCCGAGCATCTTTTACAGGAATTGGATTTTTTTCTTTTGTTTGTTCTGTCTTTGTTGATGGCACGTTGCACCAGCTGCATAACGCACTAGCTATACTCAGTAACCGCAGCCTGCTAAGCATGCGCGATGTGACCAGGGCAGAACCTGCAGAACACCCGACAGGATTTAGGGCAGAAGTTGTCAGGGGTAAAATATAAGTATGCTTACTTACTACCTCTACATGTGTAGGTACGTATTGTATTGATGCAGTTATTTGGGATTCTATTGGGATTCTAATGTCTACTGTTCTACTACTGTGTAAAGTGACGCAGGCTTATGGCCTTGGATGATTTCCTGGCGTCTTTTTCTCGGTACAATAACTCCTCAATTATTATTGAAAAAGGAAGTAGCAACTGCTAGCGGTCGTCGATTTTCCCAGGAGGAAAATAATTAAACTAAACCAAGGCACATAAGCGTCCTGCTTGTGCATTATCACGCAGTACTGATCACGTATCTATGGTAATGCTTCACTAAAATTCTTAGGTAGCTTTAGCGAGAAAAAAAAACACTCTCTAAGTGGTGCGCAGAGGTTTTACCAAACTCGGTAAATGAGTCCGCTACCTCATTAAGCACGTACTCTATAAGTAAGAGGTAGGTACCGGTATGCTTGGCTGGCTAAACAGATATTTGTAGTAGATATTTACCATGCGCACCAATATGAAATGTCATTACGGAATACTAGTATATATTTTATCTGCCATCTTTACACAGCGCTGGAGGTAACAACGGCCTTGCTCCACTACATGAAATCCTGTCCGCCGACTTCATGTTGTGTCGTCTTCATCGAAGCCAACAGCATTATTTTCTGCATGGACCAAATATCATCCTGCGCGGATTCGGCCCGCGTTGGATGATGAACCCAAATTCTCATCATAATGATACCCACCAGTTCAGCCCTATATCAAACCATCCCCCAATAATCATCAAGCGCGACAAACGCATACCATCCTTCTAGCGACGGGAGCGGAGAAAATGCTTCCTGCTACTGGTATCTAACTCGGGTAGGCAGTAATCATCGTTCTCCACCAAATCCAACGCATCTCATCCCTAACTTCGAATGAATGACTGCGCCGCTATGCTGCCGCTACTAACGGACCACCTAACCAATCCCAGAACACGGCACAAACTAGAAAAAGCGCCTCGAGGTCAGCCCTATGGACCAAACCCCCACCGATCGCAAGTTCGGGTTCGGGTTCTGGTTTGGAATCAATCGATACAACGCCGGCGCTGACAATTCGTCTGGACGGTCGGCGGCCTCATTGCCACCCGTTCGGAATCGAATGAATCACCGGTGAGCGCCGGTGCTGGAGGAATGGAGTAGCAACACCTACTATGCCGATTATTTGCCGTGACATACACGGTATTCAATGAAACTGCTCGGTAGTGACGTGGATTTTCCCAGGATGCCTACCTAATCACCCAAGCGCCGTACTTGGCTCGTATTGGCTGCGCAAAGACCTGCTTCGTCCATCCTCACAGATCAACGGTGGAGAAGATAAGTATTCAAATGTTTCAATATCACTATATTTTCGTGTCACGGCCATCCATGTAGGTGCGCGTCTCGTACTTCTTGATCACGACCGACCTACTGTATAGTACGATCTGCTAGTTACCTATAAGGATGTTTACACAGACAGTTCCTTTTCTGCTCTGTAGTAACGTGGTAGTACCTGTATACACGTATGCAAGATATACTGTAGGTACTGTACAGTTTCGCTTAAGATGGGAACACACTTATCATCACTAGCGTAGGTGTGAACTGAAACAATTCGAGCTTTCCAGTCGAAGTCGTCATCAGCCAAATGCAACTCCATTACTTGCCAATCTGAGAAATACGTCTGCTAATCTCCCTGCTTTACCAAGACACAAACAGCCATGGCCGCGTTGACGTTCTATGCAAACGCCTCTACACTATCTCGTCACCTCAAAGCACACCGCACTTTCTGAGCATCTCGCCAATGAAAAGCAGTCTTGCCATGTAGTATATCGGAGGCTCTTGGAGTCTGACTCAGATAGCCTATGTCTATGCCTATCCTATGCACCCTGACCTCACCCACCCACAACCAGATCCCTGGTGAAAGGTATACTAAGTAGTACCTAGTAGTGTACGACCTGAACCCTTATCCGCTTCGTGTTCCCAGGGAGTGCTGTGCATGGTCGGAGGCACCGGCCCTATATCTCTAGAAGTTATCGTCGGGTCTGACCCCGTTTTCCCCAGGATCGTCCAACGCCTCTCTTGATAATCGATGGTCTTTTGGGGCTCTACTAGTAAGAATGGGGACATGCACAGAAAGATAATACTGTATACCGCTATGCTACCTGGACTCGAGTTCTTGCCAGCATTCACTAAGCCGCGACTAGCGCCGTGGAATACAGCGAGCCATACCTTGGGCCGCAGAACCAACTCCTTTTTGAACTCTAAGGTTACACATAGTATTTACCATTTGAAATCGGCTCCCAAGCAGGATGAGTCTTTTATACTAATCACAATCATAAGGTATTTGCATAAAAAACACAATGCCAAAGCCGACCTAGGCACTGCTCAGTAGCCTTACGAAATCAAATCGATTTGCTTTTCTCCAAGACCCAAAGATCCAAAGACCCGTATCCAGCAACTAGTTGCGATCTGACGTCTGAATTATAGTCGCACAATCAGGTAGGTAGTTGCCGAGCCGGCAGCAATGTCACAGCATGAACAAGCAGCGCTAGAGAACAACTAAAACCGCCTACGCAGGCCCCAGCAAAGCTCGTTACATATACGTAACCTGTATACAAGTAGGTATGGTTCGCGAGCATCGTCATATTGGAGGTACCTGGTATGAGCCTAAAAGATGCAACAGCTTCGTTGCTATTGTTTTTTGGCGCATTCTGCGATCAATCTCACTCTGTACGCTGCTGCCTTGTGAAAAGTTGAATTTGCAGGAGAGCAAATTCCGAGCGCATATGCAGCACAGCACCAGACAAGACCCAAGCCTTCGGAGAAACATACATGATGAAGGCTGGCTGCGGCAGGTAAGAACGTCCAACTGATCACCAAGCTCACCGGAGAATGGTGAGATTGCACTAGATAGGTACTCACCCAGCGGTTTGCTGCCTCGCCATTCATGCCCTTTCTGGGCGCTCGAACGGACGAGGTTTCAATTTTTGCGAGTCCCGGTGTTGCAGTGCATCGGCGATGACTCGGTTCAACGCAAATTACAGTGATACAGTGTCCCTACCGGGCCGCCTCTTTGACCGCCGCATATCGCTGAACGCGTTCACGCTTAGAATGTAATTCTTACAAGGCCCCCACGATGTCAAGCATAATCGAGAAACGTATGCGATCGGAATATTAAGCGGCTGCCGGCATGTTCTGGTTGGCCTCAAGCCCGGCGGTTTAAGGACAAGGTAACCAACGATCGGATGTTAAATCTGGGGGCTAAGAGGTAGAGGGGTGGGGGGTCTCCTATCGAAGTATTTTGTGAGAGGTAGGTAACCTGAGCGTTACAATAGTACCCTAATCAGTCATCGGTCAGATACCTAGGTAGTCACAATATCTGAATTCCTCACCTCGTTCTTGAAGTATCCAATTGCCAATGATATACCATACCATACCATACTATAATACTACTATGTATACCACATTGCCTTAAATTGCACAGCCTCTATGGAGTTCAGAATGGCGGAGAAAATGACCGGGCGCGGGCATGGGCATCGTCACCGACTCGGCGGGGCGCAGTTAAACCGAAAGCAAACTCCGCCGCGTGCGCGGATATCGCCGAGTTACAATGAGTTATTCTATACGTGCCCTCAACCTACATATACGGTTGTTTGTTTGCTTTTTGGTCTGCGTCATTGCCGTGGCGTGGCCTTGCGTGACGCAAGAAGGGACGTTGGTTGAAGGGAGAGACCAACGGTGGCATACCTAGTAATACTGTAAGTGTCGGCATTTTCAACAATGCCTCACCATGCTGTCGGTATGCTGCGGCAGTACTGCGGTTTGTTGCAACCATGAGAGGAGCTGGGAGGTTAGTCAGAGATGCATGGGTGCTGGTCCCTATCAGCAGCCCCTAAGCGGCCCTTATTTTCAAGCGCTTCCCATACGCCTTCGAGCCTGCATTGAAGACTGGAGCCTAGGTAAAAGTCGCTTAAGCAAAGATCCTGGAAGACAACCCTATCGGAAAAAGAGTAGGTATGTTGAAGCCAAGAAAATGAGGGACAACTATTAGATGCGCGAAGATAGTGGATATAGGCAGTACCAGGAGTTGAAAATACGGCCCGTTGGTAGAGGTAAGTATCTATCTAATCTGTAGCGTCGACCTCTTACCGAGGCTACCCTCTGTTCCAGGGTAGCTGTCTTATCTCTTATCAGATGTAGCATTTCCCTGTAAAAAAGTTCAAGGTCAATTGCCATTTCGCATCGCAAGAGGCAAACCATACGACCGCCATCAACGCCAAATCTATACTCTAAAGACGACATACACCCTCCAATGAACGAAGCGTAAATACGACTAAACTACTACCATCTGAAAATCAAGAACCCGGGACGCCAAAAAAGCGACAATGGCGTCCTCATCGTCCACACCCACAATACCACCCCCCCCTTCATCCCAATCGCAAACCTCACCCTCCCCCGCCGCCGACCAACACAGCAACAACAAAAACCCCCTGATCCACACCGTCGCGCTCGGCGTGACGCCCCTCGCCCTCCTAGCCCTGTTCCTGCCGCCGCGCCGCCTGGACCTGCGCGCGACCATGCTCGGCGGCGTGGCGCTCTGGGGCACGAACCAGCTGGCGCAAGACTACAGCGGCAAGTCGTTCGCGCAGCGCTTCTCGTCGCGCATGGCCCTGCTCGCGGGGACGGAGCTTCCGGAAAAGGCCAAGGCGACGCAGGCGCGGCTGCGCGACGAGAAAGAGCGCAGGGAGCGACTGCGGGCTCTGCGGGAGGAGATGATTCAGTCCGGGAGGGCGCCGGCGGAGGTGGAGAGTTGGACGGAGGGGCACAAGAGGGCGTTGCTGGAGGCTTATGAGAGGCAGCGGACGCAGGGAACGGTGGAGGCGGTGGCGGGGGAGAAGAAGGGGGTTCTGGAGAAGATATGGATGGGGGATGCTGCGCCTGATTGGAAGGAGAAGCGCGATCAGAGGGAGAAGGAGGCGCTGCAGGAGGGGGGCGGTGGGTATTTGGGCCTTATTACGGAGCAGATTTCTGAGGTTTGGGGGGGTGGGAAGAAGAATGAGGGAGATGCCTCTGAGGACAGGCCGGGTGATGATGGGAAAAAGTCATGAGGGGTCGGGTTTTGCGCCGGTGTGAAAGTAATCGGTGTTGCATTGTGAATGTATATTTACCTGTATATTAAGTGCGGTGTGCATTAGACGGGGCATACAGTCTGGAGTTGAGTATATTTTGGGTACCATACGCTGTATGAAATCTCGCATCTTCTGATATCAGGTATATAACACTTGAGACTCGTTATCAACACAGCTGGCTGGTCTTACAGTTTCCTGCGAATACATCATACTGACCATTACCAGGCCAGCCAAGACTTGCACTCGTAATCGTGATGATCCATCATTCTTATCCTCGAAGAGAAACAAAGCAGTTTGTTGTCCACGCCCAAACACCGGGGTACGATGAACAGGATCCCCTGATCGCAAGCTACAAGGCTCTTGACTGTAACGCCGCAGAAGGAATCCATTTTAATTATATTTTAAAAGGTGGACTGCGATATGCCCGCCTTCTCACTTTGTTTTAAATCGCGTGCGGCCCTTTTCTTTGCTCTTTTGGTCCTCATTCGTGCCTGCTCCTTCGCTTTCCGCACTGCCTTCTTTTTCACTATTAGAAGTATAGTTAGCGATCCATCATTGAGTAGTTTACTGTAAGTTAAAGAGAGAGGACTCATAAGCCCACAACAGCGGATATAACATAACCTGCAGTGGCTCCGTGTACTGGGCACAGAGCTAGGAGTAGAAATATAGGGGGTGTTCACATACCTCGAACCTCGTCCTTCGACTCCAAATTCGCGATGTACTTATCAACTCTGTACTGCACCTCTTCTTCTTGTTCTTTTGAACAAATATCTGGAATACGTAGCTTCTTCTTGATGATCTCTCGCTCTCTCTCGACGAGCTTGATCCGTCTTCGTGCCTGGCGGTTGAGCCCACTCGGAGGCCCCGTTGGCTTGGGACCCTGTCCGAAGCCTCGTCCTTCATCATCGTCGTCTAGCTCGTCTAGCTCGTCTTCGAATTCTTGTGTCTTCACGTCGGTAAGGTTTATAGGCGTTGGGTTCGTGTCGATAGAATAGAGCATGGCGCCCCCTTCGGCGCTGTCATCTTCGGCCTCGACTTTGGCCCGTTTCCCCTTTCTATCCTTATCCTTGCCTTTCCGCTTGATTTCTTTTGACTTTGAAGATCCCGTTATCGGTGTGTCCTCGGACTGCGCTTGTGTTAGGGTGTGTGCCGGAGTCTCGTGATAGATGCGGTTGACTACTTACAGATTCAACATCTACTGATGCACCACCATCAGACCCATCATCCGATATATCGCTGGGTGGCGCCGTGTGCTTCTTCTTCTTCCCTGGCTTCGTCACCCTATCGTCGGACACCTTCTTCTCCGGCTTACGAGACGTGTCCTTCGTGGCAGCCTTCTCCTTTTTGACGGACCTCTCCTTCGCCATGATGCGGAGTACGAGACGAGACCACGCGATGATTCCTGGGGTGAGTTTACGGGGTGTTCTAAATGTTCTAATTGAAGGGGCGAGGCTTTGGAATACCGGACGATAGAAGACCTTTCGGGTAACTGGAGTGTTGCATATGATTCGTCCAAACATACGAGAAAGAAGCATCTTCGATGTACTCGCATGCCGCTTTTTTTCTAATCATACTATCCGTTTGCTACCTTAGTATCTTATCGCAACTTTCATGCCCCACACTAGCTCCCCGGCCCATTAATACTGTCAGGAATAGGTACTTACTTACCTCCACCTCAGATACTGTCTTACACTGTGCAACCACATACAAACTTTCTTCTCAAGATATATTTCCAGTTGAGTATCTGCTCTTCAATAATTGAAATGGGGGGAATTGTCTCTCTGGTTTACAATTGACATGCGAGGCCACTCTAATACTTAGTGTATCATCACCCCCACCCCTAAATATCTATGTTTTGAAGTTTGCGCCAATCGATACTCTGATTCTCTATTTTAGGCCATGATCAGATAGAAAGTACATCAGATAGAAAGTACATCAGAAAGCAAACACGATTGAAGTGCATGTCATGTATCAGACCGTGAGTCCGCAATGTAGAGATAGGGTAGAGATTCAATACTGCATTGAGTGATGTTGCTGTGCTGGAGCATTATCTTTCTAACATGTATCGGCATTTGAGATATCATAGGTGAGGACGACAGAAAAGTTAAGATACCTGGCGCCCAGCATTCAACAATGAACTTTCAAACGCAGAGCCTCTGTTTGAATTAGGAACCACATGCTAGATAATATACTCACGGCACATCCTGGTTCAAGTATATACAGTTAGTTAATGCTATCGACTTTGTAGGAGCGTATGTCAGTTTGGTTATCATCGTTGGTCACGATGGCCAGAAAGCTGATAGCATCCTACTTTCTGCAGCAACATATTCAATTTAGGTACCCAATAACCGTGCACCAATGAGAGAACTCTCCTCCTCACTAGCCTTTCTGTTCGTGATTATCATTACCATACATTTGCAAATACGTAGCCCGAAGTCGTGTCTTCAAGTGCTCTTCTGCAGTTAGGAATTTGCGTTCAGCATAGGGATTTCCGACGTTAGCAGTAGCCAACCCGCCTTGAAAATTGCGCACACGCTCGCTTGGTACAGCTGTGAGTGGCGTGTCGTCCGCGGGGTGACAGAAGTAGACAATAGAATAACGTGGGTCCGTTGTCGACTCGCCATCTGTCAGTGCGGCGGCATGGGCACCTTTATTTGTCCCTGAACTCGCGAATGTTACTCGGTGAACGGTGCTCCGCAGCAGTCCGTTCGTCCAGTATGAGAGCAGATCTCCAATGTTGACCAAAATCGGAGGCGAGGCATCTGTCTCTGTTCCCGGCGGACACACTGGAACTGCGGCCCAGCCGTTTGTAGGCGTCAGGATCTCTAGTCCGGCTTGGCCCTTGAGGCGGAATAGAAGTGTCACGGAGCCGTAGTCGGAGTGTGCGCCTGCCCTCACGTCATTTTCTTGTGCCGATGGTGTTGCGCTTGGTGGTGGGTAGTACAGAAATCGTAAGACGGATCCTGATACCTCATCGGGAGAGTGGCCTCTGGTAAAGAAATCAGGCGGGTCGACGCCGAGTCCGATGCCGAAAAGTAATAGCAATTTGCGGCAGAGATTCTGACATGAATCACGGAACGAGGATAGATCAGCTTCATATGGTTCGATGCTCTTGGGTATAGGCTGAGTAGCTTTGCTGTCAGCGAAAGCGCCGAAGTTGAAGCCTCTAGGCCTATGTTAGCGTTCCCAGTGCCAGATATTTCCAAGGATAGAATTACTCTTTAAAATCCCCTACCTGCACCATGTTAGAAGAAAATTTTGTCAAGAACTCAGGATACGAGGCTAGGTTGATGGCTTCTTGGAGGAACATACTCGTTGTGTTTTTGGGTCCAGAGTCTCGGTGTGCATTCCTGACCAACCAAGGTTATTCTTCTCCATCTTACAGCGCTCTTTATCCTCTAGGGAAGATTGGAAGAGAGTTCTCGACTAAATGTGACATAGTAAAATAGCTAGTCAGCGGAGACGCGGTATAGTGGCAACGTAATGCTTAGCAAGAGGTGAAAAAGGGAGATGAAGGCTTCCACGAATTAGACAGTCATTTTCACATACAACGTCGAATGCGTGCTCGATTTGAGAATAAGATATATCCTTGCCCGTGTTTTTAATGTAGACAAACCCATGCTCAACTGCTGCATCGACGAGCTCCTTAGCTACGCGAGCAAAGTCTGCTCCTTGCTCGCTAGAGATGTCGATGATAGGGATGGAGGCTGTCCTCGTCATGGCTAGCCAGGTATTATTCTGCGACTAGCTAATTATAACTTGAAAGATGATTTCTTCCGGACGTCGTGGGAGTCCAGTGTCACCAACACAGAGCCTTGTCTTAGCCAGAGTAAGACGAGACGTGGCACCTAGTATCTATAGGAGGTGGTTACAGTAGTAGCAGCAGTAGGCAGTGTCCCTTCAATTGCAGATAAGCACGATATTTCCCTGATTTCGGAGCTTGCCGGGAGTCTATCTACCTAAGGCAAACTGCCAACCTAGAATATATCAAAATGATAGTTACTGATTTCAATCAGCAAGGAAATTTCCTTCGCTAATTGCGTATGTCTATCTAATATTATAATAAGGGATTGACAAACAAAGAGCAGAATTCCCTGCTTTACTTCACTCTCATATCCAATGGAGGTATATCTGCACTGTACCATGTGGCTATTAAGTACCGTGCTTCCAGGTAGGTACATGCAGCTAGCTCTCTGGGCTAAGTTACAGCAGCTTATGTGGTGCCACAATGCGTTAGATATGGGCTAGCTTAGGGATCTGGTACCTATCCTATGTAGGTACCGGGCTAGGTACCTCTTGGGGCAGGGTCTATTGCGGGTTACACCAGTGCCGCGACCACCTCCAAATAAGTCGAATACACATAATACCGGCTACGAGGCACCTGAGGTTTGTCCCCCAAAGCTTGAACCTGCCCGACCAGCGCGGCACCATTTACTCACGCTGTCAACCTTGCAATCCGAATAAGAACCCGGAGGCATCCTCCTCGATTGAGTCCCTTCTTCTCCCGGGATTCTTCCTCAGCCTGCACCAACCGTGGCAACAAACAAACGCTTTCCCGTCCCCGAAGCGCAGCAGCAACAGTAGCTCGAGCCCTTCGATTTAGATTGTCGCATGGGCACTCCGCTACAAGGCTGAGGTATCACGACTCTGCTGCCCTCTACACGATAGTGCCACTCGTTCTTCTTCCCGGCTGAAGCTTCTGCAGCTTTGGTTGACCTCCTGGACTTTTCACCATGCCGAGTAAGTCTCGTGTCGCTCTCTTCCTCACGCGTTTCCCCTGTCACATCCAAAAGTTTGCCCATCCTACTGCTGGTGTCAATTGCCTCTCCCACGACATCCACACGCGCACTCGACAATTGTCACGGCGGTCAGCAACCCGGCGATAGATTCCGACGTCAAGCAACGGAACGAACATTCTCGATCCCGCCCCCTCGCCGCGACTGCTACCATATCGTGTTTGCTGCGTGGCCCACTGTCCCGCGTAGGGGGGCCGTGTTCCATGCTTCGCGATTTGCTAGGCCCATTGGAAAATGTATTCTTCGTCGAGTTGCGTAGGACGTACAAGAGGTGCTAGGAACTAGAGCTTCCTGAAAGTTAGGAGGCACCCCAACTTTCGAGGTCGAAGCTAGGCAGCATGACTTCCAAGGCTCGAAACAGCGTCCCAAGCCAGCCAGGAGGCTAGCCAGCTGCCTCGCCCGCCAATCGACTGTTTGGAACCCCGTTTTCACCTCTCAGAATAATATTCCTACTCAGACTTCACCTCGGACACGAACTCGAATCGTACTGGGAATGAATAGTTTTGCTGATCGACTTTTCCAGCTTCATTCGAAGATCCTTGGATCAATGAACAAATAGCGTAATTATGCAGCTCAGTGCTAGTTCCCCCTACGCAAGGCTAATGACACCAGGACCGCTTCTGTCCTCGAATTGGAGGATACCACCATTGCCGTCGATGCGTCCTATTACCTACAACTGTTTCTTGCCAATGCTCCTTACCAAGAACCACTGTTACCAGCGCTGGGCGGCTTGACCGGTATCCAGTTTCACATCGAGAACGACCTTGATAATTGGAAATCGAACAAGACCACGCCTTTTTTCATATTCAATGGTCAATCTGTCGTGGGATCTGATGAGATTGCAATCCAACGAGGGATAAAGGCCATTGCAGGGACAGATGAAGCGTGGAGCTTGTACTTCCAGAGTCAAGCCAATGAAGCTGTATCAGCCTTCGGCTCTCATAAGGGTAAGTTGGCCACTGGATGTTCATAATATTGGGGGAGTGAGCTGACGAGGTTTAGGAGCATACATTGTTCAGAGCCTATATCCCCTTCTTCAAGGTATCTTAAGTCGCCGTGGTTTATACTTCAAAGTAGCACCCGTCAATGCAGCCGCACAAGTAAGTACCTGGCCTTGTTGAGGATGCGTATACTAATTATCTGTCTCAAGATTGCGTACTTGAGTATGATTGATTCTGATCAATGCTCTGCTATTATGGGTTCTCAAGAGCTTCTGTTGTATCCCATCCAAGATCTCGTAATTCGGTATGTTGATTGGGAATCTGCAACGTTCAACGGCATTCACAAGAAAAGCATCATTAAGAATTTGGGTGTGGCCGAACCAACGTTCATAGACGCAGTTCTTATGACGGGAACGTCTTTCTTAGCCGGCTTCCCCCCACTTGAAGACCCGAGCCTCGCTCCTCGCCGGCCTTCAACTGTCCAAGATGCCGTCAATCTTTTACGGACTTCGGAGAAATCCGTCACTACCGCTTGCAATTCTTTCAGCGACATTCTTGGCAAAAGAGACCCGAACTGGCTACAGAAATATCGGAGAGCTAGGATGAGTGTCGTCCATTTCATCTTCATCGACGAAACTGGCGAGATCAAAGTTCATAACCATGAATACCTGACTCACGACAACTGGGAATATCTCGGCTACAGGCTACCGGAAGAACTTTACCACTATCTCGACCGTGGCTTGATTGGGGCTCGTCTCCCAAGTTGGATTTCGCATGGCCAAATCGTCGTTTTCCCTACTCTTGACGGAGTCAGCTCCGCAGAATACCGACACCTCGTCACTGACCAGCTTATGGGCTTGAGGCAGCTTGCCATTTTCCTTGTATTGCCCAGGATGAACCGAGGAATCCAGTTCAAACCCATCAATGTTAGGCTTTGGTATGACGATAAGTACTCTTATAAGATTGAGTACCGTTCACAAGACCCCCAAGCTTCAAAAGCTCTCCAGCAAGTACATGCTTGGGATGTCAAGAATGATGCCGTGAAACAATATTTCCCCAATGCTAAGCATGGAAGTGTTCTCTTTGAGGTCCTGGCCCTGAAGAATCCTGAATTTGCTAAAGCCACCATCACTAAAGCGAAGATTAGAAATATCGCCTCTGGTGACCTGGTTTTATCTATCACTCTCTGGCGGTACTTGCATTTGCGGGGCTATGTTAATGACAACCACCATCTTACACCATGGGGCGAAGCACTGGCCAAATCACTTGAAGCGCTTGAGCCAACGGTCTCGAAGCATCCTACTGTTCCTGGGCTATTCGAAGCTATACTTCTTGCTTATGAACTGCTTCGACTTGACCTCCTCAACACTCGCAACCAGCATGCAGAGTTGAATGGGTTACCGATGAATGGTACCGACGATGAGAAAGCAAGCCTACTACTTATCAGTCGGTGTGCGATCTTGTTGAAGCTACGACATCAGGCTAATGGATACACTGGTCCGCTGAGCAAGAATTTCCTGTGCTTCCGTTCTCTGACCTCAGCTGTTCGCGAGTCATGCCGTGACCTGTTTGAAGCAATTGCGGCATCATTGTTTCTATATGCACAGGCAGAGCGTGAGCGTGATGATTATCTTTACATCGGCCAGGGGTAAGTCTCAATCCAAGAGCCCTTTTCAAAATATCACCATTTGTTGCCCTAGTCTCTGATTGTTCATAGCCTCCCATTTTTGACGGATACGGATGTTGCCCTTGGCATTGCTGTCAAAACGTTTCTGGACGATATCAATCCAAACGAACCTCCAGAGCAAAAAGCTGCGAAGAGGGCAGATTTTCCCACCAAATTTGTGCCATTCGCCACGAATTTCTATGAAGATTTAGACATTGCCTGTGATTTCTTCAATGCTCTTCACTCAGGAGTCAAGACTCTCAACAATGAGTTGCCGAACGGGGACAGAAGTGCATGGGATAAGGCCAGTGCCTATCTTAAACTCCGCCGGTGACACATACCTCCAAGTGAAGGGTACAGAACACAACTTGCATTAATTGATGCCCGATGAATTCCAGCGGCATGGTTGAACGTATCTATTCTCTACGTGCAAGATTGCGGGCGTTAAGGCCGGAGACGATGTATCATCTATTCATGCTCTAGAAAGTTGGCAGCCACTAATGTGGCAAGGCATATCTATATTGTGCTGTTAGTTCACCTCTCCTATACCATAGTCCCATCTATGCGTTTAGTACAATGTTTATCGGACCACTTAGCCACGAGGGTACTACTGCAAGGCGTTCAGAGCAAGGAAAAAGGGAGGTCTGTTGCTACCAAATGGAATACATCGCTGTCCAATGGCGGTATCAAGGGGACAAGATCATGAAACAGAGAAATCAAAGTAAGCGAGGTATTCTATACACATAACTACGCCCTAGACATTACCATGGTTTAGCAATTCAAAGGCGACGTCGAATGCCAAAATTCGTGATGCTAAGCAAAGATTGAAGTGCTGGGGAGTTTTTTGCTTTCGTCACTCCAAGATTGTTATGCTATATCTATGATTAAATGTTCGATGGTAGTGTTGGTGGAGATAGTTGCTCATCCAGATACAGTGGCGAATATCCATACGTAGAGCTCTGGGTAGGTAGGCGACAGAAAAAGTTTGGTATCTCTATTCAGGCCTTGCGTTGAATAATTTGACTATTTGACTATAGTGTTCTAAACACCATCCCGCAGTTATTAGCGAACGGAAAAGACATTGGTTGTACTCAGTACGAAGCCCACTGCGTATTTGATTACATGGTATGTCTCTATAGGTACGTACAGTATACTTATTTAAACTAGGTACCTAATAATGGACTTGACGCGGCTCACGCAATCTAAATATATGTCAAGGGTGTATCGACTTAATTGTCCTACTTGCGTGCTAAGGTCGAATGTAGCTTATGTTGCTTCATAAGGGAGACACTGATCACCGCTACCGCAGCCAGTCCCACGAGGGTGAACCATACGCTCTGAAAAGCCTCCTGGAAGGAAGCGCTCACGCCGTCGTACCATCCATCTGGGAGGTGGTTCAGCTCATCTATGTCATCCCTGATACGTTTGATCTCCTCTGCGGCGCCAGGCAGGTCTCCGAAGTGCTCCCAGAGCTTGCTCTTCAGCACATTCTGGTAGATGGCCGAACCGATCGTTATGCCGATTGTGCTACCGACGGACCGGAAAGCATATGTTGCCGACGTGATTGTTGCTTGGTGGGAATGATCGATGGCGGCGAGGCATGCGAGGAGAGTCACGGTGAGCATGCCTCCCTGTCCCGCGCCGAGCAAGAAGAAGACGATACGCAAGGGCCAGATGGGAGAATCCTGGCGAAGGGTAGTTAAGATGACGGAAGCAGTAAGCTGGAGTGAAACTGCGAAGATCCCTAGAGCGATGTAACGGCCTGTTTTCTTCATGATGTAGCCCGCGCTGACTGACGAGACACAGACTCCCAGGGGCGCGAAGAGAAGAACTAGCCCGGCATTGGATGCACTGACGCCGCGTGTTTGCAGATACAGCGGGATGTAGAAGAGGGACTGGAATTGGACCATGCAGCACAGTAGGTTCGTGACGCATGCTGTGAACACCGTCCTGTCGAATAGGAGGCGGACGGGGATGACGGGCTGCGCAGCTCGAGATTCCCATATGATGAAGAATATTAATGCCGCTAGAGATAGGGGTAGAGTTGTTAGAGGTAGGGGGTGGATCCACGGAACGAGATTACCGCCTGCGTTTAGTCCCAGTAGGAGGAGAACCAGAAAAGATACGAGGGAAAATACTCCTGTGAAGTCGATGCGAGCAAGGTACGATTTGTCTGAGACTTTAGGGGGTATGCGGACGAGGTAGGCCACAAGCACAGCAGAGACGAGGACCGGAGGGACCTGGACGAGAAAGGCGAGCCGCCAGCCCCAGCTCGATTTATCGTTGACGAGGCCACCGAATACGCCCCCCAGCATGGCACCAGATCCATAGCAGATGTTACCAATGCCTTGGATGATTCCACGGTTTCTGAGGGGCACGAGATCCGTGCCTAGAAAGGTGCTGATTGTCATCCTGCGCCAAGTTAGTAATCACTGCCAGAAGAGCATGACTCAGAAGATACTCACAACCCACCTCCGCCTATGCCGGCCACGACACGGCCAAGGATCATCACATCAGCGCTCTGAGCAAGGCCGCAGATGAGGTTTCCGGCAGCAAAGAATATGTTGCTAAAGACCAATCCTGGCCCTCGGCCGAAAATATCCGTGAGCCGGCCGCTGATGGGCTGGCACGCGGCATTCGAAATGAGGTAGGCGGTTGCCAGCCAGGGCAGAAGGCTCAAGGACTGGAACTCGCTGGAGATGGGAGCAGACAGGGTGGCGATGATGCTCGAGTCGATGGCTCCTAGGAACACTCCAAACCAGCAGGTGCCGAGAATGGTCCAGAGTTTAAGGCCCTTGACCTCTTCGACGATGACCGTCTGCTCGTCATCGCCATTCTCGCCGGATTGCCGCTCACCGTCGACCGGAGTGGCGGCATTTGTTGAAGCATCAGACAACAGCGGCGTCCGCTCGTTGGCGAGCACACTCTGGGAATTGTCAGGCATGTTCACGAGTGGCACACGATTGGCACACGGTTGGTATTGAAGAATGTCAGAATTGATATCAATCAATCTCTATATGTCGTCTAAGAGCAATCGGCGGCGGTAGTGACTCTGCATTTCTTTTCTACGTCTCAGAACGCCCTCCGAGCGACGGTGAGTCAGTCCAGGTCGGTGGTGTTTTGTGCTGCCAGCCACTTACTGAATCATTCAGGATCTACAAAGCACGTTATTGAGAGCTTAGATAAGAGGTCTTGATTATTGTGGAGGTCAGATTAGTATTAGGAAAGGCGTGGATGCAGGACGGAGCGATCACGGCACGCACCCGTTGCTTGTGACTCGGACTGGCTGATTACATACTCAATACCTACATTCTGACAGATTCTGACAGACAGAGAGACTACCAAGTTGGTAGCACCTACACAACAATGACTGCCGGTGGCTTGCACCGGGGACCATACCATACCATTCTCGTCCAATCATACATTTGTACTTCACAAAGGGTTCAGTCACAATTCTGGTGGCTGCCGTCACCTGGCTTTTGAAAGATTCTTAGGTTGCACTGCCTCTATCCGACAAGGCCAAAAAGAGCCTTGGTTTGTATATGTAATTGATCGTGGCTGAAGAGCCAAACCAATTAGAAGCAATTGGGTGGTTGCAAGGCTGTGCGCCGCCATTAGACACTCCACTGCTAGTCCCTCATGTACGTCACCGAGGCTTTGGTTGGCGAGGGGATGCGTAAGACGCAGATCTGTTTTTTATTTTTTTTTTCAAGTCCACGCACGCACCACGACACTAGACTACTTTTATAAATTTATAAAAAGATGGAGTCAGTGCGCAACTTAAAAATTTAAGAATATGCACCTAAATAAAGTGGCAGCAATTACCTACTTACATGTACGTGCATTGAGGAAGATGTTGATGCAGCGTTTTACTCTTTGAGATTTCAGGCTGCGCCCATAGTGGTCGGGTGCGAATACCTGGTATTTATAGTGTTTAATAGAGAGGACTAGTCGTCTTCAGCCAGTTCAGCTCGAGGTCGCTACCTGTAGCGTGCGCATCTAGTGCTGTAAGTGGTCCAGAATTACCGTGGCTTAGCGCCCATTAGTTGAATGGGCTGTGCCCAAAGCAATTTCTTGCCAGGCCACCGTCGAAATAAGACGGTCCCAGGTACACGGAGGCAGACCGAGCACTAAAAGGACAGGCTGTATACGAACAGCAATTACGTACGCGTGTTCCTCCGTCAGCCCAACTAAGCCAGACCACCGCTAATCCTAGACCTGAAAATAGGTAACCAAATAACAACCGGTCCCAAGACTCGACATCTCATTATTCTCACCCAGTCTCAGCTTTTGCGCAGTGTTCTACAACCTCACGGCCTACCGTATCGCGTGCGACGTTTCCTCTCGCTATTCTCCACGTCCTTCCATCGACGACATACGACGACTTACGGCGATATCTACCTGTGTAATACAATTAATTGTACCTGAGGCGCAGATTTGCGACGCTCCAAACAAACCAAGCCTGTCAGCCTCTCGAGCTTTTCCCCCGGACATCAGCCGCGCCTGCTGCGACCGAGCTCGTCTCGCCATCTCTGGCACAACTGCCAAGCGTCGAGGTGCACTGAACACGACGCCCTCGTATCTTCCCACTCTCTACGCAGCTTAGACCTCCAGCATCATGGCATTATCCGAAAGCCTGAATATCAACCCAGACAAGATCCCCAATATCAAGCTAGGCATCCACATCGCCCAGGTCATTCTAGCTTTGACGGTATTCATTCTCGAGATCGTCCTCTTTAGGGCAGATGGCTCTAAGATCAACGGCAATGACGCATGGCCTTTTGGACTGGTGAGTACCCGTCTCGTCGATTCATGCATGGTCCGAGAAGCTTACACCAATAGTGTTTTTTGTCCATCCCAGCATGGGTTTACCTAGCCTTGGCCCCCAGGTATGAGCGGACACGACGAGCAGCCAACCCCAATGTCATGCTCGTGGTAGACTCCATTTTCGCCATCTTCTGGCTGTCTGCATTCGCCAGCCAAGCTGCGTACAACACGGCCAATTCGTGCGGTAAAGCTTGTGCCGTCAGCAAGGCTATAGTCGGCATCGCCTTTTTCGAGACGTAAGTGCATCGCTCCAGCGAAGAAACATCATGCCGATTTTAACACTTTTGCGCGCAGGTTTGCCTGGATTCTATCCACCTTAATAAGCACCTACACGTTACGCTATTATCAACAAAACGGCGATTTGCCCGGCTATGACAAGATGGGCTCCCATCAAAACATTGATCCGGACAAGGCTGCGTTTTCCATGGCACCACATGACGAAGAGGCGTACGCGCCCGTTAACATGGACGACCATCACGACGATGTCCACGACGACCACACTAGTCAGCCGTACGATCCCGATTCGTACGGTTCGCTCGGTTCGCGTCCCAACCTTTACGAGGCTGAGACGTCGTACACCCCACACCATACCTCCTCCCCGGCGCCCCACGAGAATCCGTTTGATAACAGTTACCGGGCCCATGGCTCAACCTCACCGCACCCCGACCCCTTCTCTAATTCCTATGCTACCCACAGTGGGTCACAGATTTACGCCCCTCCAGCCGCTGACGACTACGATGATGGACGTCCTGTCCAGTTCCCTAGCGCAAACTACGACAGGACCTTGCATTAAGCTGTGAGCCTCCTGTTAAAATATCGAGAGCATTTCTGGCCACAGCACGGGAGGGCTGGTTCCAACTGTATGCATATATATGCTGGGGGTGTTGGTTAGTAGAGAAGGTGTGGCCAGTTGTTGATTGTCTACTTTTGTGTGTACTGGTTGTTCTTCGGTATGGTTGGTGTTCTGGGTTGTTACTCATTGTAATTCGGGGTGATACCGGAGTAGTGTCGTTTATATGCGATCATCGGGCATTTGCACATGGAATTCTATTTCAGGCTCAGACCGTTACGAATCACGATTGTTGGAGGTCTCGTCACTGCACGGGAGGATATATATAAATAGGCTATCCACGAGCAGTTGTGTTACGTGGGTGTGTCATGTAGACAGGCGATACGGTGAAGAATATACCACACTAGCTCGTCAACTCGATTGTTAAAATTTATTTTTGCAAAGACGCCTCCAACGCCAACCCAATGCGACGATTTTCGTTAGATAAACAAGCACATCGTAGCCCGAATCACTTCGAATCCCCTTTCCATTTCCGCATCCTCCTCGCGATATCCGCGGCGGTCTGCTGCATGGGATTCAGCTTGCGGTCCCGCGCCATAGCAGCCGTGTCGTCGCCGTGGCGGTCCACGAGCTCCTGCAACCACTCGACCTCGCGCGTGCTCGCGGTCCGCGGCTTCTTCTCCACGGGGCGATTCGCCTCGTCCTCCAGCTGGCGCACGATCTCGCTCCCCTCCTCCCCACCCTCGAACCCGCCCCATTCCTCCGCGTCTTCTTCTTCTTCTTCGGCCTCGGAGTCTGTATCCAGTTCCACGAGGGGGTCGTTAAGGGGATTCGGCCGCCTGCGCTTCTCTGTGCTGACCACGCGCACGATCTTGCCGTTCTCGTCTCGTTCTACTTGCACCTCGGCTGATACTGCCCCACCTGCGTCCGCGCCGTGGATGGCGAATGGGTTTTTCTTGCTTGTTGCGGGTTTCGATGTGGACGTGCTGGCTGTTTGGAGTTTTCGGTCTATGCCGCCTGTGGGTGCGCGGAGACGTTGTACTAGGCCTAGTCGCCGGTAGTTTTGCATGGTTGTTTCTTTCTTGTTCCTGGTGTTGGGGGATCATTGTTAGCAAGACTGTCTCTGTCTCTCTCTCTTTCGTGTGTGTCTGTATGTTTGTGTGTAGGGCAGGACTCGTGTGCATATGGCGACACATACCAATTCCGAGCTATGATGCTGTTTCCCAGCGGGTTTGTCAACTTTGGTCTGTTGGACGAAGGCTGGCGGATGGCGGGGCGGGATGAGCGCCTCTTGCGCTTTTGTAGCTCGCGGCCCATTGTCAATTATAGCTGATTTCTTCCTGTTTTTTTTCAGGAGGGAATCGATATGTATAGCTGTGATATATTCCGTCGCCGGGACTAGGTTTTTGACGTTTGACAGCTTCGTGGTTCACTTGTTCTACCGGTTTCGTTGATGAGAGCTACTCAGGTTCTACTATCTGGGCTGGAATCCAAAATTTTGGCTGATTGGCTTCGATGGGATCTTATCTTATCTTATCGCACACATCTCCCCAAGCTTCTTTACACACATAGCTCAATAACCTAGGTTATTGCATAACTATGTTACCCCATCACGGTAGATATAACAGATCTAATGCGTCGGATTGTTCTTACATCAACCGATCTACAGACGAAAAGTCATGCGTTGAATGGGAGTTATCTGGGAGTACTAACTCTCATCCTCTGAGAATCAATGTACTTTTCCAACAGAGAGAATCGTGGACAGATGGTTTGTTAGGCCATCAGTCAATCTAGTCCGTTGACTTGGTTAAAACGTTCCGCCTGCAACTATCATTGATCACCACCACGGTCGGAGCATTCACATCGTAATGCGATAGAAACCTCTCATAGTCAGCGCCGATTGTTACCTGGTTCCCCATATCGACCCATGCGGCTGTTTCCCACACGGTCGCCCGGTTGGGCGGTACCGAGGGAACAGGCCGTCGGTTACACATTTACGTCCTCGCGATATATAACTACGGTAGAGCTTTCAAACATATACGCAAAACGCATTTGATTCCGATTTTCTACTGTCTCCTCATTCTTTCTCAGATTATTCTGCATTCAGCTTGCACGAAACGTGCCTATTCAGCGAAAGTGCATAAGAATGGACACCTTGCTTCACCCTGGTCTAGCCGATGAACAGACCAGTTACCTTTTTCAGGCCTCATCTTGCTTCAACTCTTCATATCACAGAAGCACTTCAAAGGTACTGCAGATGTGCAGAACCATTCTTGAGTTTTCAACGGAATACCTATACATCATAAATCTTCGACCTAAACCTGTTAGTGCGTTATATCACCGAGACGGGACCGACCGACCGACTGCCAAAACATCTCATCCCATGCATTTTAGATGACAGGCAAGTGGTCTACGACGGTTCTATCTGGATTATTGGCTACGTTACTTCTCTCTTGAGATACTCAAGTAACAATCCTCCGAGCGTTCAAATTCACCAATGCCACCGGGAGCCACCACCAACTTTACAGTCTGGCATTCGACACGAGCAACGTATCGTCGGGGCTCCTATGCGTTGGTCTAACAGCTCCCCCTTTTCTGAACCGAACTATTTCAATGTGACACCTATTGACAATTCTACCACTAAGACCGCATCAGCAGTGAGGCGCGCATGTAAATTGATAAGAAGCAGTAGTAGATACTTCGAGCGACGGGTATCCGCCGAAGCTCAAGATCAGCCATGCGTAGATCTCACGTTTGAGGAGGAGATTGAGGAACAAAGCAACTGCAGTCAGGCCTAGGCTTCGAAGATCGACCTGTTCGTTATCAGCATTCACCAATGAGATATAAAACTGACATGGTGTAATATTCTCGCCGCCTAATCTTCCATGCGAACGTCCTACTACAATACGTTAGATTTCATTGAAGAGTACGGGTTATTCTATCAGCGATAAGCTTTGGGCGGAATAGCAATCCAAGTCGCGCATCAAATAATGTTAATTGGGTCATATTACACCTTTTTGATTCATGCGAATCCTCGATAAGTGGGATCGTGGCAGCGCGATATAATAAGATGTCCTCTCGTGTACATTCAAACCACGTCCCATCTACTTGCGCCAGTTGCTGCGCCTCGGAGCACGCGCCGATAAGAAACGACATCTTGCTTGCTGCCGCTGTCAGGGGCTAATCCTTAGAGTTTGCAGATCAGTTACTGAAAGAATACCGAGAAGCATCATTAGGCATTGTCTAGCCCGGTCTGTCGGTGTTGATACGGGTGTGCCTCGGCTTTCTATACCTTGTCTCGCCTGGCTCAAGCAGTGCTGCGCAAGCTCTGGATAGCGTTGGGGGCGAAAGGTAAGGTACTAAGATTATGTACTAAGAGCGAGCATTGTGAAAGTGTAATTATCTTCACAAATCTAACAGCCTAACACGGTCAATAATGACCGGTCGCCGGCTCAAGATGCCAATCGAGCTGTCCATCCGGGACTTATACCAGATCAAGACAGTTGGAGCGCTGTCAAGACTACCATCGAAGTTAAAGGGTGAATTAGTATTCATGCTTTGTCAAATCCTATCTATCGACTGAACCCTTACGCTTCTGATCCGCTTCCATGATTTCAGATCTGCGAGAAATGATGGGGTTTTCTGCACGTCGCCCACTGAGGTCCATCAAGAGAATGCTTGTTCAACGACAATCCGCCAATGGCAGATGCTGCTCGCTTCAGACGTTCCCTCAATGGTCAAGCGGGTCTCTGTCATGCTGTTCGACCCCCATCCAAATCCCTGTCCTGTTGTGCAGCTTTTGCGAATCAGCCCCCGGGCGTGGCGTTGCTTAACGAAGTGAATCAGGACATCGTTACAAGTCGTACAGGTGTCCATCGAAAAGAGGGGTGGTTAACAGCCCAATCGGCAGCTGTGCTCCTCACAACACCACGGCGTTACACCGTGACAGGAGAGAAGAGGGCGCGCATCAAGACCTGCATTAGGTCCTTTTTAACCTTGTGGTACCCGCCCTGCTGCAGAAATGGCATGCAGTATTGCAGGGGTACGGAGCTGAGTCTACTAAGTATGTAGCTGTAGCCGAAGATTGGTGTATGGAGTTGATGAGATCCCGAATCTTCCACGTCCTCCGATCTGCCTAGCTGTTGGCCGGCCGGGTCTTGGCTCGCGCGGCCACAACCACCTACTTAGTAAAGCGACTGCTTGGAGTGTCAATTGCGTTGAGGGGGGATACATGCATCGGAGATCGAGGGGAGAGAGTCGCACATACCTCCCACCTTTGATCTGATAAGCCACAGAACTAAGCGACACTGAGAGACGGTCAGTAGATCCTCAGGGTGCTACTCTCTTTGCAGAGACATCGAGCTCGTGAACATCAACGGTGCCACTGAGCGACATGCAATCCAATACGAACGAGCTTAATCGTTGTGAGGGGTGGACTGAATCCTAATCCGTCTCCATCTTCGCGCGCCGTCGTTTTACCGGCGACTTATATGTACACACCGCTTCTGCCTGCTCGCTCTTTCGCACACGTACATGTAGGAACTTCATTCGAATTCCGCCTTGCCTCCCAGAAGAGTGAGAGCTCTGTAACTTTAAGCATGTCTTGCAATCCTCGCATTAATCTCGTCGGAGAATTCACATCCTAGCTAGATTCCTACTAACCTGGCAAACACCCACCAATAACAGATCCAGGCAAAGCGAGATCATGCCCATTTCGGACCCTGGCTTGATCGGGTCATTGGGGAGCCGGCATCATACTCCAATCAGCACATCTTCAACGTATCACTTCCACCATGGATACCTATGGTAGGACAATTCAGTGTCTCCTTTAATTATTATCGCTGTTTTCTCCCCGGTAAATAAGTAAGAGGTACAGGTTCAGCGAGGAGAACGCATTGTCTTTGATTGTAGTATGAAGTCGCCAACGATCCACACCGCCAATCCCTCTGTCTTACACTTCCGTGTTGTTCCGCTGTCCACACACCTTTCATGACTTCAGCGGCTTAATTAGCCACTTACCTATATGTAGGTATGTACACTATCAGGGCCACTCCGCTTCGCTCTTCTAGCCCCGCCTCCAATCACCGCTCTCCTCTGTGACCAGCTCACCGAGATCTCAGAAAGCTTGCTACACCATGTACGCACCCGTATATCTGCCTCGCCTTGCACTCATAATCTAATATGTCCCAGCAGTTCTGGTCAGCCTGGCGTTGACTAGGGCAGAATATGCGCAGTTGTCACCACAATCACGGGCGCTGACCGTCGTCAAACCCGCAAGGCAAGCACTTATACCTGCGACGTAAGCTACTAAGTATACGATACAGAGCAAACACATACGCACGTATCACATGTTACAACCCAGAAGCTTCCTCACCAAGCCCAACTGTGCAATGTCTCGCCTTTCGGAGCCTGCGCCGAGGGCCTGAGGAAATTTCAAGGGGTCGAAACAAATGGCTCAACTGTAGATCACCGTCACAAAGTGATTGCCCAGTGTGGGATACAAACAGCCAAAAATGCTCGGCCAAATAAACGGCGAGAACAGTGAGAAACGTCTCGTGCTGGCGCCAGCGCCGCATGTCTTCGTATTGTAAGCCAACAACAACATCGTCGAATGGCTGATGTTATGGTATATCAGTACACAAGGTTGGATAGACTCACTACAATGACTAACTCCCTAGCTACCCTTACCTGGACGGAGACGGGACGGTAGACCCGTTATCGTAACAAGGTGAGCGAGCGAACCAAACCAACACGAGGAAAAAACCTGGTCACTGACCACCGGTATGTATACACACCACCTATTGAGTAACATACCAACACATGGATCTCTTGGGCCACACCGAGACCTACCTAGGTACTTGTTGCGAATGGTGGGCGCGAATCGCGCTTAACCAAGGGACCCCTTTTAACAAGGGGGGAACAGATACTTCCATACATACCTACGACGTATGGCTCGTCGCATAGGTATGTATACTATACCGGTATATGTAAGTACCTGTTGAACTGGCGGGAAGGCAGGTTAGTGAGGCTGCTGACGTGAGCCGGCACTCGTACCACACGAAAACAGCCAATTTCACCTTAGCTGATCTTATTCGTGTCGATACGTAGGAGTGAATCTGCGAATCTAAGTGTATATGTGTAGGTAGGTGAGGTAGGTAGCGTAGTTAGTGTACATATTCTACAGTACATGTGAGTGGGATGTGATGGCTAGCAAAAGACCTACATATAGGGACCTACCGTGCCGTGCCGTGCCGCAACGATGGGGTCACTCGGTCAGCTACACTAGTCCAGCCTAGGTCACCAGACAGAGAAAGGGTGTGGTGTGAGGTGTACATGTGCAGTTTTCGCCCTGGATGAACAGCACCATAGGTATCTATTATCCCTCTTTCTCTTTCAGATTTGATTATTAAGAGTCTTGGTCTTTCCGCTTCCGCGGTGCGGGTTTACCAACAGTAGCGGAATTAATTTTGCTTCCTACTTACTCTGTACCTACATTAACCCCCCCAATATTCACTTTCGTACCTTGTCTTCAGGTCAGATCTATATGTATAAACACTCTTGGACATACTATGGTAGACAGATATACGTATTACCTATATGCAGCATTGTATATATAGCTGACAAGTCAATGTAACAATGCTGCCAGATCTCGCACCTCGTACGTAAACGTGAGAATGATATTCGTTTCGTGGCTTCGATATGGACAAGGAAGTATTACTTTATACTATGTAGGTATATATGCAGTAGATGGTATATGGATAGACACAAGGATCCTTAAGGTTAGCAAGGTACTGGGGTGCGATGCGAATGGAAAAGAAATAACAGAATAAATACGGGGAGTGAGAGAAGAGAGGGTGTGTGGCACGGGAATCCTCTACGACTTTAGACATGATCTGACGCTTCATTGAGAGTGGGGGTTCGTGAAGGGAGGCTGGATTGGCTATAATCTAAGCTACGTAATACACAAATCTTCCCTAGAAAAAACAAAAGGTCTATTCGTATAAGTCATTTATCAGCTTCGTCGAAATGGTACTTTTACAGATAGGTACGCTACCTACTTGTACGTGGAACCTGAGAAAAAAAGAGGAGGCCAGTTACAGAGAACTTCCCCTCCCAAGAGATGCCTGCCCCTCGCTCGATCTGCCTCATCTTCCCATCTCAAAATAATAAGAGAATCTCGCCAAATTTTTATATTGACGTTGCGTAACCTTCTTTTATAGGAGCTGTCGTGGGATAACGTGCTGCCTGCTGTAGATTGAATGTAGATGCTGTAGATAGGAATGTAGAAGTCGAGTGGCTCGCTTATATTCAATAACCTGGCTGCATGACGTCGGTGGTCAGAGGATCGCAGATCTCGGAGAGGGGCGTCTCGTTCACTACACCACGTTAAACCTGCTCTGAAGCAGAAAGACTACGAACACGGGCTTTTCGACTGCAGGGTACCATATAAGAAAACTCATTTCACAAAGACAAGCGCAGAGATAGTACTGATCAGACAGATAGATATGTGTGTAATCGTCATGATGTCTTCATTTGTCCAATGCACAACGTAGTATATGCTCCAAGTTTCCTTGCTATCCCAGTCGCTACCGCTTGCCTGCTTTCCAACCAACACCCTCCCAGGTACTCGTAGCATACATACACATACATACATACATACAAAATCCGTATCTTTGTAATTCATTTTTCAGGATCGCGTTGAATCCGCCCGTCTCAAGAACCATCATCCATATATAATCCATGCGGGGTAGTATTGTACAAAGTCGTGACGAGAAAAGCTGAGGATATGAACGAGAGAACAGAATTGAAGAAAAGGGGGAATATCAAATGGCCTGAAAAAACGCATGAAAGCCAATGAGAAAAAACACTTAGGCAAAACTCCACACCCATGATTTCCATTACCCAACCATAGCTCAACAGCCTCCCTTTTGGTAGAATATGTCCCAATGTTAAGAAGAAGAAAAAAGGGGGGATCGTGTATACTAAAACATCATCCATTCAGTGTCGATACCGGGACCACCAATGTATTTAGTCCAGCTGAAAGGACCTGTCTTGAAGCCCAGTTTGCCTCCGGGCTTCGCGACGTCGTTAGTTCGCCAAATGCGCTCCAAGACGTCCATGGCTGCCATATTGTTCATGTAACCGCTGCGAGACATGATGTCGCGGCATTTATTGCGCACAATGTTCTGCTGAAGTTCATTGACGCACTCGCTGCCCGCGATAAACAGCGGCCAAAGCAGGAACTTTTCGGCGCTGCTGCCAGCATCGAGCGAAGTAGCGTAGTAGATCACCTGACTGACGAGATTGCGAAAGTTGTTGTGGTTGGAAGGGATATTTGGTGATGCTAGACGCTCAATGTAGAGCAGGGCAGCGTAGCGAAATGCCTCTGATAGGAAATTTAGGTCACGAATCTGATTCTGAGATGTCGAGTTAGGAAGAGATGCAACTAGGCGCTGAGCATCAAACTCCCAAGCTTGGAGAGCAGTATGAGCTTCCTTCCATTCCTGCCAAAAATAAGAACGATGATCATCACATGGTGGTGAACCAAGACCAGATGAAAGAATTTCCTCCTCGTCGAATTTGGTCGCAAATCCGTTACCATCGTAACGCTGTGTGCCAAAGAAGCTCCCGGGCTCCTGCTTCAGATTGTGCGCTAGAGGTGACCCAAGAGGAGAGAACGTGGTTGGTGTCTCACCCCGGTCACTGGGCGTTCTAACTACACTCTGTACTGGTCGGTTCTGGGACAGCAGATTGAGGCGGCCTAGTTTGTGGATGGTTTGGAAAAGCTCACGGTCACATCCAACCAAGTTCTCGGCGCCAAATGGTAGGAGTTTAGCCTCTGCAGACATTCCAAAAAAGGAAGTGGTCAGTTGGGCTTCTCGGTTGTTAATACTCGCAGAGATCGAGTCAAAATAGGTAAAGATAGCTTCCATCCATGCAGACTGAGGGGAACCTTGTAAGTGGACAGAGTTTCGCATGCTTAAGATTTTCTTAACGCCTGCGAATTGAGTGTGAAATTTTGCCACCCCAGACTCAACCATTCGGTAGTGGCATAGTAGCAGAATTGTGGCCAAGACCGAATCGTGGCACGCCTTTGATGGGTCATTGAGCTGCAAGTTCAACAAATGCACAGCGAGGTTGCGATGATCGAGCTCTTCCGACAAGGAGCGATCGTCCGGGTGCGTATCAGAGACATGTTCAGTGCCACCATTTTCTGTCGCCGCCAACGGGGAGTTCCTGGTGTGTTGACCAAGACTTAGCCTTCTCTTCATCCTCAGATTACAGGCGGATAGGGCACAGATGGCATGCTGGAGGCTTCGACTACTAGACGCTAGCCGCAGGATGTGATCTCGATAGGGGTTATTAGGCCCATCAATGAGCACTAGTGATGGGCACATGATGTTTTCGTAGTAGTCCATGAAGAATGGCAGCTTATTAATGAGATCAGGGCTAACCTGTAGCGGATGGCTCTCGTAGGAGGGATGTGAAAGCCCCGTAGCCGCCTCCAACCCGTAATGAGAATTCACATCGTCGTCCCGAGAATTCGAATGGGCCCAGAAAGGAACCCCTGTTGAGTGCGGGCTGGTCCCATACGAGTCCATCTCCGGGACGCCTAAGCAACCGTCAGTCACCGCGGCTCCAGTATCATGGGGTTTAGAAGTAGCTCTTACTCAACGCGTCGCTGTCCGGTATTAACCTTGGGCCCATTTGAGGTTCGAAAGAGTCATGGTGCGAGCCAAGGCTCGAGCTGTGCTCAGACGGCGCGTACACGAGGCTGGGGCAGGATGTTGGGGCCCGTTGATCGATCATGATGGCAGAGGCGGGACTTTGTGGCACGGGCGAGCTCTGGCTGGTATAATTCTCGTAGATGAGCGTTGGACTATGCATAAATGGTGCTTCTTCCCGCGGGAATGTGTGTGTCATCGGTGACAAGGTGTAATCCACATCACTAAGGGAGTCAACTGACGAGGACAGCGGCTCACTCATGATGGGATAATGGTTTAAGGAGGTGTTCAGTTTGTGGAATCTTGGGTGTTCATGGGGGCTCATATGCCCGGCATACGCGGGGAGACTGCCCCAAGCTGTGTGTGATACCGTCACAGGCGGCTCGGCCTGCGAAAATCTAGGGTAGTCTGGATATGTTCCGTAAGGAGTGGTAGGGCCAGAAGCGCCGTGGTGTACGCCGATTTCGACACCATCTCGTTGATGTTGTCTCCGTGCAGCCCCTTCCGTACCAGTCCACTGGTTTGCAGTCGCTGCAGAGGCTGCTCGCGCCCGCGTCGCTGATTTCTTCGTCACAGGCGCAACGGGGGGTGCCTTGGCAATAGGCAGAGAGAGACCCCGAAGCTTACCACGACTCGCCACCCCGACTCCCCAAGTTAGTTGCGTCTTGTAGCCAGAGCACTCGTTTCCTATTTCTAGACACTGCGAGCAGTAGGGCCTCCGGCGGTCGCATTTTGTGTTCCTCTTGATGCATGTGAAGCAGTCATCTGCAGCTCCCCCGGCGGGCGCCCGTCTCCTGCGCTTGCGGGCCGCCTGTGCGTCCTTGGTCGGGTTCGACTGTGGAGGGCCGGAGACAGTCATGGCTGCGGAATGTGAAGTACTATAACGGTATACTCGAAAGAATGCAACGTGCTTTCGAACAAGCACGCATATGGGTAAATCCGAGGGCCAGGAGGGGGGAATGTGGTGTTGTCTCTAGGCTCAGGCAGGACTAAGGAGTCTGGGCCATCAACAAGAAGGAAATTGACTGGTGTGGGTAAATGGCATTAATATGGAAAAAGTTGGATGACGAGACTCTCATATAGCCACTGCACGAGAAGGGGAACTCGGAGACGGGAGGTGAGTGCTGGGCTTCTGATATAAAGTCGAGATGGTGCTGTCTCTCGCTCTCTCGTCGCTTCACCCCCCATGCCCCATGCTCGGTGCCCCATGGACATGAGCGGACATGGATCAGGGCAGGGAGAGAGAGGGACATAGCTACTTAGCTACTTGCTACATGGCGTTGTACCTGTCTGCTCACAACACCACTAGCGCGGGTAGTGTGGTGTAGTGTAGAAACAAGCAACGCCTCCGTCGAGACGACTGCACGCCCCACCCGTCGCTCGTCTAGCGCGCGCGCGCGAGGTAACGGCAGAGAGAGGAGCCCAAGGTACAAGCGTCCACATGCAAGACCCTCGCGCGCTGGTGTTGTTGCTGCCGCCGCCGCTGCTCCGCCCGAGTCCTGGATGCTGCTGTGGTGGAAGCAGTGAGAGAGGCGACCAGCCCGCAGAGCACAGAGGACAGAGGAGCCGGGATTACCAGGGCCGACAGGGGTGCGACTAGGACAGGACAGGGTGGCCAGGGGCCCTGGTCTTGTGCTCTGGCTGTTTGTACCGCGGAGCCCGATCAGTGGCTCGCGGAAAACAAGACGAGATGGCCAGTGAGATAGGGAGGGTAGATGGCGAACCTCTCCCAGGCCGTCCTGGCACTTCCTGCTCCGGGGCCTGCTCTAGGCTCGCGAGATCAAGATGGGGGGGCTTTCGGGGGGCACCACTAATCAAAGCGAGGGGAGCGAATCAGAGCAGCAGGCTCGCAGTGGACCGGCCACACACTCGCTGTGATCAGCGGGAGCGGTACCTGGGTACTTGTCAAAGAGAACGGCGGCCGGGGTGCCCTGCAGCACTACGTTAGTGGACTAGCGCCGCTAGCGTGCGATGCAGAGACAGGGGAGACTACTGCAGAGACTTAATCGCATGTACCTACATGGTGCTTGATCATTCTGCGCTCCCCTCTACCTTCACCCCCTGGCCAACTCCCACTTCTCCGCCTCGAGGTCCAGTCCGTCCCGCCGCATCAGTTGCAGTGCCTATATGTATGTACTTAGTATGTGTCGGACAGTGGCATGCTGGCCTGTTTTCAGACAGCGGTGCCCTACCAAGAAATGGGATATAGAACACAGAACAGGCAGAGTAGACACATACAACGTGACTCTGTATCCTGCCCCAGAGGACCAAGTTCGACCAAGTTCATGATTCCATGTCCACCGGCCGGTAGTGCTGAGATCCTGTTCTCACTGGCGCTTGGCGCTTGGTGCCTTGTCCAATGCTAATGTTGAACCTGGGAGATAAACCGGAGAAGCGCCTTTGGTGGTGTTGGAGGATGGTCAGGGGACGGGAGGAATATACAGCACTGACGAGAGCTAGGAGGAGGGTAGGTAGGTACCGATGTGTGGCTGATGACACTACCTCTGGCAGAATACCTGGGTGGGTAAGGTACAGGCTCACAATACCGGTACCGTCGTTCCCCACCTAGGTCAACTATTTGTGTAGGTACCCAAATACTTACACAGGGGGGGACTGTGAGGAGTGGGACATCTGCCTCCTGCCCACCTACATGTACCTCTCCAATGTAGGCTCTGTACGTAAAATCACTTGCTACCTATCGATGCAGCCCGCCACTCTATCTACCAATTGGCCACCCGAAGATCATCGTGCCTCGCCATATCGTATACACTCCTTCAAAGCAGTCAACCAATTTGAATCTCATAGAGACTCGTGAGGCAAGACAAGAACCTGTGAGTGCGGAGCTGGGTAAGCAGTGTGCCCCCGGACGAGCTAGCTAACAAAATTCAAACCGTGACTTCGCGATTTCTCGGCGTATTTGGAATGATTTTCGGCATCTTTTGCTGCTCGTTATTTTTGTTCCCTAAGTGATCCGTGCAAACTCCCTACCTAGTGCGCATCTTGGATTGCTGGCGCTCTGTGCTGGCTACGGCCCGTGTTACCCCTGATCGAGGGCGGGTTAAGAATACCTAAAACTGAAGCGATGCCGGCTGGGATAAGTGAACACGATGAGGGATCATATGGAAATGCACTTTCGCATCTTCCCAAGGGCCCTGCTTGCAAATAGGCATTCCTTCCTTGTTGTCAAATCGACTCGGCCTCATCCCGGAGATTCCTCAATGCCTCGGTTGTTATTTTCAACTTCTCAGATGATGTCGCACAGCACAGCCTCACGAAAGAAACCCTCAGTCGCCCCAAGGATTCTAGATTACGCCGTTCGTACGAGAAGTGAAACATCGCCAGCGTCTTATTTTCCTTGCAAGTCGTTTCTCGGTTCTGGAGAGCGGGGCTGTCTTTCAACTGCCCGTGCTCTATTTCCATTGCCTGTCGGGACTGCAGTCATCGGAAAGAGGGAGAATCGTGGCGGTGTCGCCGTTGAGCTAACATTAGAAACGGCTTTGCGCGACAGGATTCAGAGCCGTGCAGTGGCCACAGCGAGCGAGATTAGGTCCCCCTGGCAGCCTGGATCAAGCATCCGAGATCGTCGCACTCTCGACCGATGAGAGTGGAACTGTAGAGAGCATGTAGCCACTCACCCCTGAAGCTTATTATCATTCACACAATTGTTTCAACATGTGTTAACCAGTTCACTACACTACACTGTCTGGGACTTGACGGAGCATCGTGAAGATACGACAGGGGCAGGTAAGGGATGCCAGTCAGTCAGTCAGCCAGCCACTTAGTCTGTTTGTCTGTCTGTACACTACGTGTAAGTATGTCCATGCATGGTGAGTGAGAATGCCTACCGCTGCCTCAACTGTTCAATCAGCCTGTCCAGCAGCACCTAACACGTGCTTGGGTTATAATGTATTTACTGTATTGTATATCTACCTGGACTAGTGTGGACGAAACCCAGAGAGGGTGGGGTGGTAGCTTTCTGCAACGTTCGATTCTGAGCTGTCACAGTCACTTGCTTGCAGCGAAGATCCTAAAGCCTCATCGGTTAAGCGGCACACCATTCCCAGTGCAGCACCTGTGGTGAAGATAGCCTGTGAGTGGTCATCGGGCCCTCCCCTCTCTAAATAGAAGCCTATTGGCTGCTTTTGAAGTAACGACAATCAGCAGCTGGTCTATACAGGCAACCGTTCTGATGTCGACTATACATCCATTGCATAGCAGTAAATGAGCTGGCTGTCTTCTTTCTTTCCGGCCTGATATGAAAACAGGCTCCTAAACGCGCTACATTAGTTAGTATTTTGGCCTTTTTTCTAAGCTTCTTCGGTCTTGGCACTCCCACTCAAAAGATAACCCGTTTAGTTTCGACACCCGTAGAACGCATCTGCTTACTGTTTGGAACCCGCCTTTACTTGGCAATGGAATCTTTTCACACTCTGTAATGTAATACATATGAGAGCGCTGTGATACTATTACGGCAGCCTTAAGATATAATGGAAAATAAAAGATGGAAAATAAAGAAGAATGACAACAATACTAATCCATGGAGACAGGCATAATACACTATGTCGCACGATACCCTGCTAATGTATGAAGCGTATATTCGTAAACCAGTTGCGGATGCTGTGGGTTACACTTCAATATCTACAGCACCAAGCCCGTTGTTACCCCACAACACTGATTCATAGGTATGCAGCTATCCGGGAGGCCAGAATCAGGTGTTCGTCCAGCTTGGTAGGTTATGTAACTGCCGCCACCACCACGGTCTGAGCTAAGACATGGTCACTTGACACCTTCATCTGCGAGAGAGAGTCCATTTGCCATCTTTGGACTTTATATATTAGGAGTGCGCTCATCTGTTGTGACTACGACACAACAGAATCAAACATATTGCTTAGCACGTTGCTCATATAGCTTCAGATCGCCAATAGCGAGTACCAATGATGGCGATAAGGTCGTGGTGGGCTGAGTGCCGTAGCAACCTTGATCTTCTGACGTGGAGATTTGTATATGACAGAGCTGTGCTGGCCCGGAAGGGCTGACAGTGCACAGTTCGAACCCGCAGCCTTTCTATTATCAATACTTCTCTACCGGGTCTTAGACGTTGGTAAGCTTGATATCACAGGATCTCGTGTCGTTATTTCCACGTTACGACGGCTAGTCTGTACTACACGACGGCATACGCTGTATATCCAAAGCCATCTAGGCACACCACCTCCAAGCGCACAGGTTGACCATCTGTAAACAGTAGCAGAATGAGCGCGCTCTTTGCTACCAAGAAACATGCCGGAAAGGTGTGTATTCAATCTACATTATCTATTTTAGAAGCGATTGAATGGTCGGATAGCATATCGCTATTAGTGTATGACCGTTACTACGCCCTATTGGATGATAAGTTCTAAAGTATTGAATTGTTCGTACGGCCGCCGCAGGCTGACGAGATACTGACGCGATAAATTAATATACGGTAATCACGCAGCATTCGTATCTACTAAACTCTCTGGACATGGTGGGCGCGTTGTAGTCAAATGTTCCCGTTAGTGGATGACAGTAATCACGAGAGGGTTCGTTGAAATAATTACGTCGAGGTCAGTTGGCAGTCCTGTTGTCAGCAGCGTGAAGCTGACAGACATCGGTCACACGGCAGAGACTAGGTAATCTAGGCTAAAACTAGATCAGGAATGATGGGCGGTACCCCTGACAGCCTCGGCAGATTCTCCTGTTGGTCTTGAAGAAACCCGTGCTCCGTCCTGTTCCGCTCTCGTCCAATTGCACGCTCCTATCAAGACACAGTTGCAAGCAATGTGGATTGAATAGATATGTATAGTAATGGCTCCCATCTTGTTATAACATACTTACCTTGGGATGATAAATAATTGGTATCATACAGGAGGCGGGTTAACACTAGACCAGGCCGTTAATTGTGACCGACTTCTTGGAGCTTCCACCGAGCTTCCATCGTTATCTTGGACCCCCATCGTCGTGTTCCATGCAGCTCCCGCTTTTGGACACCACCATCTTGTGAGAGAACCAAAAAGACAAGCCACCTACATCAATCTCTCGTTCTTTTCGACCGCGATCCATGGCGGAATGGCATGATTCATGTCGCTACGATGAGTTCCTCGGGCATTTAGCCACGAATGGTAAGGCAAGCCCGTCAAAGTCGTCGGCGTCCTGCAGCTATATTAGCTTCGAAGGCGGGGGAGTCGTTCTCTGTGCCCTTCCGATCCAAAACTCAGGTCGAGGGTAGGGAAATGAAGCTGGCGGCGACCACCGACAATCAAACAACGCTTGCGGCCTCCGATACACCCCGGGCCGTCATTGCATCTACTGGACGTCGTATACGTAGGTATAGTTACGAAATGCAAGCCTAATCGGGAGGTGGCCTGCGTATGGTACTGCGTTTACTCCTCATAAGTAATAGCAACAAGTAACTACTTAGACTTATATCAATAGATTCTTTCGTATCATGTGATAGAAAACTCCTGCTCTGTGCTTATCTTCTTAGGATCCCACATACGTTGGGCTATCCTACTGCATTCATACTGCATTCATACTGCATTCATACTGCCGACACTACATGATAGTGCTGATGTATAGGGCTTGACGGTTGCTGTCATTTCGGCCGCTAGTGTATTTGCTTTCTAATTGGAATTTAACCACGTAGGTTCGGACTGCTCACCACGCGAACTAATATAAAGCAGGATCAGGACGGACTATTACTAGAGTAGCGTATTTACTATAGTATTGGCTTCGGAGCAGCGTATGTAACAAACTAGTTGCAAACTACTCGGGTAAAATTGATAAAGTCCGTTGTAGATAGATGGGGTTGGGTTACACCGCCTTGACAGATGGTGACCACTGATACTTATCACACGTAGATGTAGTTGGACTAAGTTGCGAGTCCAGGTTCCAAACTCCAACTTTTCGAAAAAAAAAAACCCGGCCATGACGTCTATACTTAGCAGGACCGATCCAACACTGCACTGCGATGGCAATGCAGCGGTAGGTAATTTACACGTGTAGGCGCGCAAAACTAGCACCAATGGCAGAACCAGTGGCATCAATCACGCCAGTTCTACGGCCTGTGTCTACGACTAATGTATGTATCGAGCAACCCGATCCATCCACGTCTCTTGGATTAAACGAGGTGCAAGCGAGGTGGAATTCAATATAGCGCGAGACTTCTTGGCTTGCATTCTGCACAGTGATGGGCAGGCTTCGTTATGCATGGTATCAATCGACAACTCCAAGTTCCAACGACGACGACGACGGGAAAGCAGCGCAGATGCTATGCTGCTCAATAATACAATGCAACCGCCATGCGACGCCGCTTTGCCACGGCACTTTTGCTTCTCAACCTTCTCGAAGCCTTCCGCATCTGGTCACCTGGCCGTGGAGATGACCATCTGCCTCTGCGACTTTGTTCCGCCCCCATATTATAGGTCGGCGACCCGACCGCGCTAGCTAAGATATCACCTGAATTCCAGATCCCCGTGAGATCGGGCACTGCCGAGGGGTCAAGGCTGGAAGCTAAAAGATAATGGCCAAGGTAAGACACGAACTGCCTGTAGTAAGAGGCATGCAGCATCATCTCGTCAAAATAGACATGCAACAGGATTTCCTATACAATTCCAGTAGATTGCCGTCCTCAACCATGGAAATTCATAGTATCATCGATGTGGGTGTTTCGCCTGCATATTTATTCTACACTAGGTCTGCCACTCTACGCCGTCGCTAATGGCGTCAGCTTCTATCGTTCTAATCCGTTGCATAGCTCCATGTACGTACAGACATACATATAACTAGCACATGCAAGCGCAACGCATCCTCGCGCCATAGAGCTCGGGTAGTTGGGTTACAGATGCGAGGGACCAGCAGTTGCGCAGACTACGTATGAAGAGCTTGTTTTTACTATCAATCCATGATATGTAACGATATCAGATCCTTCAAAGGCCGCCCACGGTACACTACCTACTTCCTAGGTGGAAATGTGCAACTTCTATATATATGGAATACTAATAACTTGCATTGATCTCTCGTAAAATTGACAAAGAGAAGATAAACAGCCGGGCGCCCCAAAGAAACAACCCCCCATCCTCTCTACTAACCTACATCATTACTAAGTACCTACACTGCATTTGTATGCAGATGCAGTAGGTATCCCGTTTATGAAATTCACAACTCATAATAAACAGGGCTAAGAGCGCCCCCGCATTTAAATTGGGGAACAAGGCCGAAGCCACACATGTACGCTTCATGCAGGTGGTAACAGCAGATGTCCAAGTGGCTTGAGCAGCCGGGTGCGAGGTACTTGGAAGTACCTGGGTGCGAGGTACAGATGCTCTTGGCGGTGGGCGCTAGAAGGACTGGAGAAGCATGCATAGAAACGAGCTAAGGTAGGTGGAGGCAGTCTGCCCATGTAGTGTAAACGCTGTGAGGCTACACTCTTCAGGGCAGAGCGCAGAAGCTTATGCCGGGCAAGCTCTCTGGGCTCCCGCTGCTCTGAGCCACCTCATTCGCTGAAGCCCTCTGGGCGCTACCTAGTGGGCGCTCGGTTACTCTGGGACCCTGGGCCCTGATTGAGCTAAGCTGATAAGGCCGGTAGACTGCGGGTCAGAGGCGGGTCAGGTCTAACTGTAAGCGGCGTGTTTCCCAGGCGCCTCGGCTTGATCACCCACCGAGTTCCGTCGCTGGTTGGTTGATTGATCTTGCACTTCTGGTCTCGCCTTGTCTTGGTGGGCAGATGGGCGGCGATGTTCCGAGCCTGCTGCCCAGCACCACTCACATATAAGCCGTACATTGTTTACGCAGTTTCTGCGCCGAGGGCTCGCTTCGAGAGAGACGGTCTTTGGATCACGACTAATTCATGTGGTTATACAGCAAGCAGGTCAACGACGGACAGACACGTCGGAACACGCACTCTGGTGTATGCGATTATCTATCAGTTCTTCCCGATACGTCTTCCATATGGGTGCCTGCTACTGTGCTACCACCACTAGGAGCACTGGTCGAGAGGCGCGGGCGGCGGCCACCGAAACAACGTCGCGGACCTGATAGAGAACGCTAACTTTTACCTCATCATTTTGTCACACTATCCGATAACCAAGATTATACGGGGGAGACGACTTACAAACTAGACAAGTACTTCCTACACTACAGAGCGAAGTACTTCACAGGTAATATCTGAACATACTGAAGATACTTGACCATTATCCCTTCTACTATGTATACACTAGTAGGGGTTTGGACATAGTACCCTGGAATTAACACCACGACTGGACGAGTGGCTCTTCTCTGCACAAATCATCCAAACCATTTATCCCTTTATCTAGAACCTTGGTGCAAAATTTACTAGGCTCCCTGCTGAGTACAGTAGGACAGTCGCCAGCAGGCGCCAAGGACATTTTCCCTTTTCGGTAATTTTCGCCTCAACTTCAGGGTTTCCTTGATCCTCTCACCTATCGACCGTTAAACTGCTTCCACGGTCCTTGGGTAACCGGTTATTCATGATGAGCAGCTTGGAGACATCTACACTATTCATCCCCTCCACACCTGTTTCTACACGGTCTCTCCCTGCACAGACTGCGTGCGTACTACGAAGCAAATAGCGGGGTAAGGGCTGAGAACGAAGCGCTGTAGTGTCACCATACGACGCTGTACAGCGACCGCACGAGACCATGTGTTATGCGAGGAGGGTAACGAGCCCTCAGCGCAAAATGAATAAGGAACCCCTGACTTCATTCACAGGTTGTTGGTGAATCACCACACAGTAACCACATAGGCACCGTGTGTCCTGATTGGCTGCTCCATTGCACCAAACACAAGCCGACGTGACGTTACATTCCACAGGGCTTGGCACGCGCTTTCGGTAATCCTCCAATGAGCCGTTCCCGTAGCATGAGCGGTCACGGGGCGGGTATCGACACTGCTAATTCAATAGCAGAGAGAATGGGCTCCAGGTGAATGCGCCAGGCCAGGGGCGATCCCTTCTACTTGTAGCCACACCGAGCGGTCTGAGCCGCCGCTGGGGGGGACCTAGTGTGTCCAAACATCACCAGCACAACAGCTACCACTTACTAAGTGGTAGTATCCCACACACTACGCTACAATTTTCCACTACACCTATCCTGTACTGAGTACCTAAATAGAGACCTGCGTGGGATCAGTTACCATCCGGCTCACGAAACTTACCTGCAGCAATGCAGATCATTCAACGATTGCATGCCAAGCTGTGAATATCGACCATGGACTTGGCGATACCCACATGGGTCACTACTAACGTGGTGTAAGTAGTGTACACTTCGACTTTACGCTGCTAGTGCAGACTGTCCTACAGTACACTGACGATAAGTTGAACGAGGCAACGACATGCCGCCCAGCGCGAACTTGCTGCGACGTCATAGTACATCGCAGCACACTACTACCGACAATGGTATATACATCGTACGCTATATTAGTTTTCTGGGCGCATCCCATCTTGCCTGCATAGCGAAAACGCCCGCCCCTACTGTCGAGTACACAAATATTCTAAACTGAGAGAACTACATACAATCAGTATCTATATCCGTCAAACCGCCCAAGTGGACTTCAATCCGCTACAGGTTTATAGCTCTAGTGAGTTCGAGAAGAAACAGTTCTGTCTCATAACAAACACACTCGCAGATACTACTGCCGTACCGCGCATTATTAACACCCCATTATCCGGTTCTAGTAACTTGCTGTGACCCTCATTCCGATCAGGACCGAAGGATACGTGTGTTACGTGTGTCTCGCGCGGTGAGGCTGTATGATTGTCCCAGCTAGTGTAAGCAGCCTCAATGGCACCGCCTTAACGCCCCAGTTGCACATACGCGCCCCTCGGATAGGTCGGTCAGATTCAAGATGATGTGACCGCGTTAAGTGGGTGGTGGCAACTTGTGCCGCGTTGGGAACAGACGAGCTAGCATTGTTCGCATCCTCAACCTCCATTCATGCAAGTGGGGGTTGTCGAGGGATTGAGGCGTTGGGAGAATTCAATACACGTATACTGAGTATCATCCCATCGGCAAGACCGCTCGACTGATTTGTAGCCGTGTTCCACCTCATAGGCTAAAGCTTCAGAAACCGAGTTAGCCTAGGATTGTGGTGCCTCTTCCTGAAAACTTGCATGATTCCCATAACAGATTAAGGGTATTTGTCTTGACTGGTTCCTGATCCTTCGGCTGCTCACTAGCAAGATGCGGCGTTCTCTGTGGCTAATGACTGACTAGGATTTGGCGAGAGACGTTTTTTGAGCATCGATCGGCATGCCCGACGAGCAACAAGAGGTAGGGGCATCTCACAATCGTCAGATGCAATAATAACTCATCATCAGCGTGAATTTCAGATAACGACAGCACGGTAACTTCATATCTGTTCCGTCTAACCCGTCGTCCCGAACCCGACATAAGACCGACTAACCTAGTGTATATGGCATAACCCACCCAGGATACAAACTGGAGAGCCAGCCTGGCTAGCTGGGTGTTTCAACGCGCGCGTAAGGCTTTGCAAGGCGCGTAATTAACCCCTTTGTGTAACTGATTTTTCTTTTCATTTATAATTGTGTATTGTGTAATTTTAGTGTACTATTGTGTTTCTGGTGCTCTCAATCATCTGTCTTGGCTGGCCGGCCATCGAAGGACGAAAGGGGATTAGCTTCAGGAGTGAGTACCGAGGCACAGAGCCAAAGCAGCCGGCTCATCAATGCATGCAATTTCAGCGCCTCAGCCTCATCGCCAGGGGCAGATCAAGGTTATTGAGCGGGGGCCGCAAAGGGTCAACGTTACCCCACGTCAACCCTCGCGATCCTGTTGTTCTTACGTATACTGAGTATGTATACTTATAGGTATAGTTATCAGCCACAAGAGCCATGAAACCGCAACGAGCATTGCGGTGTGTATGTAGTGTAATGTAATTGCTGCAGTACATATGCTAATTATCAGACCCGGTACTAGACCCTGAATAGCGAAGTGGGTTCTTAGTGTAGTTAAATCTTACCTCCGAGCTCCTCCAGGGACTTCGTCCATTTTGCCCAGCTTTATCTCACAAATCATTTGGTTAGCGTATGTTGTGCCTTTTTGCTTCTTGGACCCAGTTCTTGTTGACAGTTAGCGTTCTAAAATCTGGGGAAGTGGATGGGCTAACCTTAACCATAGTTAGTCTGGTAGCATTCTCAACCAAGTTCTAATGCCGAGGGACCGAATAGACCATAAAGATGAATGAATGCAGTTGAAGACTACTACTATGTGGACAATTAACTACCTAGATAGACTACACGACCGAGCACTGAACGGGGAACAACATGTCACGAGAAAGTAAGGTGCATTAAGGCAAGGCCAGTCAACTCAGGTCATGTCACGTCACGTCACGTTGCGTCTTGAAGAAATATCTATCCGATCTATTCTTATCGTGTCACCTAGCCTCGCAAGCAACTACCACGCAAGTTAAAGACTGACGATAAAAGGTTCGTTACATTTCGGGTTGACATTCTCCTTTACTACCGAGACCGGTGGCCTCCGCCCACACCCTTACTTAGTAAATCAGGCCAAGATCAGGCACCATGAATCCTCCTGGTTTGCGTTGCAGGCGCTGTGCCGCTAGCCTCATCCCTTTCGGCCCGGCTTCAAAACCCGGGGTAGGACAAGGGCGCGCGCGGACAGTCAGTCCAGCGTGATTTGGCGCGCATCGACCGGAACCCAGGCGTTGGACCTATCGCTCGTCAATCAGCTTCCATCGGAAATAAGCTTCATCGGAGCTTCATTTCCCACCCGGGACTCGTTTCGGACGCTACAGGGCGAGCAGGCAGGAATCGATCCATCGCCAGCGCGAAATGCGGCGGAGCAAAGCGACAAGGTATCTATTTCAAGTACCGGCGGTGGGGACGCTACAATGTCAACCTCCCCACGGATGAGACGATGAAAGATGAAACTGTACCTGGACTTTGGCTGTGGTCCGGGCCAGGAGTTGACTCTGTGCGACTTAAAATAGCGTGCTATTGTCGGCATCACATGCCATATACCGAAGACATCGTAGGGGTTCGTCCGATTTACCCATGGCTACTACTACACTAATTTCATCGACCTACCTGTTCCTGGCCGTTGCAGTCACCCCTGGGCTACGTACTAGCTCTCTTTTACCGCTTACAGTAAAAAGGAAAGGATTGACAAAGAGATCTCTCTACTTGGGGTTGCTCTCGGAGAATATCGCCCCTTCGATATCTATGTTTGGGAGCCTTATCAATATGTGTATTTGAGCGATGAAGCTATTCGGGCGGGACCCCCAAAGTCCCATCCCAGGCCCCGTGAGCCACCTACGACATTGTAGACTGTGGATTAAACCAATTAGCCTCGCAGGGGTTGACATACAGGTTCTCTATACATGTAGGTAAGTCTAGTACATTGTGTATGCACCTCATTAAAGCTACTGTACTCCAGATCATGGCGGTCTGGGTTTGGCTCGAGCTACAAGTTGATATTACGTACAGATTGTACAAGCAGATATCCGATGGCAAAAACCAAGATTGCGGCCGTCGGGTACTTTATTTCCCATTATGCATACACCATATACAACTTCTATTCCCTTGCTACCCACTCTGTAGGTTTTAGTATATTTCCGTTGAAGACTTCGTCCGTAACTAGTGTCTGGTATGGGGAAACATATCTTAGCAGTACAGTAAGTAACTGCAGTACACTACTATGTATTTGTTTCCCGAACCTTTATTTTGGTTATCGTGTATATATTTGACAGGAATCTGTGGGGTCCGTGGCAATAAAGACGAAGTACCGGCGTTAACAACAACGATAACCGTTGGAACTAACGACGCAACATGCAGGGAAGCATGCTCCGAGCTTGCGAGGGCTTTTAGTGTAGTTACGCTTTAGCTTCTTTTCTCATCTTCGAGTTGAAGAAGAGAAGGGAATAATTGTTCTTTTCAGCAAGTTACGATTTATAGCAACTACATAGGATAAAGCATATAAACTATCAAGAACAATTACGGCTAGCAAACTGCAAGTTGATTAGGTCATATATGCACACTAGGTAGGTAAGTAAGTATACCGGTACTGCGTTATCGCGAAATCCAAGAACGGTATTCCGCCTTTGACGCTATCCTATCTCTCTAACGGAGTATGGAAGCGGAACCGTTGGGTCCCCACATCGATTGCCGGGTCATACTTAAGTAGTACACTACACGACTAAAGTAGTGTAAGTAGGCAAATTAGACGATGGGCCATGTGAGGGTCTGGTTTTTCTGTTCTACCAAGTGTAAGTATGTTCCGTATAGTCGCTGTATAAGTAGTGTATGTACGGTAGACCGCTCTCTATCTTGTTTTAGGTGCTATCCTAGGCCGCATGCAGAGGGATACTGTACAATATACTAAGTATGTAGTGCAGTATATGGACCCATGTACCTACGGATGTATATGTATGTGAGTGATTAGGCACGCGCTACTGTAATGTGTGAGCAGCATGTAGGCAAGTACATATGTAAGTAGGTAGGGTAACCAGATAATGGAGCCTAGGGTTAGAGTTATCTTGGGTATGTATGCAGGAATACGTAGATGAGTCTTTTTCCCACATCAACTCGAATTCACGGCCCGTTCTTGCTTTTCTCTACCTATTTCCGTGGCAGGGCACGATGAGTCCGTCTCTTTTCCGCGTGGATAACTCTTACCAATATATCGTCGTCGGCGCTTCTTTCCTTGCCGAATCATCCGCTGCCATATGTAGCACTTGTAGGATAGTGCATATGTGATACCCGGGGGACCCGGAATGCTGGAGGATTATCCGGTCTGGTGAGAAGGGTTAGGGTTATTTGTTGTTCTTTCATGCGCCGATTTCGCATGGTGGCCAGTGCCTTACAGTAAGTACGGCACATACGATTGAATGTTTCTTCGGGCGAATGGCCGTGGTGTTGGTATGCAGGTTGTTTAATCATCCAAGTACTCAGCAAGAAAGCTGGGTAATGTGTAGCGTATGAAACAAGCCGCAAAATAAGGGAGTCAAAGCGGCTGATTCCCCTTGGTGAAAGGGGACGGTCCTATTTGTCGGGAAAGGGGGCAAGAGATGCGAGACAAACAAGATTAACCAAGAATATGGTAAAACCTCCGCCGCACACGTTGTCTCGCGCATGACCGACGTATGTAAACAATTATACTATACTGCGGCGGCATCTAACGTAGTGCAATTAGTAGCTTCTGTAAACTGGGATTCCATGGCTTGCGAAACACCTAGCTGTGCTTATTTCTGTTCTGTCCAAGTCCCGAGGGTTCATCCCGGCCTCGGGTATGTAAAGGCTGGCAGGCATCAAGCCTGTTGCGGCTGGGTTTTCTTCGGACACGCCACGATCGTATGACGGTCGGGACACGCCCAACGAGGTGAGAGAAAATGGAACGTGCTCTTTGAATATTTTTCCAATTTACACTAGAGTTTTTGCTCCTCCTGACCTTCTATCATATGCTGAAACAGCTGTTGTGCCATGGGACGAGAAACGGCGAAATTCACACTACACAATATGATCCATCGCAATGCGAAGACTCTAGCCTGTCCACGAAGGAGCCGACGTCGAATATACTCTTCGGGAGACTGTGCACGTGAAATGGGTCTCCAAGACGGTTTAATATAACCTACCTCTAGGCGATGCCATCGAGGAACGTCCGTGCATCATTGCGTCCGAGCGCGGAAGGCAAAAGGGAGTGATTCTTTTGCATCGCTCTCTGTCTGTCCCCTTTGGACTATGAAAGTGAGGAGAGAGGGTGCACGAGCTCCGGAAGAGCAGAGGTCTCGGTGGTCACTTGATGCTGCAGGTGTTATGTAAGTGGTCTACGTAAAGAGTATCAATATACCAGAAGGTACGGTATTATACCTCACCGCAACGGCTGACGAGGCTGTCAGCTCATATATCAGCTCGAATAAGGGGTTGTTTCGTGCATTAATGATCGTCGAGCAGAGCGCTGAACGTAGAATAGCTCTCGTAGATCTTAAAGCCATCGAGGGTTATCTAATGCATCTTTGAGCGTTGATGGTCATTGGGTAATTGAAGTGCCTGCTTATGAATACCGAAGCGCTGACTCGTACCCTCTCACAATAATATAGAATGGTGGCTTCGAATTAATGAGTAGATATGAGAGACACTATGGCGGCCAACAGGATCATCTGCCAGCTAATCCAATGATTACTAGTCTAAGCTCATCCGCGATGCAATGTACGGAGGCGCTATACACGTAGATGTTAGCAGTATAGCTGATTTTGACGTCTATTTTAGCGGTATATACACGATTAAGCATGTAATGTAAGTTGTCATTTAGGACTATGATATCGTCGTTTTGTGAGTTAAAGGCTGGAATATAGTTCAAGGGACCAGTTACTGGGTGAGTATTGCTTCTTCTCTGTAACATATTGATACATCTACGCACTATGCTGTCGGTCAACGACTTTATCCAGTCGTAAATGGCGAGGGTTCGAGAATACAGGAAGTATAATTCCATTACGGCAAATATAACCAGCTCATCCCCTTCCTGGATATTTATCATAAGAGAGAGACTTAAAACTACATGCGATAGATCTTCTCTATAGTGTACGATACTCTTTGTAAGGCTTCAGGTTACATGAATTCTTGTTGTCGCACGAAGAAGCTAAACTTCTTCGTGATCTAGTCTTCAACTATATACACAGATACTCTTTGTCTTCGAGTACTGTGATACTCCCGTATTTTTTTCTTTGCTCCCATACTACATGTAGAATGCCACGGAGCTTGACATCATATGCATGCTCAAATTTCTTATTCTAGCTTGAAACTGTGTGCTACTCCATTTCATGTCCCATGATATATATATGGTATGCGGCTGAGAATAGGCTGGGTATGATATAGCAGTGGCGTATTAAGAGTCACTATCGTTAGCTCTACCATTACTACGTATACGTTGGAGATCCAGCCCGATCGAGACTTGCTATATATCAGAGTCAGTTATGTATATCCCTCGCTAATGACGGAATATGAAACCCAGGTTTGTCTTACGTATAACCTGCCTTAAGGATAAAGAATAATACGCACCTACTATCAGTTATATATGCTGTATATTACCATTGGGGTAGGCTTAGTTGATCTATTATGCGTCTGTATGGTGATTCTGTACTGAGACAAGTAAGAGCTACTATGAGTATTATAAGGCTTGTATCTAATCGAAGTATGTGACTGAAGCATGAGTCGCCCTATCACTGTGCTGGGAATGCCGTATTGATACTTTAGCTTTGTTAGGTGAAATATTTGGAACATGCCAAAGTACACATGCCTCATAGATGAGCTGTCAGGAACCTCGTACTTTGGGGTAGGTAAAGACACTTGTTGTTACACGAAGGCCCGGAATCCTTCTTGGATAACCATGGCTATGTACAAGTGCTCCTTCGTGCATTATAAAATCAGATTCTTATTCCCAGTCACTACTTCCTCTCAAACTAGATGCCTTTGCAACAATCCAGAACATGGGTGGGATTTGCCACTGTCGGAAGAAGGCTTACTTACAATCACGCTTTCTATCTTATAAAAGGGGCTTGGACAATGCTTGGAGATATGGTCTATTCAGAAACCATATTCCATAGGTAATTGGGTCTGTAACAATTCGGAAACCTTCGGTGTCCCCGAGGTCTCAGAGGGGCTCCGTATACGACTTTATCAGTGCTGCTAAATTCAAGCTCCATCAATGTATACTATTTTAGCGAGAGCTGAAGAATCTCATTCGAGCCGTTGGCCAATACCATCAAGGCCTCTGTTTCACAGTCTCCAGTTCACTTCAGCTCGTGAGACGTGTGAGTGAGACCTCTGTATGACATGTATGTCACTGGAGCATCAAGCTTGATACACAGGCAGGATAACGGTAATAGCGATGCCGCTCCTCTCAACGACGTGAAGCGGAACGTTACAATACCAATGGTGTTGATGGCAATTTGATTTTTGCTACCCTCCGTCAATATATCAATCACGTGGTATCTGCCTGCGGCAGCAACTCAGTCTCAGGGGGCAGACTGGCATAGCTAAGAAGCTCTCTTATGAGACAGACACACGGGACATATAGGCCGTGCAAATCGTGATCTCTCGGATGTGATACACTGGGAGCGTCTTAAAGTCGCAGATATCTTGGGATATTCTCAAGTATGAAAATATTTAGAAGCGTATGAGGAGAGCAGTGGTTTCCGTGAATCCGGATGGAGTATGATGAAATAGGTCTTATTCTGGAACATAGGAGTCTATGACGGAAGACTCTATCAGTCTGTTTCACACAGCGCCTTATAGATGCTGCCGCAGTCCTTGGTGTCTCTGTTATCCCGACCGCAGCCCTGGGACGAAGTAAACAAATAGAGGGATCATATTTTCAAGAACCCGATCAGATAAGTCTCAATACGCACACGACCGTCTCGGCCTATGTCCTCTGCATGTCCGTCTAGCTAGCGTTCATGGCTGATGAGTATCGCTATATCAAGCCTTCCAAGCATATAGAAAGTCATATTATCTGAAATCATAAGCTCTCTGGCCGGCAAGTTACCAAAGGCGATAGCGGCATTACCAGTCCGGCGAATAACTATAGTGCTCAGACGGTGATTCGCCCTTACCTTGTTCTCAGATGCAGACAAGAAACAGTCTCGGAGACGTCACATGAGATCGGAGGCTGCATCTTAGGCCTCATCTTCTCACTTATATTCATACAGCTTCGAGAATAACGGCCAATGAGCCAATGGAGAATCTCGCTCATACATCGTGAGTGAGCACGGTGACTCTGCCGTGAGAAATAAAGTATTTAAAGTTTCACGACGCCGTGGCAAGGGGTAAATGTCAATGACGGACGCGAATAGATACAATCCCTAAGCGAGTGTGAATACACATATATTTCGATGCAGAGAAAACCACAAACCTAGATCGGAAAAAAGGGTTGTCGGGACGGTTAAATATGCCCAAGCGACGTAACTGGGCTATGCCGATGAGATTGGCCGTTCGATATCTCAGCTTCGCCGTTGATGCTTCTTAAGACAGAGATCACACATCGTGGTAGGTACCCTCACCATTCCAGCATCCGGCTAGCTTGATGAGAGGCGGTATATCAAACTTAGAATGCTACTCAGGGGTTTAAGGATCCCATGTATAGTTGCCGGCCGATGGGATTCAACGCAACAGCGGGTAGGTATGTAACCAAAACCAGTATTTATATGACTATGAGACTCGCTTCCCGTGCCTCGCTCGTATGTAGGCAGTACACACAAGAAGAATAGAATAAAAAGGCATATCTAGTAGTGGTATGTCATTTTCGGACCTGAGAACTATAGGCATGAATAAAAGACGATATTTCTCATAGACACCAAATTGAAATAAAACAATCCGAAACCTTAAAGTAGGATGAGTCGCAGTATGGAGAGAAGCGGCTGAAATCTTGAACCTACGACTTAAGAATGCATTATCGCTCCAGAGGGGACATGCACCCCGTACAAACAGTGCTCAGCGCCTTAGACATACCAGTACTTTGAACACATTATGGCCGCAGATCTTACCCTATAAAGTCGCAAGATAAGACTACCTATCTAAGCTGCTGTGGGGTTTTGTTGCCAAGGCCTGCCGTCGGAATTTCAATCCGGGCAAACCATAGCCCGAGAATTTTTCTATGCTGGAGGGAGACGAGCTCTACAGTAAGACCATCCGGGTTGCGGTCTAAAGATACTATATCGCAGAAACGAGCGTCTCTGCCTACACACATTATCATGAACACAACCAACAAATCGATTTCCACATCGTCAAGAAAAAAGTACACAAGATTTGTGAGAATTTAAATAGTGGTATTGATCTAAACAAGTGATCCATATGGCCCCATTCAGCCCCTGTGGAATGAAACCTCATTCAATACCAGGGCCACGCCGATCTTGGCCACCCTGGGGGTATCGTCAATGCAAACATTATAATTTGGTTCATAAACTCCGAACTTCGTTGACCACAAACTAGTCTAGAACGCACGGCTCAACATGACAGGATTTATTCCTTCTTGGGGACAGCAACTATAAGCATTCAAGTTAGCCATGGCTCTTCAAGATGATGGTCAATGTGCTTCGGTATTAGGTAGAGCTTTTTATGCATCGAGGTATGATGTAGCTGCCCAATGACTAAGTAAATATGAGGGGTTTACTCACGCTGCTCCTTGATGTGCTTCTCAAGAGCTTCGGGCTTGGTGGTAGAAGCCCAGCGACCCTTGACCTTGCCATCACGGCCGATGAGGAACTTCTCAAAGTTCCACTTGACACGCTTGATACCCAGGACACCAGATTGCTGGTTCTTCAACCACTCCCAGACAGGCTCGGGCTTCTCACCGTTGACCTCAGTCTGAGCGAAGATGGGGAATGTGACGCCGTAGTTGACCTGGCAAAACTCCTGAATCTCGTCGTTGCTGCCCTCCGCACTGGCAAACTGGCTTGTGGGGAAGCCGAGAATGACGAAGTCTTCGGGGTTGGAGGCACTGAGGTCCTTGTACCTGTGGGACGAGGTTAGAGTGAGATTGGAAGGAGCAAAAAGAGAAAAGATCTCTTATCTTCATCCCAGTGCTGGAAGCTGGACTGCCTCTCCACCAAAGCTCCCGTTAAGGCGCCTACAGTACAACTACAGGGCAACGGGGACAAACAAGAAAGGTGAGAGGGGGTGGTTGTTATACTTACAGCTTCTCGAGGCCAGCAAACTGAGGAGTGAAGCCACACTTGGAGGCAGTGTTGACAACAAGGACGACCTTGCCCTTGTAGTCGGACAGAGGCTTCTCAGCGCCCTTCTCTGTTGGATGAAGTTAGCCAGCTGTCCGTGACTTTTGTTCTGGGGATTTGGAGCTACTACGTACTGTCCTTGGTGGTGAAATCCCAGAAAGATGTAGCGGCAGCCATTGTGAATACAGATCTCGATGTTACGGGAAAAGTAGAAGAGTGAGTGGGAAATGAGGAAGTTGGCGAGGATGCGAGCGTTGCGCCTCGTTTCTTATTATAGGTGGGGTTTGAGATGAGCGGTGGGCGAGCGGTGGGAGCTCTGACTCTAGACGTATTGAACAAGAGGTGATCTTTTTCCTCGATGACAAAAATAGTCAGCAGGGTCCCAGAGGTTGCATACAGGCCGGTACCTGAAGGGTACCGAGTGCGCAGCGGTGCCGCGTGCTTCCCTGCAGTCTGCACAGGTACCTCATCTGTACCGTAGCGCGCTAGTGCACATGTAGTGCAGGCACCGTAGCACTGCTGCCCCTCTATGGGGTATGGGATGGATTGGAAGAGATTGGAAGTGGGAGGCATTAGAAGAAGACATGCTCCTACACCACTTGTACATGCTCCTACATGTATACCACTTATACCACGGGGTAGAGCAAGACAGAACAGAACAGGGGGGAGCTGTACCAATGATAGACGAGGAAGGCCGTGCAAAGCTTCTGATCTGGCGACTCGAAACACCGCCAGTTAGGCCCATGTTGGCGGGAGGTAGGTTTTGGCGGAGGGTCGGGCGGAGGTGCTGCTCTGAAGGCGGTTCTGATGGTGGGATGACAGATGACGGATGACAGAAACAGTAAAACGCCGCGATAGCAAGGCAAGGAATGCTGTAGCTATGCTGTAGCTTGGCCGTAGGCTCGCGCCGTAGGCCCTCCGGAAACCCACCTGGCAACCAAGACAATTTGCAATTCAAAGCTAAGCTGCAAGCTGCACCTCTTGACAAATCACCACGAGCCCTACGCTGCCTGTGGGAGCTAAGGTGCGGTATGTGAGAGGCCAGTCATTGGCGCCGGCTTGGAGGGTCGTCTCACAGCCTGTCAATCCATCGGCCGGGCAGTCAGCCACTCATAGCATAATGGATGTATACTTTAGTATGTACCGGTATTTCGTATCAGCTTCCTACCGCTTGCTACCGCTTGCTGGTTGCCCACTCTTGCGAAAAAACCCCGATGTTGTTAAGGTAGTGAGTAGTAGATGGTGAGGCGTGGAGTAGTTGTGCTTTGTACTAAGACCATCCCGGTCATTACTGGATGAACGGCCGACTACTTATGCACCTAAGCCATCTAAGTACCGACTAGATATAGGTATCATGCGGTTAGAACCTTGGAAGATATATGGGTCAGCCGAAAAAAGGCTTAAATGGATAAATATACTCGAGACCAGACGGGAGTTACAGTAATGATATGTACGTAGCCGGCCGCGAGCTAGCACGCTACTGAAGGTCGAACTGACGCGACTGCACCCCTGTTGCCTGTTGGTATCCTCAAGCAGAGCCGTAGTACAGATGAAACTTAAATAACGATCTAATGCATCCACCTATCACAAGTTCCTCACAGTTCTACTTTACTGGTAGTATACTTATACGGCGCCAGTCTTGCTCTTTAATTATATATAAGTATTTCATAAATGATAATTGGAAAAGTCTGCACATATGCAGGCGAGGATCCTTATATGCAGGCTACTAATAGTAGTTTGTTAATGCCAAGCCGAGATACTGATAAGAGCGAGCGAATACCTACATGTACATAGGTACCTGAAGCTTATAAATCAATAGAGTTCTACGAGGTTGGTAGGTGGGCAATAAGGGCAAACTGAGTTGTTGATAAGGTACGATTTAGTGCGTGTAATTGATTTCGATTATTTAGAAATCATTCCCGCTAGAGGTTGCTTCTGAAATCATGTTCCTGCATAAGAACCCACATGCTAAAGAACTTGCATCGTTCCTATCAGGGAAAAGAGAGACAGATACCTAGTACACTAAGAACTACCTACACGTAGTGCCCCTCTCTCTACCCCTCGGCTGCCGAGTACCAACAACAACTACTGCTAGCTTTGTGTGCCCATGGAAGTAGCGCTTACCTCCCTACAGACATACGTAATTACCTAGGTAAATTCACATGTAGTTCCTCGTTACACTAGACTCAGTATGTAGACAAAACACCTTTTGGTAGTAGCTACCTAACCTCACTCGAATGAGTTCTCCATTTACACTACCTCTTACCTCAGGTAGCAATATGCCAGGTGTTATACCGGCTCGAGGCAAACTCATGCACGCTACCAAGTAAACCATCAAGCTCAACTCCACCACCTCTTCATCCACAACCTTTGTGATTGGCTACCTCTACAAGGGTTGCAACCAGTTCCGCTGCGCTGTCGCAGGGCCAAGTGAAGTACCGTAGCACATTCATATCGCGGGTCGTATCGCTGCCGGTACCAACATCGCAGTCTGGGCCGTTGTTGTTCCTTATATTCCCCGACGCATCGGCCATGTCAACGAGGCGATGGACGGTCGCAGTATGCCCCGACCGCGACATATCGTGATCATAGGTATGCCCCCCAACTGGCCGCAGCCTCCAGCCCGCCCCCGCGGCTAGCGTAGCCCTGTGCGCCTCTTCCGGCTTGCTCGCCACGCTCATGTGCCTTTGTCTCGACGGAGCTGACCAAGATCCCACCACGCAGGGGGCGGTATAATCGGCGCGACCACAGCTTACTACCTCACTCGCCACCCTTCCTTCAACCCCCTGATCCATCATATCACTCTTGTCGAAGCCACGTCCATCGCTGCTGGCGCTTCGGGCAAGGCCGGAGGACTTCTCGGGCTCTGGGCTTATCCAATGTGCATAGTCCCTTTGTCGTACCGCCTGCATGCCGAGCTAGCAGCCGAGCACGATGGCATCGCCAGATGGGGATACCGGCGCTTAGAATGTGTTCAGATCGCCGCTACTGTGAAGGGCAAAGATTCAAAATCGAAGGCAAAGTCTAGGAGCCGGAAATCGATGTCGAGCAAAGCAAAGCGCGCAAATCGGCAGGAAGACTCGTCCACTCTTCCACAAAAACATCAAACCCATATGACGTCACACCCATGCAATGGCTCTCAAGCATTTTCACCCGGAGCCCAACAGTCGCTGCAGGTTCAAGAACCGGCAGAGTCACAGACTGAGGGAAAGGACTGGCAGAAGCTGCCTAAGCAGGACGAGGCTGCTGCGACGTTAATGCGCCAGTCGATACTTCCCGCGGATCTCGACTGGATCGATAGTGAGCTGATAGAGGAGTATGCTGAGATGGGAATGGATGGATACACTGAGACGGCCCTGGTGCATCCACATCAGTTCACGACATCCATTGCAGATCTAGCACACTCGGCTGGCGTAGATATCCGGCTCAATGCGAAGGTGACCAAGATAGGCATAAGCTACGGTAGCGTGAAAAGTGTCGAGTATATTGACCGAGTAACAGGCTCCCTACGCACGATGCTTGGCGTGACAGATGTCGTGGTTGCAGCAGGCCCGTGGTGCAGTAGCTTGCTCCCGCAGACGAAAGTAGAGGGTCTACGCGCCCACAGTATTGTGTTCGAGGCGGATGTGACGCCGTATGCCGTATTCACCAACATTTCGCTACCAGCAAATTGGATACCACCGCATCGGCAGCGCCGAGTGCACAATGGCAACGTAGACCCGGAGATGTACGCGCGACCAGGCGGCGAAGTGTATGCCTGTGGAGAATGTGACCCGTCCGTTCCGCTTCCCGAGACGGCAGACTTGGTCGAAGTTGACGAGGCGCAATGTGATGACATGGCTGCCTACATCGGCACCGTAAGCACCACCCTCAAGGCCGCACCTGTCATAGCTAAGCAAGCTTGTTATATGCCGCGACACATGCGTCCTGGACAGGAGAGTACTCCCCTCGTGGGTGGTACGACCGTTGAGGGTCTGTGGATCGCAGCAGGCCACACATGCTGGGGTATCCAGAACGGACCTGCGACAGGAAAGCTAATGAGCGAGCTCATTTTTGAAGGTGCAGCAAAAAGTGCGGATATCGCTGAGCTAGACCCTAGGCAGTTTGGAATATAAACTTCGCATTGGGGAACCCTGATAGCCTGGCACATGACAATGTGATAGATCATATTGCGGAAACGTCCCATATCATGTGGACGGGTATTTGAGATCTGGCTTCCCATGCATACAAAATTCAATATTGAACAAGATAATATACCCTTTCAGCTTACCTCAATCTAAGCATCCGTATTAGTCAAATCCCCTTATGTAATTCACTAGGCGTCAACCTCTTTATAGCTCTGCTCCATTTTATGACATTGCAACGCAGTGATAGTTCAGACCCTCACCCCTGCCCATAGAGCTGAGGTAGTGATCGCTCATATTGCAGCATCGACCTTTCTTAGTCGCTCTATTTATGGCTCTATTTTATTTCGTGGGCAACCAGGCAGTGAATCCTTGCGTGGGTTGGCCATTTCTCAAATTGAGGAGACAAAAAAAAGGTCCCCTTCAAGCTTAGAAATTTTGATCGTCAACAACACATAATACAGCAACAGTTAAGACACCTAGGTATGTCATGAAATCCATTAAACGTGCTAATAGAAATAAATCAACGCATGCAAAGGGCCATCCAGGCCGGGCGAACTAATCGCAATAAGGTAAGGCAGTTCATATGATGTATATACTAAGGAACCAAACTTCTACACAGAGAACACTCTCTGAGCATTCTATATGCGTATTAGACACCAGGACACTGGTTTCCATAGTGGATGGCAGCTGGCAAGAACGACGTTTCAATGAAACCTTGAAGAATGGGAGCTATCATACAAGAATGGTAGTATAACCATAGGTAAGGAGAACCTCCTTAAGCTCACCCAGTGCATATTCCAACCGTAACCAACTCGATCGGTGAGAACGGAATATGGAAAGGCTGGGGAACATTCTGGAATGAAGGTTCCCTTGATCGCCATGGTCCAAATCCGGCGCGAATCGTTCTGAAAGGGGGTGAATGCGCCGAGTGCCCAATGCAGCAGCACGAATGCAACATCTCAGAAGAGCAGCAATACAAGGAGGTCTACAGGAAATCGCAGCAAAAGCCGGGGGCTGAACAACGACTTGAAACCTTCTATCTGGGCTCCCCCTCCACCCTCCGAGCTGTTAACACAATGCCGAGAAACAAAGTGAGAGGGAGCCGCATCCGTTCAACCCCAGATTTCCACCCCGCATTTCCCCGAGCCGAGCGAATCCGGGCCTGGCGGTTGTTGGGACCGTGCATATAACCGGTGGTGGGAGCAGCATGCAAGCAGGGTCCCCTCGAGCCGAAAAGCCAATCGCATCTTCATCATCACACATGCGTGGCAAGCAGGCAGGCAAGCAAACCAGATTGTTCTTACAGGGACTTCTCGACCTCCATGATCTCCCGGATTCCCGCAGCGACAGCAGCGACCTTGGCCTCGTCCAGGCGCTTGAGCGGCCGCCGCGGGTAGCCGCCGTAGCCGAAGTAGCTCTGGATGGCCTGCTTGGTGCCGGCGATGGCTGGCTTCGTGAGGAACCAGTCGCCCCGCGAGAGCACCTTCTGCAGCTTGATGGCCTCCTCCGTCTTGCCCTCGGCGTACAGGTTCCACACCCTGACGCAGACCTTGGGGAACACGTTGGCGCCGCCCGCGATGATTCCGCTGCCCCCGGATGCCAGCGTCTGCACGGTGAAGTCGCAGATGCCGCCGAAGGCCATGTACCCGCTGCCTTCGGAGGAAGGCGTCTTCGCGTCTAGCGCGAGGGCCACGCGCGTGAGCTTGCCTGTGTTGCCGCATGTGAATTTCGTGCCGATGATGTTGGGGTGTTGGCCTAGCTTGATGATCAGATCCGAGTCCATGTCGACGCCCGCCACGGCGCCGGGGTAGTTGTACAGGACGATAGGCAGAGGACTCGCGTCTGCCACGGCCGTGTAGTAGCCCTCGATCATTTCTTCGTCCACCTGTGCCTTGTAGTAACTCGGGGGCAGGAGAAGCACGTAGTCGCCGCCGGCCTCGGCCGCGAGCTTAGACAGCTCCACGGTCCCCTTGACACTGCTCTCGGTTGTGCCCACTATGATGGGCGTGTTCGTGAAGCCGGCGGCGTCCAGGGCTTCTCTCGTGGCGCGGGTTACGGCCAGCTTCTCCTCGCGCGTGCAGTGGACGGCTTCGCCGTTGGAGCCGAGGGTCACCAGGCCGGCCAGGCCGTCCCGCGCGAGCCGCTCTGCGTGCTTCTTGATGGTCGGGATATCGAGCTCCTCGGTGTCCGGATCGAAGAATGTCATCGTTGGCGCATAGATACCACAAGGCAAGGGTCGCCTTGCGGTCACATGACCGCTTGTCACGTCACCGTTGGCGGCAGCCATGGTTTCTGAAATACTTGTACAGTATATAAATGTAAATATATAGATAGAGGTGTTGCCGATTACGGGTTGACTATTGAACTGGCCGTTGAGTGTAAACTACTCTGAGGATAAATGTAGGATGGGGATATTAAGGGGGATATTAAAAAGACAGGAATAGGAGGGCAAGTAGCTGGCAACGTTCTTATAAATTAAGAACGAAGAGCGTCTCCAACGATAAAGAGACGAGCTCCGCGTCCGCTAATAGATTTCTGGACTCTCCATCAACCCACAGTATAGTTTGACTAGTGGGTCACGAGATGTGCGGAGACGCCATCTTACTCGTTCCAGCGGCTTTTGCTCGTGATGAATTGGGCCGAAAGGGGCAGACACCTGGGAAATTGTCTGGGCACCGAGCCTCGCTGCTTGGAGAGAGTATCTTAGCTAAGAGGAATCAATATGTGCTTCCACGGGATATCCAACGGATGGGGGCCGAATATCGTTTTGATCCCTCCGTGCTTCGGACGTAGTAGCAAAGACCATCTCCAGCTTACACATAATCTTGACAAAGTTTAATAAAGGGTGTCGTTTATCCAAAGGCTCCTGCCGTATGACTGATCGCCTCGTAGCCAGTCGGGGAGTGGATGGGACAACGCGACGATTACGATAATAGGTAATCCTTGCGCAACATGAGCGATCTGTGACAGGGCGACAGACTCATCTATTTGTATTTTGACTAGTCATTTTTATTATATTCTGGGGGTTGTAGCAATGGCCATCCGGACCTGGTAGTCTCCCGGATCTGGATATAATCATGGTGTTTAGCTTGTTTAATAGCAGATTGGATGGCCGCAGAACCGGAGATAGCCATTCCACTTCCGTTTCCACAGTGCCTCTGGTTCGGTTCATAAAGAATCCAACAAGCTCTCTCCTAAGGCTAGGAAATGCTGGAAGAATGGGTGCAAAGCGCTCTCAGGCCCTGAGCAAGAATGTAGGTAGTCAGGTACCTTTTTCCGGAGTTATTTTTCCACCAGTCAAAATGTAGTGAAACAGCTTGGTCTAAGCTGTTTCGGTCGCTCTCTTAAGCTTGGTGGTGTTTTCTTTAGCTCGAATCACAGTTGGGGTCGAAAACGGGCACGGCGTTCGTGGGCTCAACAAACTCTCAAACGGACTGTTCGCACTTATTTCCAATGACTCCCTACCGAAATGTGCAAAAGCTTATCCTAGTAACAATCTATATCTTCTATTGCTACTGTTGTTCCTTCATACCATTAAATTAAGGAAACGACAACTAGTTTTGCGGCCGTGTCGCAAGTAATGACGTTGAAGTTATGGTGGGGTAAGCAAGTTGGGGGAGGTGATGGCACTAGGTGGGGGCGGGTCGTTACCCCGCCTTACTTGGTTGATCAAAAAGGTAGCCGAAGCGGCGGCTTTTTCCCTATTCGGGGGCTTTGTACATATGTCTAGGCATTTATTTATACTAAGATATCTACCTGTTTAGATATCTGGGAAATTTTTATCTTACAAGTAGTCACTTACCTACCTTCTAAACGAGGTTTATACTGCTGCTAAGTGCTCAAGGAGCGGGGATATACAGTCAGATAAAATAATACCAGTTACTAACTTATTGTTTGTCTCTGCTTTATATATGTCGTGTCGAGTGTAGATTCAATATGCAGTTGCCTGTTAAGAGTTGCTCTCTGCTAGTCTGTACTACAAAGAGCCTCTAATCATGACATTTTGATTCATGGATACGCGATTCTCCGTACTAGTACAGCATTTACCTAGTGTAAGATCTTTGGGAGCTCGCGAGCAATACTCTCTTTATCCGGATCCTGCTAGTCAGAATGCTACTGCGAACTAGGTAGTTTCCTAGTTCGATGCATCTCCAACTGCCCCTCAATTCTTCCGTTGACTAAATAGAGGGGCGCCAGGGTAGCTTTCAGTATTAGTTATAGAAACGCGAGCTGCTAAAGTTAGGAGTAATTAATTAATTTTATTTTATTTAATTTCAAGTTCATACTGCTTCTTTTCAGTTGAATATTGAAATTGGCACCACTACTACTCGCCTACGAAATTTGAATTGAGCAGTAGAAATTTACCCAAGATGGCGGCTGATCCTCTGAACGTACTAATGGTAATGTTAATCTGGAGGACGACTATTCACGTCTGCTCAACAATTGACTCATGATCTAGGTCGGTACTGGCGAGTACACCACGGGATTTGTAGGGGGCGGAGCTTCAGGGTCTGACAAGAAGGTCGGTGTCGTGGGTTTGACTCTGTTCGACCTCCGACGAAGAGGCAAGGTTGGCCAGCTGAGCATGGCTGGTACCAACGGAACCAAATTCCCAGCTATAAGTTAGTATACCTCCTAAGCGAGAATATCTATTGTATGAGATCTAGCTAACGCTCAGTTACTCAAAGGACAACATCTGGAAACAAACATCACCAAAGTCTACAATGACCTCGACACCGCTTTCGAGTCCTTCCCAGCAAACGACGCCAAGGACCCAGATGCCTACAAGACCGCCATAGACGCCTTGAAACCAGGCGATGCCATCACCATCTTCACACCGGACACTACTCACTACCCTATTGCCTTGTACGCTATTGAGCGCAAGATCCATGTCATGATTACCAAGCCGGCCGTCAAGACCCTAGAGCATCACCAATCGCTCATAGAGGCTGCCAAGAAAAACGGCGTATACGTCTACATCGAGCACCACAAGCGATATGATCCAGCATACGCCGATGCGAAGTACAAGTCCCAGAAGCTTGGCGACTTCAACTACTTCTACAGCTATATGTCCCAGCCCAAATTCCAGCTCGAGACGTTCAAGGCCTGGGCTGGAATCGATTCGGACATCTCTTACTACCTGAACAGCCACCATATCGATATCTGCGACTCCATGGTATCGCCGCAGGGCTTCGTACCTGTGAAAGTGTCCGCGTCGGCTGCCAAGGGCATCGCGACGAATCTGGGCTGCGTCGATGGCACCGAGGACACTATCACCGTGTTGGTTACGTGGCAGAAGAAAGGCGACTCGAGCAAGATCGCGACGGGTGTCTACACGGCCTCGTGGACGGCGCCGCAGAAGGCTGGCGTGCACTCGAATCAGTACTTCCACTACATGGCGGCCGATGGCGAAGTCCGCATCAACCAGGCGAAGCGAGGGTACGACGTCGCGGACGACTCGGCAGGGCAACTGGTGTGGTATAACCCGTTCTACATGAAGTAGTAAGTAATTTCCCGTCTTATTATTATTCGATGGATTTCGATTTCATGATAGAAAGCTCCGATTGCGCTTTGCTTCCCCTTGTGGATTCGGTTCAAGAGATCAGTTGCTAATTTTGACATTACAGTGCTCCTGACGAGGAGGGTAACTTCAACGGACAAGGCGGATACGGGTACGTGTCGTTTGAGAAGTTCGTTGATGGCTGCCGAGCTGTCAACAGCGGGTCTCTCAAGCCCGCTGATCTGGACGCACGGGGCTTGCCGACTCTAACCAACATAATTGCAACTACCGCCATCCTTGAAGCTGGAAGGAGGAGTATAGACGAAAACAGAGAAGTCAAGATCGAAATAGCAGACGGAATCTGGAAGTTAGTCTAGGAGAGGAAATGACAAAACCTGTATATTAAAAAATGTCGATGGTTTTCGGGGATGATGCTATTTGATCAGTAGCTAAGAGGGCACTTACACAAACTAATGAGTGGGTTGTTTTCTGGCAATGCGATCAAAATCAATTAAGCCACATGGAAGCACCTGTAATGTCCACGTCGAGAGATATTCCTGGTAAAATGATGCAGACTAGCTGTTCTTGTGGCAGCAAGCCATTTCATTATAACATGTCTTGTCTTCCAGCTCGAAAACGCTCAGGTCTGGGCGCTTTTCCCGTCCCCTTACTTAGTATAGTCTACCTTGATATATAAATGCGTAATACATGAAAGTTAGCGATGCACTCGCGACACTTCCAGCAGAGAGGAATCAACGACTGCAGTGAAGCCAGCCTAAAGTTAGTGCATCAGTCCTCAGCATTCATTGGCCAAGTACGGTCAACACCAGGGAGTGATAATTGGATTCTCTTATAACACTGAACATAAAGGTCTAGATAAAAAGGATATGTGAGGAAAAACGCATGAAAGAACGAACTCGCAAATGATGGGTGCTCATCAAGCAGCTGCTAATCTTAAATCTCTAGATCTGTAGGTTGAGCTTAGAACGGAAGGCGGTGAAAATATGAATGGTCCGTGCAAGAACCCCACGTTGATTTTGCCGCGATCTCACTGATCGTTAAGCATGTGAGTTAGGCGGGGCTCTAAATCGGGAGCAAACTACGTTTATCAAGTGCCTTATACCACTTTTCTCTGTTAGTAACCCTTTCAAACTAAGAAGTTCTGTAAAATTTTCCTATAAATACAGGCTTTCTAGGTTTGCGTGGCTTTTCTTACTGAGGAGCCGACTTTGTTCGGCTGGGTTAGCTTAATCTATTCGTCGACAATTTCATCCAGGTAGAACCAAACCGGCAAGATGGTGAACATTACAGAAAAGATCAAGGAGTAAGTGAAGGAGGCCATGCATGTTTAATAAAATTAAGGCTAATGATCCCAGGATTGAGGATGAGATGAGGAGGACGCAGAGTAAGCACTCCGAATCCATCGCCTGGAGGACTCATTAGTCCTTCCATGACGAGTCTCGTGGTACTGGGTACATCATCCGTTTACGTTGCTTTTCGCAGTACCATGAGACGTCTTTGTGGAAGGGCTATAGGGTTATCTCTTGGGCGATGGACCAAAAAGTAACTGATGCCAATTCTGACATAGTGCTCGTGGTATAGAGAACAAGGCGACTGGTAAGCCTAACCAATAGCTTGACGATACGGAGGTGATTCGAGTCACAGTATTGACATTGAACTAGAATATCATCTTGGTCTTCTGAAAGGGTACACTCTCTAAAGATTGCGAATGTGAAATCTATGGCTAAGCTTTTCAAACAGAAAGCTCGCTCGACTCCGAGCGCAACTACTCGAACCCGGCCCCGGCGCTGGCGGCGGAGGTGGTTCCGGCTTCGATGTAAGCAAGAGCGGAGACGCGAGGATAGCACTCGTGGGGTTTCCGTCCGTGGGAAAATCAACGTTCCTGTCGAAAGTCACCAAAACAAGATCAGAAGTAGCTTCCTACGCTTTCACGACATTAACGGCCATTCCCGGTGTGCTCGAGTACGGCGGTGCCGAGATCCAGCTGCTTGACCTGCCCGGAATCATCGAGGGCGCCGCAGAGGGGAAGGGACGAGGACGACAAGTTATCTCGGCTGCCAAGACGAGCGATCTTATCCTGATGGTCCTCGATGCGACGAAGAAAGCAGAGCAGCGCGCGCTGCTGGAGGCCGAGTTGGAGGCGGTTGGAATCAGGTTAAATAGAGAACCTCCGTACGTGGTACCTTATCGAGAGCATTGCCAATGGTGTGACTAACGTTGACTGATCAGGAATATTTACCTGAAAGCGAAAAAGGCAGGCGGCATGAAAATCACCTTCCAGAACCCACCGAAAAGGCTCGACGAGAAGATGGTGTTCAATATCCTGCGGGACTACAAGATACTAAACTGCGAGGTGCTGGTACGCGACGAGGAGGCCACAGTCGACGACCTGATCGACGTGATCATGAAGGATCACCGCAAGTACATCAAGTGTCTGTACGTGTACAACAAGATCGATAGCGTGTCGCTCGACTTCCTGGACCGCTTGGCGCGCGAGCCGCAGACGGCCGTCATGAGCTGTGAGCTTGACCTCGGCGTCCAGGACGTCGTCGAACGCTGCTGGCAGGAGCTGCGCCTCATCCGCATCTACACAAAGCGTAAGGGCGTCGAGCCCGACTTCCACGAGGCCCTCATCGTTCGCAACGGCAGCACCATCGAGGACGTTTGCGATCGAATTCACCGTACGCTGAAAGAGACGTACAAGTATGCGCTGGTATGGGGAGCGAGCGCACGTCATGTTCCCCAGCGCGTTGGGCTGGCACATGTGGTATCCGACGAGGATGTAGTCTACATAGTCAGCGCTTTCAAGGCTTAACTCTACATATTTATCTTTTATGACAGATCAATGCATTACTCGGGCAAACTCATAGGCCGATAAGATACACATATGACGGTTAATCAATGACAAGTGAGAGGGACTTTGGTCGTGTTTTCTATACGTCAAGTTTCATATCAATTCGTTAAACACCTTTATCCCAAGTGAGAAGGCTTCCTGACTAGCCTACTTTCCTATTGACTCCTTTCCCTATCCCGCAGAACGCCATTTGACCTTTATAAGTATCACTCCGCGTCTGTACCACGTGCACATTAGGCAAGTTCCCTCCACATTCATGAGAGTAGGAAAAATATTTCCACGTTTGTCATCGTCCGCCTGGGGGGAATATAATAGTAATCCAGCTGGGACGAGGCCGGGTTTTAAAATCACAAAGAAAACAAAGCTGTTGTTGGTACAACGAGGGTATGTATCCAGTCCGGATTAGAACCAGATGTGATGGGTTGATTCTCTTCAGATCCCGTAACTGGTCCGCTACTGGTTCGGTTGATCGAGCTTCGTCGACAAGGCGTGCTCGGCACTTCTAGCGCCGAACACGTTCTCGCCGACAAATTTCTTAGCTGATGCCTGGGCGAATAGCGATTTCGGCTTTGCCCTATAGTGCGAAGAAAAAGTTAGAACGTGTGAGTTAAATCGGGCGGGACCCAGGAAACGCAATGTTTTCCGTGAATACGTCAATTAGGGGAGGGGGTATAGGACTCTAAAGTGTAACTTACTTTCCAGCGGAGCGGCCCTTGAGGGCGTTGAGCTTGGCGGTGCAGGGACTCATGATGTTGTCCGAAGGAGAGACGTACTGCTGCACGGAGCTACGGGTGCCAGAGGCGGTGGGGTCAGCAGAGAGTCCGGCAAGTGTCCTGTGGATTATCTTCTGGGAGGAGGATGCCAGCAAGGGATTCACGGAGGTCGTGGTGCCAAGGCCAGATGGCGCGCCAACAGCGGCAGAGGAGACGGTGATGGTGGTGGTAGTGGTGGTATGGCCGTACTTCTCTTCCTCCAGCTTGGACGCGAACACCTGGCGGTGGTATTCCATGCTCTTGATGCCGGCCTTGTTGGCTCCAGTTCCTGCCAGGTTCTTGAGGCTGTTGTTGGCGTCCTTCTCGGAAAGAGCGTTGACGGAACCCATTGTGGCTGAGATAGAGACGGACGATTGGGAGTCGAGGGTTTTGATTGAGCTGGAGATTGCGTTGACTGTGCGCTAAGCGTCTGTCTATCTTTGCTGGTGCGAAAGCCTGACTGACGTGTGTGAAGTTTTGTATAGCACGGGTGCGGGCGACGATGGTCTTCTGTTTGAGGTGGTATGTTGAGGATGCAATGTGTGTTTTGCTCGCAAACAATGCTTGTGCAGGTCGGCGGAAGATTGGATCCTTTATGAACACATTGAGGGAATGATGGATAGGTCCACCCGCAATGCGGTTTCTGTGCGCAAAAATCTCGGACTGGGCCTTTCCAAAGTCAACAATGCCGGTTGCTACGGGGCAACGGGCTGTTTGCAAGGCCTAGCTTCGGCACTAGCGTCCACTGTCAAACCCCAGACCAGATGCCCCCACTGAACATTAAATGGATTCGTTTCCTCCTGCCAAATCATATTCGGTCGTCATCGCAACCATGAAGCATTCTTGACAACACACATTATGCTATCATCTCAGAATGACTCACACATTTCTGTGAGTCGATCACCCTTGCTTGTGAAACTTACTCCACGGCTCCTATGGGTAGGGATATTCTAGATAAACAACAACTGCACACTAATACCTGGACAACACGAACATGAATGTGACAAAACCGACTTCGTACGTGAGGATATCTGCAGATTTCTTGTCGCTAGCTAGGAAGTCACTTTCGTCATCCGTCTGGCCAAAATGAATGGAAAATATGCATAATGTACATCGCGTGAGATATATGCTACAAAAATATTTATAACTTGTGCTGGATGTTTGTGCCCGGTTGGAAACTCCGTACCCCATACTGCTTCAGTAATTGCTCCGTCTTCTCTTTTTGAGATTGAATCTTCTGCGTAACTTCTGCTCCCCTCTTATTCTCATTGCGACCCATTTGCTGTAAATGGACCTCGTCAGGTCCGTCTGCGAGCCTTAGCGTTCGGATCTGTGCCCACATATTGGCCAGGGGAGTGTCCTGGCTCACACCGGCACCGCCGAACGTTTGCACAGCTCGGTCAATGACCGTCAAGGCCATCTGCGGGATGAGAACTTTCGCCTGGGCAATCTCCTTGAGACTAGCTTTGGGGCCAAGGTCGTCCATCCGCACCGCTGCATTCAATACAATCAAGCGAGCAGCATCAATCTCAATACGAGACTTCGCTACCCACTCGAGGATAACACCGTGTTGCCTCAGCTGCTTGCCGAACGGCGTCTTCTTGGGGTCGTTGATTCTCATCAGCATCCATTCCAGAGCTCTCTCGGAGGCTCCAATGCTCCGCATGGCATGGTGGATTCGGCCAGGTCCGAGGCGGCCTTGGATGATCTCAAAGCCGCGGCCCTCGCCAAGCACAAGGTTGCTAGCGGGGACCCGAACGTTGTCGAAGGAGATGTGCCCATGTCCATGAGGCGCGTCATCATAGCCGTAGACATTCAGCATCCGGTGGATCTTGATGCCCTTGGCACCGGCAGGCACAATGATGACGGACTGTTGCTTGTATGGATCCTTGTTGTCTGGGTCCGACTTGCCCATAACGATGTAAACCTTGCATCGTGGGTCACCCGCACCGCTAGACCACCATTTCTGTGATGTGTTTAGTATGGGCGATGTAGAGGTTCGGGAGATGACTCACGGATCCGTTAAGGACGTATTCGTTGCCTTCTTTTCTCATATTCAACTGGATATTCCTGGCGTCAGACGAGGCCACATCCGGCTCCGTCATGAGGAAGGCAGACCTAATCTCCCCATCCAGTAAGGGCTTGAGCCACTTTGCCTTCTGGGCATCGTTGCCGTACTTGGCCAAAACTTCCATATTGCCTGTGTCAGGGGCGGCGCAGTTGGTGGCTTCCGATGCCGTCCTCGACTTGCCCAGCCACTCAGCCATCAATCCATATTCCAGATTCGTATAACCCGGTGACTCCTTGTAGTGGCCTTTCGGCAAGAACATGTTCCAAAGACCTAGCTTCTTCGCTTTCGCCTTTAGATCATCGATAACGGCAGGGTGGTGTTCCCATCGCGCTACACCCTCGCCGATCTGGGCTTCGAATACAGGGTCCGCACTGGTTACGATTATGCATATTAGAACATGGACAGTAGCTATTTGTATGCGAAAGAAAACCAAAGGGACGCTTACGGAATGCATTCTTCCTCTACGAACTTGGCGACAATGTCTAACTGTCTCTTTGCCTGGTCGCTGACACGACTGGCGACCTGCATCAATCAATGAGCTTAAGCTTCGGCTTGGCTTGGTGGTAGGAACATACATACAAGATCGGGAATACGAGCAGACATGACGCTAAATGGTTCAGACGTTACCGGCACGATACGGCTAAAAGATGAATGATCGTTTCACCAGATGGGGGATGATTGCAGACAGCTTTCATAGCACCCGGGTGACATTTAACTGGAATTGAATGAGCTCCAGGCCGAGGCCGAAACTTCAATCGGCGTGACCGGGATTAGGCCGAGGTACTCCAGGTACTACAGCGGGGTGCTTTTAATGGGTCAGTTATGGTAGTGTAGCACTACTATCATACGACCTGGGGAAAATACCTACTACTTACTTACCTACTTATCCAGGTTGGGGAAAGCTCCCAAGCTTTAACCTACTACCGGTACTTTATGTACACTGATACAGCGCACTCAGGTTTTGGGCGCATCATTACTTAACTTAGGTGTTACCGCTACTTAGCAGTTAGACATGGAGAGTCAAGAGTTACAAATCATAGGCTTTAGTACGTGCGAATCCAAATAATTTTATTCTAAGTAACCTTCTACGATGAGACGATATGCTCAGTTCCAAGCGTTAAAATGCCAATCCCAGAGGTCTGTCCAGAGATAGACCAATTGGAAATAGTACCGGTCTCTAGAACAAAATCCGATTGGTCAAGTGTAAGAGGTATGTACTGGTGCGGTGTCATTCCTTTATCAAAGGTGGCATTACAGTCCCTACACATCAACGACTGACGTAAATAGTTGAAGTAATGGTGTGCATGTGCACCTTGTGCACCGAGCTCTGCCTTAAAAAGACACTCCCAAGGTAACGTCTATAATTCATGTTAAATGTTATATACAGTGACTTGATTGTGATAAATTGAAGTGAAAGAGAGAAATATAAGAGAGCAGTCGAAGAAGGTCTCACCCACTTACTACACAATGCAGACCGTGAAAATCTCTGATTTGGTACAGCTTATTTGGCCGTCGGCGGCAATGTAATCGACGATTGCGACCTTGCGATGGGTAAACAAGGCGGGATGCATTGGATGTTAAGTGCGAAGTGGCCTACCTCAACGAGAACAAGAAGAAAGCAGTGCACTGTGAATTGATTATACATACAGTTAGTAGGATAAAGGCAAATAAGATGTTCGTAGACATTAACGTTATATATCATGAAGCAACAATGTTAATTGGTGGTAATGGTATCTGATGACTGACCGACTTCAGTCATGATTCTCAAAAAGGGGGACACTAAAGAAATATCATTGGAGATTAAATATAATTTAGTATACGCGTATAAATTTTGCTATGAAGATTATAGAACCAGTATTGGAGTTCAAGCAAATGCAGGCTTTAAGCCAACGATTTATCAAGTTGACGGGCCCGCTATATGGCGCCCAATCAAGCCTCGGAACGAAGACTGTGTCAGACCCAAGTGCGTTGAAATGATGCTCCTATCTAGCTGCGGGCTCTAATTGCTGTCGTGCCTTGGAAACCATAAGTCCCATACACACTTCTTTCACCGTGTTCGGGCTGAGTTTCGTCGGCTTGTTCAGACTGCCTACCGTCATGGTATCCCTCTCGATGGCATCTGTATTTCGATAATTTCAGTGTCGCTGAAAGCTCGACTCGTACTCGTGTCTCGAACGGGCCGCTGATAGCACCTTGCAGTTCCGGTGCCTCGAGAATAAGGAATTGAGCTTTGGAGAGTGGTCGCGCTGCGAAGAGCCCATCTCTTTCATTGCAGACAAGATGTCTTCTTGGTGTTCTTAGATGTGGCTCATGAGAAACGCCCTGTGTTAAGTGTACACTAGGAAGCGTCCTGTGTAGTTCCTAGTGATGACGCGACAGTTTCTGATGCTTTTTAGAGCTATAATTGCGCCGCACAGACATGGATGACTTGGGAAGTACATATACGCCAGGATACTGACATGCTGACTTATTGGTGGCGAGGGGACTTCATCATACTATCTCGATACTGCAGTGGCAAAGCTGGTGAGGTAATGAGCAGATATACACTCGAGTTACAACTTTAGTTTATCGATCCATTTAGAATACTGCTGTCTATTTCTTAGACGTTTAAATTGCCTGAAATATGGCAGAACTTGTAGATAAGAATGCGTAAAGGGTATAAGGGGTATTAGCATGAAATGTATCTGGAGCGCGCAGTCTTCTCCACACAAAGAAACAAAACAATTAAATATCATGTCTTCCTTCCATCCTGGTACGTTGGCCCAGCAACTAAGCAATTCCCAGATCACACCGCAGGCAAAATAGACGGATTCAAAGCATTGATCGGACGGCATAATGATTGACAGTTTAAGGGATCCCCTTAACCGTTGATACAATTCGTTCCAGCGCCTTAATACACTTATCATCCCATTCCATAGTCTGGAGATTGTACGATGGGATGGGCCCTTTCGGCTTGTGGGTGTCATTCTGTGAGAGCAGCTGCTTGAAGTAGAGGTCGAAATAGTCTTGGACGCGGGGAAATTTGTTTTCCGCAGACTGACTTGACAAAGTCTTGAACGCTTCTCGCATGTTCTTCTGGTCCTGGAGGTCGTGGTCGTCCTTGTTGAGCAGCCAGGTGCTGAACATGAGCAGGCCGGCGAGGGCAGAGGCGGCAGCGGTGGCGACGGAGCTGCCGGACTCGTACGATACGATTTTGCCTTCGTTGGAGGTGAAAGGCACGTTCTTGCCCGGGAGGAGGAAGTGCACCTTGTCGGCGTTAACCCATGCCAGCGCCTCGCCAGTGTCGGTTGCCCCTCCGATCTTGATGCAGCCCTCAAAATCGCCGGGGTAGCAGTTGTCTTTGGTGCTGCTGCCTTGGTCGCTAGTTGAGCAGAACATTATGATTTCTTTGCTTGCGGCCTCGCGGACCGCGGCCTTGAGGGTCTCCATTTCTTCGTTACCAGTAACAGGTGTCTCAATGGTCCAACTCATCGAGATGATGTCCACGCCGCTTTCAGTTGCCCATCGGATTGCCTACGCGCGGTTAGCAACATCCTCGTCGAAAGAGACGTTATGTTCTACCGTTCACAGAATGCAAAGGGGAACGAGAGGGGCAAACTCACATCCGCAGCAGATTTGGCGGTAATTTGCCTATGCGAACTTCCTGGTGCCTGTCGTTCGTCAAGCCTAGCAACGTACAAGCTCACTTCAGGACATATTTTGGAAATAAGGGTCGCCATACAGGTGCCGTGATTCCCCGAAGGTACGTAGTAGGGGCTCAAGAGATCTGTCGAGTTCACATAAGGGCAAAAGGACTTGCCGATAGCAATCTTTCCATCAAGGCTAAGCAGCGACGCATCTACGCCGTCATCAATAATGGCCACTTTGACGGGGCGGGTGTTGCTTGCAGCCGGGGCAGTACGAAGGAGTCTAGCAAAGTTTGACACGCAGTCGATCCACGAGTGTTCCCTATCTTCTATTAATACGATGCTAGCATTTTCAGGATAAAGGGGCTCAAGACTAACGGTTGTAGGGAACTTTCGCTGCTTTTGAATTCGGAGGCGTAACTCACGTCCTTGTTGTCTAGGATGTGATTTACTTCGATCTTGTCGTCGGTCTCTAATCTAATGGTTTCTTTGAAATTTTCAATGTACTGACCGAGGCGGTCTTTATCGTCAAGACCCTAAAAGAATATTAGTTTGCTGGGGAAATTAAGAACAACCACATGCTGGTAGGTGAAGGGGGTCTACCTCTCGGATGAACAAGTTCACCTTTTTGAGCTGCAAAATAATTAATACGCCTAAGCACAACGTTAGATTTTCTTTAATGTCGGTAACTTACAGCAGGAAACTTTTTCTTATTTGTCAAGCCTTGAGGGGAAGCCCATCCCATCAAAACGGCGTTGTTTCCGGTCGAATACAGAGATATCTCCCTGACCACCGATACATCTTTGTTTCCAGGTGCATTCGTCGCCCGCCAGATCACGTCGGTGCTAAGGTCAAGTTTCTTCCAGTCCCAGATCTCGACGCCAAAATCATGGAGCGCTTCCTCAATGCTTGCGTCGGAGTGGGAGGGGTCTGCGTCATCGATAACCATGACCTTAACAATCTTTTCGACATGGTTTTTGCGAAGCCAGTCGAATACAGTCACCAAATTGGACAGTCCTCGCCTTCGAGGCGGTTGCTCGCTATAGCGCAGAATATTGGTGAGCAATGAATGTTCAGGTGACCAGAGCACCCCACTATAGCCTCCTTGACTTACCCTCTCTTGCGTCGTACAACCGTATTTGATTCCAGGGTTAACTTGGGGAGTGCCACGTATTTAAGAATACTCTCGAACTGCAGATGTTTCGATAGCCGGTCTAGATAATCTTCTGAGATGGTGGCGTGCGGAAGCCCTCCCAGATCGAACTCAATATGCCGTTCTGTCTACCTAGTAAGGAGGTGTTCCCAAACAGGCCGCGTATCGTCGGATAGGGGCTGTAAATACCTTGACCCGAGTGATATAAGGATTCCATGATTCTATCTCGCGAGAACCGTTTATTTTTTACGCAATAAGATCGAATATATGAGGCAATGGGGTCGTTGGCGATGATTTTCCGAGCAGCTTCCTCGCGGGCCCATTTGGATTCTTGGACGGCAAGCTCCGGCTCGGCCTTTTCTAGAAGGCGGAATACTCGTTCCTGGTAAGGCGTGCGTTTTTCTTTATTTTGAAGGGAGAGAACTGAGTCGTGCTTCTGTATGAGGAGCTCTACTACTTTGGCAGACTGCATGGTGGATTCTTGGACGGGAGGGATCTTGAATGACTTTGTACGTGGGGGAAGCGATAGTCCCGTCGCATCGTTGTTCGAAACCACCCAACCTAGGCTCTTCGCGTCTTCTAGGTCGTCATCATCGACAGCGTCGCCACCCTGGTAGCTATGACTCTGCGTGTCGTCATCATCCTCTTCGTCGGACCCCTCCTCAAATTCAGAATCATCTTCATCACCGTCCTCGTTCAGGTCCATCGACATACAACTGTGGAGCGGCGTGTCATCACTATCAGGCCTACCCTTAGCGAACATTTGGCTGAATTGGGCGCACTTATCGATCATGAGCTCCGTCGAAAGTAGCCTGTACTTGATAGCTACGTGAAGCGAATTCCCATACTGGCAGGTCTCGGGGAGAACAGTGCCTAGGTTGATCAGCTTCGTATTCTGAAGCACCGTTTCTACGAAAGTATCGTTGCGGCTCATGATAGCCGCGTGAAGTGGGGTATACTGGTCACGGTCCTTTACCTCAAGCAAGCCGTGATGCCGCTCGAGTGTCCAGTCGAGGAACTGCTTGATTTGGGGGGGATCCCATATTATATCGTCTGGCCAGTTCCTCTTGGCTAGTAAGTGCAGAACTTGATTGCCCGGTTTTTTGGCCATTTTCTCCTTGTACCGAATCCCCCATTCCTGGGCCTTGTCGGGCTTGGTGAAGTCCGTCTTGGCAGCGGCCTTCAAGATCTCTTCTGCACCTGTCCGCTTGGCCTTCTTGGGCGCGCTGGAGCTAGATTTTCCGCCTGCGCGACTGTCTTTGATTGCCTTTGTCTCCTTCTCATCCATCTCCGAGGGTTTCATCAATGGCGCCATAACAGCAGCGGCTGCGCTCTCTCGGGGACTTGTCCCTCCTAAGAATCAGTGAACCTGTACAGTCGACGCGACAGGCTGTTTTAGAGCACGCTCCTAGCCTGGGCTAGAGTCAACAAGAGCATGAGACGATGCACTAGATAAGGTCGGTCATAGCCTAGGAAAGAGGTAGAAGTCCCATAACTGTAATGATTTCGTATAGGAAAACTCCACAGGTATTTGTCAGGGTCGTCTTTGGGGGCCATGTTCCCTTTTGAAAGTGACCCCTGGTAAGCCTGCTCCTACCCTGCCGTGTCTGCAGTGGGGAATGAGCTGAAAGTTTTGCCTGCTTACGCCCCCATCCTCCCCGATGACGATGGCGCACCATTGGTCGCTGATACCGGCTACACCTACTACCGGTATGTTGTAGACGAACTGGCGCAGTAGGATAAAATGCCTGAGCTACACGATTACCTTCTACTACATATATATACCTACTAGGTAGTATATAAATGGCCACAGTGCCTGAGTATTTACCTTACCTAGTACGATGGTTCACTCCTGATCTACCGGTATTGTGTCTAGTGTACTAGCGGCCAGCCAGACGTAGGCAGATTTACACCGAAATCGCCAGCCTCCATTTGCCCTTTAATATCAGGCATGGAACCAATTGATATTCTTCTGTTTGAGGAAGGAGACCCAAATTCAGGATTTCGGACCAAGAACGCTGAAGGCGACAAGGCCCGCGGCGTGCTAATTGATCGTGGCGATGTGCTAGCTCTGCGGGCGCGCCTAGCTAGTGTCACGCACGGGGACTATGCGCCCAACGGCGATGCTGCGACACTACTTGTTTTCGAGTTTGATTTCTTGAGCATGAAGCAGTCACGGCGGTTCAAGTCAGCGAAGATCGTCTTGACCTTTGAGGATGCCAGTGGCAACCTCAAAAACCGGCCCGTAGTTGTGACCATTGCCCCGACTGGCAAGTTCTTTATTAACAAGACCACCGACAAGCGCGACGTCAAACAATCGGTTAATGCCAGCCTCAACGCCTCGGTCGGCGGCGTCGGCGGCAGCATCGGTTATGTCTGGGACATGTCGCATACCAAAGAGACGGACCACGCCACGACCCTGGTGGGTACAAAGCGTCTATTTGCAGACTCGGGAAAGGTACGCCTAGCACCCGACGCTGTTTGTGCTAAATATGGTAACGCTGACATCTGGCAAAAGGATAACGCCGTCATATGGAATCTAGAGGAAGATGGCGTCAAAACGGCCGGTATCCCTAGCTTCCTTCGCGCGGCGGTGCTGCTCCGGCGACGAGACGATGTGCCGTTCCGGTTCACCATCCAGGTTGAGACAGGCGTCGACTTTGAGGGCAGGTTCCGTCGCATGCTGGGCCTCAAAAAGCCCGAGGTGGTCGACCCAGTGGAGCTGGACAATGACACGGACCTGGACGACCTGGGCATCGCCAGCCTTGACCCCAACGCGGACGGCGTAGATCTGGGGAACATGGGAGGGATGGACATTGGCCGAAACGCTGACGTGGTGCTTGCCAGCCTACTTACGCTCTAGGGCTAGTAAGTACTAACAGAGGCATGCTCGGCATGGTATGGTGCGGACAGCATGTAGACACCCTTATCCTACGGAGGAGTGTGCTTGAATGTACGTACTTTGTGCAGACAATCGCATGCATGCATGTGATGTTGTCGTGTAGGTTAAAATGTTCCGCATAGTGTCCGCCTGTCTAGCGACATACTGTACCTTAGGATGTACTTAGTGGAGAGGACCCTTATCCGTGACTCTACATATACGTATGTACATACCTCCAACTGTAGGCCCGGGCAGTTCCGGGATAGTTCTGTTCTACCGGTAGTATCCGCCTCAGCCTTGCTGGCTCAGAATTACTAACCTACTGTACACTAAATGTTTTACCCCTGTCAACCCAAGCGCTAGACACAAACCAACCTTGTTTCGACTAGCGCTCTCTACCCTCCTTTTTAATCACTTACCTCCTTCTGGGTAAGGTAGGTACTTACAGTAGGTAGCCTTCGGGAGGTATCGACACGCTAGGTAGCTGACCTAGGTATATGAATCGATACATGTACATAATATAGGTACTTGGAACCTGACCGCATGACCTCGCTTACATTTGTACATCTGACAGATGGATTCGTTTTTGGAGTCGCTTCGGGTGGCTGCCCCTCCATTCATATTTGCTGGACTCTCTGTATCCTGGCTCACCCCTGGGGCAGCGAGGCAACGAAACTCCCTTGATTGGGGTGGCTGGGTTCCGCACCAATGATGCGCTATCAGCATCGTTACATGCAGCTGAATAGCCTGGTCTCTTCAAGAAATACTATGCAGCTGGGTTGAAAGAGGCATAAAACAATTAAACCCTCTATTACTCACGGGTTGTATGTATGATAGCATACAAAGCTTGCTGGTCTTCACATCATAAATTTCGCAGCCATGGCGGCGCCTTACAGCCTGAAGCGTTTCCAGTGAGTATCAACATGTGCTTTATTGGCGCCTTGTCTTTGAGTCTAGATTTGCCGCTGACACCCATCCTCAGCCTGGTGCTTGCTCATGACCTTAGAGATACTGATTCCTCGCGACAGTCGGCTTCCAAGTTCTGGAGCATGCGGTTTCCGGATGCCCTCATCACAGATTTCCCATTCCTTGACGAAGCTTCGAACGTGAGCTTTTTGAACCGTGCGCAAGCTCTTCTGTTGACCATCCAGAAGGCGCGAGATGGCGGGGTATGTGTGTGAGCTTGACGGAAACCCCTGAAACCCACTGACGGTGCGGTATCGTAGACCTATGTGGTTGGTCCAGATGATCATCTGCCCTATATATTTATTTGTCATGGTTTGGGCGGCTCTCTCGTTAAACAGGTAGGATCTCTCGGCCGGTCTTGCATACAGAGGGATGTCATGAGTTAATGCTATACTAAGGCGCTGGTTCTCGCCTCACTAGACAGGAAGTATGGCCGCTACGCTAGCGATACAGCTCTTCTGGTAAACGATGTTCCGTATAGCATGTGTATAATGCTGGTCTCTGACCCCTATCCTTCAGATTCTCTGCAATACGCCTGAGGCAGCCGATGACATGACTGCATGGCAGCTCCGTGTGTGCCACCTCTTGACCGTCTCGGACCTTGGTTCATACTCCGCAACTAGCTTGTTCAATGAACTGCCTGAAGTTCTTGAGCGGTTGTACTGGTCATTCGGGGCCATTCAAAGGCACCATTCCATTCTGAATATTAGAAGCAAGGATACGGAAACTAAACTAAACGTGGTGAGATGCCTGTCTGTTCATCGCACCAGGCTCGGCAACTAGGTTATTCAGTACTAATAGATGTAGGACACAAAATCGACCCCCTTAACTCGAGGACGGTCGACTATACACACCCTAACGAACGAAGCCAGTCTCTGGGATTTTACGCCGGGAAACTCCCTAACGGAGAAAATATTTGATCTCATCAGCCGAGTCGTCAAGCAGGAAATGCAGCGTCGGTCGAGCTTTCTAATAACCCCTTCTATGCCAGACCTCGATACTGACTCCCAAGTGCAGCTCTCTCGGAGCAGTTCCATGGTTTCATGAAACTGTTACGCAAAGTAGACTCGAACAACTACCAGCTGGAACTCAGCCGGTCCTCTAGTGGTTTAATCAAGCTGATCGCTAAACACCACTCATTTTGTGACTGGCAAAACCTTGACCCGAAGTCGCCCAATCTCATCTATTTTTGGATACCACAGGGAATTGACAGCGCAACTATTGCATCACATCTCATTGAGTCTCTCGGCGCCAACACCCTGGACTATGCCATCATCAGCTTCTCTTTCAATAAGCAAGACCTGAGAACCCAGCCAATTACTACCTTCTACGTCTCCCTGATCCGGCAGCTGCTCCTCAGCCAGCTGTCGCTGTTTCGCCGCGTCTCGGCCATTGGGGACTGGATCAAGGGCGAGGAAAATTTTAGTTATGAAATATTCCGCAGCCTATTCTTTTCCCTCCTCAAGGGGGCCACTCCCAATCCTATCATTTGCGTCCTCCACGACGTACAGGATTGTGCCGGGTTCCCTCTCGATCATATAATGGAGTTGATCGAAGAGTTCCGGCGTCTATCTGATGGCATATTCAAAGTAATCGTACTGAGCGAGGAACCCGTGTATGGCAACTTTGTGAAGTATCCCGACATCTGTCGTGATATCGACTTGTCTACTGCGTCTTGGAGTGCCGACTCTATCGCAAGTTACGTCAGCTCTCAGGTGGGAACGTTGATCAAAACTGGTATCCATTGGAGAGGGTGTGAGAACCAGATTACCAAGAAGCTATGCAGGCCTTCGGTTACTAATATGCAAGTAACTACTTGTTTCACGCTTTTAGGTTCGGGAAATATACCGTCAACCCAGAGTGCCGCCTTAGACGCTATCAAAAAGTTGCCATTATCCGAGGACGAAGTCTATGCGTCAGCGGTCGATCACTGTGAAAGGGCGTGTCCACTGCCGTTGAAACCGCTACTGCAATGGGTCCTACACTCAGTTCGGCCGTTGTCTATGAATGAGTTGGCTGTGGTCATTGGTCTGACATATTCCGGATCCTCCTCGATGGAAAATCTCCGATCAAACATTCCCCTTGACATCCTGAACGACCTCAGGCAAGTTAGGGGTATCTTAATCGGTATTGTGGGGCTGCAAGCTCTGCCGGTTCATAAGTCCATTGTCCCTGTGCTAGACGAGAAGTGGCGCCTTACAGACGAGGATGCTGACAGCGTCATGCTCCGTACGTGTCTAGACTACCTAGAGATGATCCTCGTGAACATCCCCACGATCGTGTCGCCTTCGGGGAACAGCGGAAAAAACTGGAAGAACTTTCCCACAAAGAGCACGGGGGAACAGTCCTCGCAAGCTATCGCAAACAAGGAAGAAGACCGCATCGCCGTTGCTCCGCCGAATAAAATACTGAGCTTCCCGAACTCATTTGTGGACGAAGAACTTCCCCGCTTTAATTTCAATTTTAACTTTCTATCTGAATTCGAATATGATCTCTTAGAATATGCAGTCACAAGCTGGCCGGAGCACTACAAAAGAGCCCGAAGTAGGGAGACGGTCAAAGGCCGAATACTCGGTCTTTTCAGCAAGAACAACGAGGTTCAAGCCTGGGCTGCCCTCTATCAAAAGTTTACTGATATGGACACCGAGAAGTTTGAGACACTTGACAGCTTACTGAATATCGGCTGCAGGTTCGGGCTTCTCGACATCGTCGAAGATGTTATCGGTGAAGTCAAAGCTTCCAAAAACTCCAAGGATGCCCTGTCGGAAGCTCTTGATCTCGCAGTAGGCTTTGGCCACGAACACATTGTCTCACTACTCATCAAGGAAGGGGCCGAATCCAAGGAGGCCCCGAGTCTAGCGGCCGAGTATGGGTTCTTGGAAATTTTGCAGCGGCTAATCGAGGTGAACCCAGCCATGGCCAAAGTGGAAGATAAATTTGGCAGGCCACCATTCCTTCTTGCTACACTGAGCGGCAATGAAAACATCGCATCATACCTAATGGCCAACGGCGCGGATCACACGGCTGCAGGGGGAGACAGCATCACGGGCCTTCAAGTTGCTGCTATGACAGGCCAGTTTGGCCTCTTACGCAAGTTGGTGGAAGCAGGGTCTGATATACACGCTACTATTGAATCAAGCAAAAGCAGTGCGCTTATGCTAGCTGCCGCAGGAGGATTCGATGACATCGTCACCCTTCTTCTATCTCGAGGAGCCCGGATTGATGATCAGGATTCTGACGGAGAGACAGCGCTCCATCAAGCGGTCAAGCATGGACATGCTTCTACCTGCGGCCTACTATTGAGTGCCAGCGCGGATATCCATATCGAAGACGTCCATGGCTTCTCTACAATCCATATAGCTTCAAAAAATGGGTATCTTGCCATCCTGAGGGAGCTTCTAGGAAGATCCAAGGGGCTTCTGAGCCAAGAAGAAACACCTGCCAATGTCAAATCAAAAATTCAAGCCGAACAGAGCCAGGCGGACGAAGACGGACACGCCAATCAGCCCAACGTGTATGACGACTCTGTGGGCGTGCGCACTGCTCTAGAGCTTGCCGCCTCAAACGGGTACCTCAACATCACGCAAGAGCTCCTGAAGTACCCGCGCTATAACTCGGAGAAGAGTCGTGCTACGGCGTTGTTAATAGCGGCCAGCGGCGGCTTTTCCCAACTCGTCGAGGAACTACTCGAGACGGGAATTACGATTGTCACGAAAGACACTAATGGCAACAACGCACTCCACCTGGCTACACAAGAGCAATACCCAGAAATTGTAACGAGCTTATTGCGCTCAGGATCTGGGTCGACTAGCATCTTCGACGTTAATGCCAAAAATAACTCGGGCTGGACGCCCTTGCATCTAGCTGCCCTCTCTGGCCGGCTCATAATGGTACAGACTCTCCTACAGAGCGGGGCCAGCGTAAACAATGTCAACTTGCTCGGCCAGACTGCTCTGCACATTTCCTCGCAGCACAACCACATATGGGTCATCAACGCACTGATGGACTATCTCGCCGACCACTCTACGCCAGAACGCAATGTGATGCTGGTGCAAGATTCGCTCGACGACACTGCCTTCATTATCGCTGTGAGGAATGGCCATTACGAAGTCACCAGTGTCCTTATCGAGAAGTCTGCGCCGCTGAAGCCAATGGAGCTTCAGGGGCAGAAAAACGCGCTGATCGAATCCGTGGATGCAGACCACACAGACTTGGTCAAATTACTGCTGGATCATGATTGGGATGTTAACGCGAAGGGTCAGAATAGAGAGACTGCTCTCCACCTCGCTGCGGGTCGTGGTTTAATTTCTATAATAGAACTGCTAATAAGCCGCGGTGCTGATTGCAACGCACACGGGGAGCACGGGGAGACTCCTCTGCACCGGGCCGTCATCAAAGGAGGGAAAGTCGCTGTCCAGACACTTCTGAGGCAAGGCGCGGATATCAACGCAAAAGCTAGTGAGAATATCACGCCGCTTTGGCGTGCTTCATACAATGGTAGGTTTTCACAGTACATAGCGCTTCACTTCTCTGTTCTCAGCCCGTTTGCCTATACTTTGATTATTCTTATGCTACGCAGCCGGGCCGTGACTTGGCAATCGCTGACTCTGTTCTGTGACAAGGCCGCGATGATGTTGTGGAAGAATTACTCAAGGCGTTGCCTGAACCTGATCTGGAGGCACGATGGGTAAATGGTTGGACGGCGCTTCACGCATGCTATGACAACCCAAGGATCACTGAGCTGCTTCTGACGGCCGGAGCGGATCCCATGGCTCTCAATCAAAGAGGAAGTCCCACCTTCTTCCTGGCAGCCGACGATAGCAGGGGCCATGAAACGTTACAAAAGTACATTGACGCCGGCATTGATGTCAACACGAAGAACCAGAATGGGGATACGCTCATTCACATCGCAGTGGAAGATGGCACACTTGACACTGTCAAACTTCTGCATGATAATGGCGCTGATATTCTATTGGTCGGAAAAAATGACGAAACGGCGCTTCACATTGCCGCCGCAAATTCGAGCGGTTATGAGATTCTTAGATATCTCTTGGAGCAAGATGTCGACTTGGAAGCGGACTGCGAGCGATTTGGAACGCCGCTTATGGCGGCTGTAACAAATGACTCGGCCAGCACCGAGTTGCTTCTGCAAAAGGGGGCCAAAGTTAATGCCGTTAGTGGATCCTGTTCAACTCACAATCCCCTTCAGACAGCCGCGGCCACAGGTAGCGATGACACCGTCAGAGTCCTGTTAGGAGCGGGAGCGGATGCGAACATGCGCGGTGGAAGCTCTGGCAGTGCCCTCTGCGCGGCTGTTATAAGGGGCGACAAGGACATCGTGATACTTCTGCTCGATAAGGAAAAGAATATCAACTATGCCGAAGGACCCAAGGGCTCTGCCCTCGAGCTCGCGCTGTCACAGGAGTCTCTGGAAATCGCGGAGCTATTTTTCCAGCGGGACATCGATGTGAACGTCGTCAGCAAGGGCAAGTACGGCACAGCCTTGATCGCTGCCGTCGACGTCGGAGACATCAACGCCGTCGAAAAGCTATTGCAGCTCAACGCCGACGTGAATCGGTCCCCGGCTGGCGGTGAGTCTCCGGTGCAGATAGCCGTTCGCAGGGGCCGGCAGAATATCGTTGAAGTGCTCGTCAAGAATGGCGCGCGGCTCGATTACCGGGACAAGCACGGCCGCGGGGTGCTGTCACACGCCATCTCGCACCAGAGCTTCGATCTCTTGCCATACATGCTACAGCAGCCGGGCGTCGATATTGACCAACAGGATGCCTTTGGATGTACGCCCCTGATCCACGCTAGCATCCAAGGCAATGCTATTATCGGCGATATCCTCGCGCGGAAGCCGAAGATAAATGTACAGGACCGATGGGGCAAGACGGCCCTGACTCACGCCGTGAACCGCGACTACGGGCTTCTAGTGTCCATGCTCATAGCGGCACACGCGGATCCACTCATCCAGGACATCCGTGGCCGCGACGCTCTGTACTGGGCGGCGCTGCAGCCCAACCGGAACACTTTTGCGCAAGTGCTCGAGGAGATGAAGGCCCTCAATGCGCCATCCTCGTGCTTCCAACACGCCGTTAGCGCCGCTGCGGCTGCGAACAACTCTGACTTCGTGCGGCAGCTGCTCAAGGATAACTCCTTCTCGAACGAACACATGGATCAAGATGGGTGGACAGCCGCGTACACTGCGCTGAGTTATGATCGAGGGAGCATTACTTCTCTTATTGCTCAAGCACTCAAGATCACCGGCCGCCCGCATCGCATGATCCAATCCAAGCCTCCAACGCAGTGGCACCCGACTGACATATTCGGATATCTCACACTCCAGTCGGACAACATGTCCATTAAAGTAAAGCGTGAGATTATCCTATGTTATTTCATTTTGCCATGAATTGCATTAATAACATCGGTTACTGCAGCAGGTGCAGATCTATATGGCATCGCGAGGGCTAACCACCCGATGATACCCAACGTTGACGGAATCTACTACTTTGAGATTAAAGTGATCAATGGAGGGAATGGCAAGCGGTACGTCCTTCAAACGACATCTCCCAAATGATACTCGATTGAATAGGCGTTACAGTGCAACTGACCTAATTCTTTGTAGTCTCTTTGGTGTTGGCTTCTGTGACGAGGGAGCTTATCTCGACAGAATGCTAGGTTGGCAAGCAGGAGCGTGGGGCTACCACGGTGACGACGGCAAAATATTCGGAAGCGGCCAAAAAGGCAATATTTACGGACCAACGTATGATGAAGGCAGTATCATTGGCTGCGGTGTCAACTTCAAAGAGGGAACTGCCTTCTATACTATTGACGGGAAGGTTATCGGTAAGCGCATTTATTTTCCATTGACCAATCAATCGCCACTCGCTCAGCGAAAACTGCGGCTGCTGAACTTTCTCGCCTAATCAGGCCGCGCATTCACAAACGTCCGAGGCAAACTCTACCCTGCCGTTAGCATAGGCACGCAAATGGCTGGTTGCATTCTCACGGCCAGATTCCATGAGAGCGCCAACGAGCTATTCAAGTTTCGGGGTCCGTATAACGGCCCAGAGACTCTAGAGCCGTCTCAGAAATATAAGGATCACGCCGCCGCCGCTAAGCGGGCTAAGAGTGATGACGACGATAACGCTTCATCGATTAGCTACGACGAGGACGAGTCGGATTAAACTGGCAGATACATGGTAGGTAAAGTGCGGCAGGGCCAATATGCCTCTGTCCCGGCTCAAAAGCTAATTCTTCAGCAACAAGGGGTCATGTAATCCGAAGTGTCGAGATTGAACTGGTGTATCAGCATGCAAAACTAACTGTTACGGTTTGATTATATGCTACCTATATGTTGGCTATATTCTCTCAAAGGGATGTGTACTGCACTACCATTCTGAACTCTTTGTTATCAGGAGCAGACTATATGGCCCACTACTTGATAGTTCGACCGGCCCTGCAGGTCCTCTTCACCTACACCGCGACTCTGACTGTTGGGGTCGTTTAATGATATTGTTACAGTGGTACTGGGCTTCGCTGTCATAGAGCAAATGAAGCTCGAACTGAGATGACTTATTGCAATACAGAATCTTCGTCACATTTCGCGCCCTGCTTGTATATCCAGTATTACAGAATACTTTTATTGCACAAGTAGAGAAACCGTATCTGCGCTGGCGATTCTATCTCAATAGTATATATGCGTTGTCATTCGCTTCGCAGACTGTCCTACAATATAAAAAGCACCTCATCCTAGCTACTGTTCAAATTATATAAATCGGCAAATTGTACACCGCTCTCGATTAGTGTGACTGGGCGGCCGTACTCTAAAATGGCTCCGTTACCCATTAGGGCAACCATATCATGTTTCAAGGCGTAGTCAAGTTGATGCATGATGACTATATCCGGTGCATCTCCTAAATTCAGTATGGATATTCTCTTGCATTTTGGTCTCCGTGTCTTTGTCGAAACTATGAACAAGAATTTAGCTTCTGAGAGACCTGAGGACTTCGCAAGGCTTCTAAACGGCCTTGACTATTGCCTGATTGCTCCTAGTAGGCTGCTTCTAAGTCAAAAATATCTGCCAGCTGTAATCAAGCTCCTGCTCTACTGCCTGTACAAGCCAATGAGCCGAAACGAGAACCGATAGCGTGATGCCTGGCTCAATAAGTGGTCATGGCCCTTCACAACGGGTGTCATGTCGATTGCTATTCTCATTATTCACACAGCATCAATGACTTCCCACATTCACTAATACGGGCCTCCACAATGGATACGGGTACATGCAGCCTCAGACACAATGTATACCCATATCTAGCCCCACTGCCATGTAGTCACATTAGACAGCCAAAGGTACAGCGCCCTCGTTATGTTTCGCTTTCCCTTTTATAAACAAGGCACTTAAATATACGGCAATCGATCCATCTAGATGACATTATCTCGCCTATATATCATCAAAAGGCACCTTTCTTCAACTCCCAGGCCTCTGGGCGTTTAAACACCATGAGTGCACTCGGAGAGTATCACCAAACCATCAGCGCTGGAGATCCCTCTACGCCAAAGAACCAGTTGGAGGATACCACAGAAACCCCTAAAGACGAGTTACCAGAATCCTGTCATTCATCTGAATCAACACACGTCCATTCCTGTCTCGACCCGAAGGGCGATTTACGTCTCAACGTTGGCACATTTGAAGCGAAATCCTTCACAGTCTGCTCAAAAGCTCTAGCAAGGGCTTCGCCTTTCTGGGATAAGTTGCTATATGGGGTGTTCAGAGAGGGGAAAAGGCGAAGTACTCAAGATGACAATTCGGAGTGGACCATAGACCTCCCCGAAGATGACCCCGAGGCAATGGAAGTGCTCCTCAACATCATTCATGGCCGATTCGATGCGGTTCCTAAGTACCACAAAAATTCAGCCATCCCGGACATCTATGAGATATCTGTAATAACAGATAAATATCATATGACCCATATGATACGACCTTGGGCGAGAAAGTGGGCGCGGTCTGCGCTCTACTCAATCAAATTCAATCCCAAGGAATGGCAATGGACGAATGTTCATAAAAGACTATGGATCTCATGGGAACTCGGTGACAGAGCTGCATTTGAAAAGAATGCAAAGAGGTTGCTCTGGGAGTCCTCTGACCAATTCGACCTGCGAGACGATAGCATTCTTAAACCGCCAGAGATATACGGTAAATTTCAATCCTCGACACCTTTCCCGTATAGTATATGCTAAGTTTAACTATCTCATGACAGAAATCATCGAACGAACCCGATTAGAGACACTCAAGGCACTTCTGGACCCGTTCCGTGAGATCATTCAAGGTCTAACCTTGAATCCAACAACTACGTGCAAGGAGAAAGCCACTCTGACCTTTCGTCGCGGGCTGATTTGGCCGATACCGGAGCCGGAGGAAGTTTCGGATTCTTTAACGGCTGTTAAACGAACGTTGAGGGGCGTAAAAATCGCGGGGAATTCTGGTACATGCTCTGATACGCGAGCTCTCCGAGACAAGGTCCGTAAGGTCGTAAGGAACATGCCATCGTTGCTCACCGAAAGACATATACGTCATCTGGAATCTCGAGCAAAAAAGTCAGGTATCTAAATCATGAGCGCTGTGATGCGGAGGGATCACACGTGGTCCCAGTGATAACGACGAAAGTCTTGAATGAGGCTCTTTCCCTCAGTTTGAGAGATATATTGAAGAACCTTAGATGTCGACGATATCTAGAAAGTCTATACCTATAGCCTCAAGAAACCAAGGGAGGTCCCTATAGCTTCCAAATAATCAATGGACTTAGTAGCCCTCGGGTGATAAGTGTTGAATTGAGCCTATTTACAAGCCCTTACTCAAGAAGTTGTTATACATTTAGGTGCTAGCCTTTTGTAGCCCCGATAATTGCTCCGATTCCTAGGTTTATGATGGTGATCTAATTATATTACTGTCTGTAATATTTGACGTGTATATAGGTTCAATGTCTTTCCTTTCACCATCTTTACAGCTTGGTACAAGCTTGTTTTAACAATATTGCCCAATAATCAAGCGGTGAACAGCAAGCCAGCAGTATCATGTGATGCAATCTCGACCACGACACTTGAGGTAAACGAACCAAGGTTCTCTCCTGTCCAAATGTCCAGCACGTTATACGTTCCATCAGCATCGAGGCTTGGGACCTCGCCAAAATCAGCCGTCAGGTTCCGGCTATCTCCCAACGTGTTCAACAGAAGCACGAGAGTGCCTTGCTGGCTCTCCCCTGACCAGAATTCAGCGGGGTTAGTAGCGTTGAAGGTGTAGTCCGGGTTGACGCCCCATTTGTATGGCTTGGCAGGGGCGCCGTAGACGTCGTCTTGGTTGAAAGCAATCAGGTACTTATTCAAGAGAATGGCTTTGGAGTCGTCCGACGCAGTGTCGAGGTTGGTGCCTATCAGCAACGGACTCTTCATCGCTGCCCAGAAAGCAAAGTGTGTACGCTCTTCCGCTGTGGTCAGCCCCCCATTTCCTATTTCCAGCATGTCTGGATCCGGATGTCCCCAGAAGTCGGCGTCATTCGTGTTGAACGTATTCATGTTCAGAATAGAGGTGACTGAATTCCAATTGTCTGTATCATGAAATAAAAATGAGATACTTTTCTTTTTATATTTCGTAGTAGATATTTTCTGTTCGGAGCTAAGCATACCTTCGATATCGCCACTCATTCGCCATGAATTTCCTGTCTCGTTTCCCCATTGCTCAACGCCCGCGGTTCCCCAAGAGCAAAGGCTGTAGAGAATGGTCCGGTTTTGGGCCTTGAGAGCATCTCTCATGATTCCGTAGCGCTTGGCCGAGTTGGAAGTGGTGTAGTCATATCCAGAGCGACAATAGTCGTTAGAGTCCACGCATGTCCCGTTGACGTAGCTGTCAGGGTCGTAAAGACTGTAGACGCAAGCGTTGCACGTGTCCGTCCAGTTAGACGGCACATTGCAATTGTCGTATTTCAGATCTGTATCGTGTAAGTCCAACCAGAAATTCCCGTCTGCAGTTATGCGACACACTCACAATCGATACCCCAAGCTGCCCAAGAAGAGGCATCAATGGATTCATAACCGATGCTGGCAGGGTAGCCAGCACATGTCTCGGTACCGGCGCTGCTGTAGATACCAATCTTCAATCCTAATTCGTGGATTTTATCGGCAACACCCGATATGCCGTTGGGGAATCGGCTAGGATCCGGAACCAGCTGCTGCGTCACGTTGTCGCGACCATCCTTTACAGACCAGCAGTCGTCAATGTTCACATATTCATATCCAGCGTCCTGGAGTAAATCATAAGTATTTAATGCTTAGAAGGTATCTCAAGATTACCTTAAAACCAAATTCGACCATAGCATTAGCAGCATCGAGAATTAGAGTCTCATTAATGTCGCAACCGTATGCGTTCCAGGAGTTCCACCCGAGTGCTGGTAACCGGCCTGTACCATCTGACCATTCCAGGGCTGATACAGCCGACGCCGAGAGGAACAATGCCGTTATTAGGGACATTATTATGCTCTGATCGTCGTCTTTATGTAGGCTGTTTAGATAGAAGAAAGCTTAATCTTTTGGGTTCAAGTCCTGATATTGAGTTATGGGCGATGCTCGATTTTTAATACTACCTATCCCTCCTTGTAATTTAACCTCTTTATGTTGCCTATGTCTCATACGGCGCGGGTCTATTTTGTATGCCCCGGGAGTCTTTCCCGAGGTTGCTTCTGACCATGCTTGCACATTGAACTGATCATTGCTGTATACGGACAAACCGCACCACCGACTTCGTGTTCATGACCATCTGCAACCCCTCGAGCATCGTTGCTACTCCAATCAGTAGATTCTAATCTGGTAATAGCGTGGCTATGCATCGCGCAAACTTTGCCAGTTGTAGAAGCAGCTGCACCAATGTTGCATTTGGATCCCATCGTGGTGCAATTGCAGCATCGGACAGATCCAATGGCTAATGCAACGATGAAGGACAACACTATCCACCAATCCGCAGTATGAGCTCACCTACCGTTTGAAGATCTGCCACCAATCTCTGGACATGTGCTGGGGACAAACGCCACAAATCAAGATATTTTCCCTTCTTGGCTCTGGCATAGTTCTTTCATCTTGGATAGACCTAGTTTCAATTCTTCAAATATCTCTTAATTTAACACCTCATATATTGTAAGTAATGATGAAATTTAGTGACTACTCTTTACCATCGATAAATCGACCATCTGCCTCGTATATATCAATGCGGGGTAGACGATCTTGGATCTCGATTCCTTTCTGTTAGTGGCTAATTACTTGGTAGCTAAAGCGAACAAGGAATTGTCTAAAGCATGCGGGGAAAATGGTGGTAATTAGCAAATGCGTCAGTCTATGATTTTAGTTAACTAAGCACACACTTGTCATCGAAACGCCTTAAATTCTGTATCAGTATAAGTCGAAATCCTGAGGTTGGCATTATTATACGTTATATAACTCCCTTTCGCCCAGTCGTCTTGTGTATCAGCCCAAGTCTAAATGGACCAAAACCCGCCATAGCCTATGATAGGATTTTTCCGAGTCTAGGTATAAAGAATAGAATCAAAAGAATAATTTGCCCTTCGGCAGTGAAATGCACGCGTACCTGAAGGTTTTCCTGATCACTAAACTAGTGACAACCCCGCATGTTCGTCCCTGTCCGCAACTACCCGGCCTCTGCCCGCTTTACCCGCTTTATAGCTCATCAGAGGTCTGATGCAACTACAACGTAACCAGGCATTTGTCTGTTGTACGACTAGAGTCCTCAATAGTGTTGAAAGAGATAATTTGAAGTTCCTACGATAGAGCCAAGATCACACATTGCGCACTTCTTCCGTACCGTCTGATTCACGCACCATGGCTGACTCGCAATTTCGCATCGGCTTCGTGCCGGAGCATTTCTCCACCCCGATTCACTTTGCGCAGAAGTATTTCGGCCTCAATGCTAAGCTAATCCCATTTCCCTCCGGAACTGGCCACATGATCACGGCCATCCGAGCCGGCGAGATCGACATTGGCATCGGACTCACCGAAGCATGGGTTGCCGGTCTTGGCAAGGAGGACACCCCTGGCGACGGCGGATACCGGATTGTAGGAACCTACGTTGAAACGCCTCTTTGTAAGTTTTGCTGGCCCTTTACGCGAGTTTCCAACGCCTGGATATGGAAAAATGATGCTAATATAACTCTGTGCTTCAGGCTGGGCAATCTCAACAGGTGCGAAGCGCCCGGAGATCACATCAGCAGACTCTCTCAAAGGCTCCAAGATTGGAATATCTCGACTGGGATCAGGAAGTCAGGTGATGGGCTACGTACTGGCAGACAAACAGGGCTGGCTCTCGTCTTCCTCAGCCCCATACTCGGATTTCGTCGTGCTGCAGAACTTTGCCAACCTGCGCAACGCCGTTAACGACGGCACGGCCGATTTCTTCATGTGGGAGCATTTTACATCTAAGCGATACTACGACAGTGGCGAGATTCGGCGCATCGGCGAGATCTACACGCCGTGGAGTAGCTGGAAGATCGTGGCCTCGACTGCCCTGCTGGGCACGGGAGAACAGAGCAAGGCGGACCCAAAGCTCATGGACGTGCTGAAGAAGCTGGACCAGGGCGTCCAGTACTTCGAAACTCACAAGGATGAGGCGGTCGAGTACATCAGCACGGCGCTCGATTACTCGGCGGAAGACGCCCGTGAGTGGCTGACTACTGTTCGGTTCTCCTCCAAGACTGAAGGTGTGAATGTTGAGGTCATCTCTGAGTGCATTAACATCCTGCGAAAAGCTGGTGTGCTGAAGGAGAAGGGAGGTGTCACGACTAAGACGGTAGCCGAAGGTATGCTCGTCAAAGGGCTGGCGGCGCAGTTTCCTGAATAAATAATCACATTAGAGGCACAAATAAAATGAATCGTAAATAAACATGAGGTTTTCTAGAGCATTAGTGAGTAGTGTGATATCTTGATAAAGTAACTTATTATGGCACATTATTATTGATGTTGTTCAGTGAGTAAAGGAGCGGTGAATATTTCGGTTATATTCTGCTATGATAAATAATTGTCGCCAATGCACTAACTGAGCGACTGGTAAACACAAATCTATCTCTTTTGATGAAATAGTGGCTGGTCTACCGGGTAGGCTACGACAGCCAGGGGCTGTCAAGGGAGGTAAAAGAGCCCTAGGTATGGGGGTAGCTTGCCCCACTAATACTAAGAGCTCTTCCGGGTGATATCTGGAATGACGTCTCTTTGATAATTGCTTCCAAAAAGAAATTCTATATTGGCTATCTCAGATCCGAGGTACATTTATAAAGCCACAAAAATACCTTCATACCCCAATTGACAGCGACAGTCAGCCGAAGCACCCAGAGAATCTACATCGTCATCCCATCTCGCCCTGTCGTCGAGCGGCGCAATGCCAGTCCCCGGCGCCCTCTGGCAGCGACAAGCAACCGCAATCCTCCACCACATCCCAACCCGCGCGTCGCAACGCCCAATCCCGCATCTCGCACACATCAAGCCGCGAGCAAAGATACGCACCAGCCGCTTCCAATCAACCGATTCCAAACCACCCCCATCCCCAACCCCATCCGCCGCGCAAAAAACCCACCGCGTCTCCCGAATCCTAACAAGCGCATCGCGCTTCCTCCCAAGACGCCTACGATCATCTCTGCAGAACCTCCGCTCGGCGCCCCTCTCGCACGTCGGCGCGTTCCTCGTACTGCACGAGATCACAGCTATTCTACCCATCTTCGGCCTCACGTACGCCTTCTACGCCCTCGACTGGGTGCCGACGAGCTGGGTGCTGGGGCCGTTCGCCGCGTGGGCCGAGGACGGGCTGAAGAAGTACGTGCCCTATTTCCGGAAGAAACACTGGTTTGGGCTTGAGGGTGAGGATAAGACGGAAAGTGGCACGCATGGAGGGGAAGAGGCGCTGGAGAGTGAGTTGAGGGAAGAGGTGAAGAGGGAACAGGAGCGCGAGAGCCGTGAAGGGAAGGGGGGTTGGCTTAGTGTCTTCTCGAGGAAAAGAGAGGTTAACGCGACTGCTGGGGATTCTACGTCTACGGTTCCGAGTGACGAGAATACCGAGGCGGGAAAGAACAAAAAATCGGCTGCTGTGTGGCAGAAGGTTAAGCACGCTGCTACGGTCGACAACACTGAAAAGGGCTATAAGATCGGCATTCAGATCGCGGCTGCCTACACTATTACGAAATTCTTACTCGTACCGCGGATAGCACTCAGTCTGTGGTTGACGCCTTGGCTTGCGAGGAGTTTCGTGGGGTTCCGGCAAGCAGTACGAAGAAAAAGAAGCTAGATAGAGGCGATGGGCATACGAATATCACCGGCACCTGGAATATAACAAAAATTAAGCCAACGGAGGGAAGAGCTTGTGGCCTTTATCTTCTTTTATTTGTTTATTTCGCAGTCCTCACATGTTTATTCAGTCCGCGGTGATGCGTAGTAGACGTACTAATGCGTTCAGCGTGGCTTGATTTTTACACGCAAGTCTTGCTGCTCGACTGCATTTAGGGCTTCTCGTAGATCCAGCTAGCCTGGGCGCTCTTCCAGCTCACGACCTCGCCCTCCTTGAACCAGAGAGCAATCTCCTTCTTGGCGTTCTCGACGCTGTCGGAGCCGTGGCAGACGTTGCGGCCAACATCAATGGCGAAGTCTCCACGGATGGTGCCAGGTTGGGAGGCAAGGGGGTTGGTAGCACCGAGGAGAGCTATTTTCCCGAATGTCAGCTTGGGTGATCATCAGGCAGCTAATTGGGATACAGGGATTACGCACTTCGGCCAGTCTTGACGGCATCACGGCCTTCCCAGACCATGGCGGCGATCGGGCCGCTGTTCATGTCTATGATTCCCGATTTAGTAGCGGTTCCTTTGACATCGATTTGCGGATAGTCTCAACATACACTCAACAAGGCCAGCGAAGAAGGGCTTGTCCTTGAGGTCAGCATCTGTGGGATGCTATGTTAGTTGGGACTGAATGGATCGGGAATAGACAGGTTTATCGCACAGTGCTGCTCGAGGTGGGCCTTGCCAGGGGCGACGAGCTTGATGGCAACAAGCTTGTAGCTGAGGACGTGGTTAGTATGAGTCGCACGGCAAGGTCTTGAGGGGTCGTTGGCTTAGGCTTACCCTCGGCTCTCGAAGCGGGAAATGATGGGACCAACAAGGCCACGCTGCAAGATGTATTAGTCGTAGAGCTTGACAGGATGACCAAGATGGAGAGGCAGTAGTACCTGGACGCCGTCGGGCTTGATAGCGATGAAACTAGGCGGCAGGTTAGCGCTGCTTGGGCGATCGTTTCGGGGCTGCCGTTTTCCCAGCATAGTCGACGACTTACGTTTGCTCAGTAGACATCTTGGGTTCTGGTTCTGGAATCAGAGGTGGTGTTGAGGAGGGAGTGGTTGACGGAGGAACGAGTAGTTCGGATTCGTGGTCTGAGGAGGTAAAGAGACTGCTAACAGCTCCTTTATAGATTTGATAGTCGTGTGCGACGCTCTTGGGAAAACTCCAGCCGGGACGATCGTGAATTTGCCAGGGGAGGAGGAAGAACAAAAAAAACACGAGCCAGATGGAGGTGAAGAAAACGCAGAGGGCGGGGTGACGGACGGTTTGGTGGGGCTGCACCTGATGCTTTGGCTGCTGTTGATTGGGCAATGCTGGCTGTGCTGGCTGCGTAGCTGGTGCTGTGTTGGACCCTGGTGGAGGGGTAATCCCACTGTGCTTTTTGCCCATTGCTTCCACTCTTTACTGTACTACCTGTAGGAGCTCTCCAAAGTTTTCTGCGAGGTTGAAGTTTAGTGGAAAGGCAGCGGCCACATGCCCTGGAGGTGGATGCGATGACAACGCTACAAAGCAGGAAGAGTTATTAATCAGTGTAAATGAATGATATTATTCAGTGATAAACTGGAAATTCGACCCGAGTGAACAAACCTTGAGTTCAGTCTGAATTAAATGTCTACAAGCAAGGTACTTCAAGTACATTGGTTACATGCAAGAATCAATGAGATACATGTACCTACATATATGTACGGACAGGTCAGTAATGTGGCTGAAGCACGCTTTATACATGTGGCTTACTACCCTGATGCCGCCAAAGTGTGCTGGCGGGTCCAAAATACTGGGGTACGTACAGGTAGATATCTCTTAGAGGTACCTAGCTGCCGCCATAGCATGTCTCCATCCCGAGTACTGGACAGCTGGTCAAGGCTCACTATTTCCTAGCATCCTACCTTCAACCACGTTCCTCTTTTATTTGTCTATAATTCCCAGCCAATTGCTTGTGGCAGACGGAAGCAATCGATCCCATCTCGATCAATTGCTTCGGGCGACTAAAACTCGATGATTCATTTCATTTGCCCGTAATACAGTCTGCCTGACATCTTTGACTTTTCGCTTTCCCCCTTGCCCCCAGTCTTCTGGGGGATCCCACCAGGATTCAACATGCGCACACCGAGCCGGCCCTTCTCAAGCTGGTCAGCTTTACTGTGCATATTGGGCGTGTTATTTTCCTTGTTTTCGTTAGGAGGTATGGCTCATGTCATTGTCTATTTCTCCTTGCCATGCACATTTCACTAGACGACCTTGTCCCGCGTTGCTAAAGTCTACTTCCAATACAGTGGCGGTCAAGGAGAACGATTTCAAGAAATGCGACCAGTCGGGCTTCTGTAAACGAAATAGAGCCTACGCCGACAAAGCCGTCGCACAGGGGTCATCATGGCAGGCACCATACACGATCATCCCGACCGAAGCCTCGTTTAAGTACGGTCTATTCCACGCCACCATCCTCAAGACGATCAACGACGAGGGAACAACTGTTGAGCTGCCACTTACTGTTTCCTTTCACAAGTCTGGCACTGCTCGCGTAACGGTCGATGAGAAACGGCGGCAAGAGAAGGATATTGAGCTTCGACACAGCAGTGAGGCGAGAAAGGAGCGATACAACGAGGCCGAGAAATGGGCCATTGTTGGTGGGACGACGGTAGATACCGATGCGAAGATCTCCCACACTGGTAAGACCGGCATTAAGATCCAGTACGGACCCGACCATTCATTCGAAGCCGATATCAATTACAACCCCTATTCGATTGAATTCAAGCGCGGTGGCTCCGCGCAGCTTAAGCTTAACGACCGTGGCCTAATGAATCTGGAGCACTGGCGACCTAAAGTCGACAAGCCACCTGCGGAAGAAAAGAAGGAGGGCGAAGAAAACACGACGGAGAATGCAGAAGAATCCTCTTCTCAATTCGTGGGTGAAGATGAGAGCACTTGGTGGGAAGAATCCTTCGGTGGAAACACCGATTCCAAACCCCGTGGTCCTGAGAGTGTTGCACTTGACATTACCTTTTTTGGTTATGACCACGTATACGGTATTCCAGAGCATGCCGGGCCACTGTCACTCAAACAAACCAGAGGCGGTGATGGCGCATACTCGGAACCCTACAGGCTGTACAACTCTGATGTCTTCGAATATGTCCTAGACAGCCCAATGACCCTGTATGGAGCCATTCCTCTAATGCAGGCTCACAAAAAGGACTCCACTGTTGCAGTATTCTGGCTCAATGCGGCCGAAACATGGATTGATATCACAAAGTCTAAGGAGTCGAAGAATCCACTAGCTCTTGGAAAAGCGGCCGAAACCAATACCCAAACTCACTGGATATCTGAAACTGGTTTGATGGATCTATTCGTCTTTCTTGGCCCTACCCCCGGGGATGTAACCAAAGCGTTTGGAGAGCTTACAGGTACAACCGCTATGCCCCAGGAGTTTTCAATCGGGTACCATCAATGCCGCTGGAATTATGTGTCAGATGACGATGTCAAGGAAGTTGACCGAAAGATGGATCGCCACCAAATTCCCTACGACGTCATCTGGCTCGATATTGAGTATACTGACGAGAAGAAGTATTTCACCTGGGATAAAGACATGTTTAAGGACCCCATATCGATGGGACAACAGCTGGATGCTCATGGCAGACAGCTAGTCGTCATCATTGACCCTCACATCAAAAACACGGCCAGTTATTCAGTAATTGATGAGCTCAAAGCCAATGGCCTGGCCGTGAAGAATAAGGAGGGCAAAGACTTCGACGGCTGGTGCTGGCCTGGTTCCTCCATGTGGGTCGATTGTTTCAATCCATCTGCTATCAAATGGTGGAAATCACTTTTCAAATACAGCAAGTTCAAGGGAACAATGGAAAACACCTGGTTGTGGAATGATATGAACGAGCCATCAGTGTTCAACGGGCCGGAGGTGACAATGCCTAAAGACAACCTACACTATGGCTCTTGGGAACACAGAGACGTTCACAACATCAACGGTTTAACATTTCACAACGCCACCTACGAGGCTCTCTTGTCTCGCAAGAACGGAGAACTTCGCCGCCCATTTGCACTCACTCGATCATTCTACGCAGGCTCACAGCGTATTGGCGCTATGTGGACTGGCGATAACCAAGCAAGCTGGGAACACTTGGGAGCTTCAATTCCCATGATTCTGAACCAAGGTGTCTCAGGTTTCCCTTTTGCTGGAGCCGATGTCGCTGGCTTTTTCGGCAACCCTGAAGCCGAGCTGCAAAGTCGCTGGTACCAAGCCGGCGCTTTCTATCCATTTTTCCGCGGTCATGCCCACATCGATGCCCGGCGCCGAGAACCTTACCTGCTTTCAGAACCGCATCGAGGTATCGTTACTTCAGCTCTTCGCCTTCGTTACAGTTTGATTCCTGCTTGGTATACCGCATTTCAACAAGCGCACCAGGATGGCAGCCCTATTATTCGACCAATGTACTGGACGCATCCTAACAATGAAGGTGGCTTTGGCATCGACGACCAATTCTTTGTCGGCTCCACCGGACTTCTTGTTAAGCCTGTGGTCGAGAAAGAGAAGACCACCCAAGACATTTATATCCCGGATGGCGAAATCTACTACGATTATTTTACCTATAAGCAATTACAAACAGCAAAGGGGAAGACTTTAACGATAGACGCTCCTATCGAGAGTATCCCCATCCTTCTTCAGGGAGGTCATATCTTCCCTCGTCGGGACATTCCCCGCCGCTCCGTCCAACTAATGAGGTTTGACGACTACACGCTGGTAGTGGCGGTCGGCAAGGACGGCACAGCGGAAGGTAAACTGTATACTGACGACGGTGATTCGTTCAATTATCAGAATGGCGAATATATCCATCGTAATTTCAAACTGGAGGGATCTCAAATTACCTCCACAGATGCAGAGGGCCGTGATGATAAGAGCGTTCAGGATGGCGACTGGCTAAAAAATACGCGTGACGTCGCTGTCGACAAGATCATTGTTGTTGGCGCCCCTTCGTCTTGGGCCAATAAAAAGGAGGTTCAGTTGGAGACTGAGGGCAAGAAGTCTACAGTGAAACTGCAATACTTCAAGGGTGATGCTCATCGCGGCCCTTTTGCAATCATTGGACGTGTTGGAGCCAAGATTGGGGCCGATTGGACTATCAATCTCGCATAGTTGGTCAGACCAAGGGCTACGCATTGCTCTATATAGTTGACAGTTATATGCTGTGCACAACAAGGCATTTGATATACGCGCATAGATGAAGAATAAACGCCATTGGAACTCAATTGTTTTCGTTTTCCATGGAATATAAATGTTGAAGTGTTGGTATGGGAGCCTTCAGGACTAGATGTTGTTGATCCATTCCTACCTAGTATGGTCACCTCGACACCTCGTAGCTACACAGACAATATTCAGCGCCACCCAACAACAACAAATCGTGGTGCTGAGAGGCTAGACGGGCTATGTAGGTACTTTAAGAACTCTAGTCGTACTCTCTAACTGCAGGAAATGCCCGACAAGCAACCTTCTCTGAACATCATTCATTCCACCATGGCGTTAGATTGAATTGCACCCGACCTCCTTTTTTCTGTCCTAACTTCGCTGGATTCCCCTCAGGACCTCTACTCCCTCATCAAGGCCTCACCTGCCAGCCGGTGGGTTTTTCTGACATGGCGAAAACCCATCTTAACTTTGGCCATTCGGGATGCATTATCCGACACCATCCACCACGCACTTGCCATTCTGCATGTTCCAAAAGCTCCCCCGGGAGCAGAACATCCGGATCTTGAGGATGTTAAGGCTTTTCTAGATCAATACCTCCAATCCGACCCATGGGAACTCCCTACAGACTTACCAAGCATCGTTTTCGTTGACTCGTTGGACCATTCGCATCTCTCGGTTCATCTAAGGATACTTTGACTTTTCAATGATACTTTGGCTATGGTCTAGGACCATAATGGCTCATGGCCATTATCACGCACAGAACGAGCTAGATTCAAAAAGGATTTCTTCGATCCGGGATCTATTGTCAAATTTGCCCAACTTTTGAGCACGATCCGTTTTGCTCCTTCCTCTCACCCGGGTTACAGTTTAATTATTTCCTCAGTAAACTGGAACCATGGGAAGTTGAGGAGATAACCTGTGTCTATGAATACTTCACGACAATCATTTGCCGCATGGAAAACAGATTCATACAGGCCGTCCTAACAAACCCACACCTAAGAGCACCCTCCGATCACAATTTGCAAGACGACCGGTCTAAAAATCGAGAAAACTCCGGAACGAACAGAGAGGAGATGAAATATTTTAAGTTTGAGGACCTTAATATAACGGAGCTGAACCTGTTTTCGACCGATAGCAAATACAGGCTTTATGGTTATGCCAGGTATATAGCATCTCTAGGATTTAAACTGCTTGAAGACCTACTTTCATCAGACACGGATTGGCATTGGGATATCATCCGGCGCAAGACACCACTTGAACGTGAATTTTTACCTGCGGCCCTAGTACGTGCGCCGAATACCCTTTCGAACACGATTATACCCGAAGGTGATTTTATAGATCCTAGCTCTGGGCCTAGTAGGGGTTGGTTTGAATTCAAGGGCGTGCCTTATGACTTATACTTTGACATCCATAGAAGTGGCCCTATCCAACACCTAGTCCGTATATGCAGCTATGTGTTTTGGAACTCCAAAAGAGTTCTACACTCTTCCGTATATGAAGCGTTCAAAACGGCAAGGAGCATGAACAAGGAAATAGCTGCAAAATTTTATTACCCAACCATTGGTGAAAGCGCCGAGTAACAGCTTGAAGGTTTCCAGTTACTGGTGTCTGGAGAATTGAAGATAATCAGTGAATTCGGTTCGGAATGGCTAGCAGAGACTAACTAGGATCACTGGGAACAGTCTAGGATTATCACTCTGGATTTGTATGATATCACCTCAGCACCCTTGGGTGCGTATGGCCGGATACACCCCTTCCATAAAACATACACAGAGGTAGTGAATAGCCAATACAGCTTTGTCCCCCCTTTCAAATCTTACAGAACCGTGGAGTTACGAAACGTTGTAGAGACGTGTACATTTATCACCAGGTTGGAGTATATCCGCTACAAAACCCTTGCCGAGTCTCACGATTGTGGCCGCCAATGCTTTGGGTTGGCTGACGAATGGTATATGACCAGTGTCGAAATCGATTACATCCCATTGCACATTTGACTTCTCGAGTCATATATCCTGCAGCGGTTTAGGATTACAACGGTCTTTCAGCGCCCGTATATACGCCCTCTTCCCGGTATAGCCTTTGTCCGCCCAGCCCGGTGCCGTGGCTGGGGTATCAAACGCCAGATATGCGAGGGGGTTCATGTGTCTCGCCAGCTCAGGTTCGCGCGCTGGGTCGCAGTCACTATATAAAACATCCATCGCTGGTTCGATAAGCGCAACTCCCTTGTATGGCTAGATTCAAAATAAAGAGCGGGTTACTTGTCATGAGATTTAAATGTAAAGCTAATGATCACGATAGAGCTTAACCTCACCTTGTCTTTCTTGACATAATGCGGGTAAGTCCCTCCTACTGCATGCTTAAGAGTTTCGCCTTTTATCGCTATGTTACCGATGATATATATCAGTTCGACAATGCCAGCAGCATAACCCTCCGTTCTGCGGGTTGCCTTGACGAGATCTTTTACCGCGCCGCCAGCCACCATACCCCCGTATGAATGAGCGAGGGCAATAACGCCCCTTTTCTGCTCTATGAGAGGGAGAAGTACGTTGTTGCGAAGCGACAGGATATCATTTTCGCAGGTTGCTACTGTTGGGTCTACTGGATTGCGGCTACGCTATGGCCCTGGATGGGTCATGTATCACAAGGGACGTATAAGAGGCTTGGAGATAGACTCAATTAGACCATAATCTACTAGGGGGCAACTAGGTCCTTGACCATTCGGAAGACTTCCTGACCCTCCTTTAGAATATCGAGGCTATTTATACACATCGTCGGTATTCCTAACCTCCGACCTCCGACAAAATGTCTCAGATTAGAAATAGCCTCACTGAAACAATTGCCAATACTCTTTTCAGCTCGTATTACGTCCGAAGCCAGCGCGTGTTACGTCCGTAGACATCACCGAGACCTACAGTCTCGTATTCAGAACGTGTAACACTTCCGTACAACATCATGAAACCGGCTTCTGTTAAGTATGGTATGATTAGGTCAAAGCCATCTAGTTTACCGAACGCGCCGGGAACGAGCACGATCGTGGGGAGACCGGTGGAAGACATGTTGACGGTGTTGGATGTGCTCGATAACTAAGACGCGGTATGGACTGATTATGTAGATTTATTCGCTTGGTCTGTAGTATTGGATTGTCTGGCTTTTAAAGTAGGTTTCATTTGGAGACGAGTTATCTCCGCTGGTGGAAGTGATGGTATTCGGTGGTAGGCCGAGTTCTCCAATATATAGTTCTCATCCGATCCAAGCCGGCGAGTATGGTTGAGGATTAACCCTAGAGAGCATGACGGGAATAAGCCGAGACGAGGTCCAGCCATAGTACAAAATCATAATATGTTTTCTAACCTCAATATTACCAAGCAACGCCCGGGCAGCTTCCGACCAAACGCAGCAGGAGCGAAGGAATTCTCGGACAGCGTTACGAGCAATAAGCAACAACATGGTCTTGGATCAGTGCGCGTGTTATTGAGGCATTCTTAAGCCTAGTACCAACGGATTGTGTAACGGGCGTCTGACGTGGCCGTCCACGGAACTAGCCCTGAACAAACTGTACGTAATATTATAGCCTAGTGTCACGGAGTACAATGAGACATTTGTACATAGCTAGGTAGTTGCCCGAAGGTTTTGAGACCTTCGTGCAACAACAAGTGTCTTTACTTACCCCAAAGTACGAGGTTCCCGACACCTAGCAACTACGTTTACAAATAACCACTTTCGATTCCCTGTAGAAAGGTCTTACAAAAGTGAGGCCACCTAGAGTGGCCGTAGGTAAATGCTACAGTGGCCGTAGCCCCACCGCCATGCATTACTAGTAGTGCTACCACCCAAACTAGCAGGCAACCTTACAAGGGTACCATATCCACCCAATGTACCTACTTTAGCGATATATACTAAAAAATAAACTTATATGTTAAAATAGTTGCTGCTTGCTAATTAAAAATTTTTGCGATTTTTTTTAATATTATAAAGCAATTATTAAAGCAGTTAATTTAACGCTTTTATTTAATATTTTAATAAAAACAAATAATAATAATAATAATAACATTATTATTTATTATTTTTTTTTTTTTTTTAAATAATAATAACGCATTTCCCACTTGAGCTGGACACCTAATTAAGCTGGCCACCCACGTGATATGTATAGCACCGGTAATTTTATATAGGGTGATACTTACCCCCCTTTTTAATAACTTGACGGAAAGTAGGCCTACAAACTAATAATGAGTATATTGAAAATCCTTATTTAAAGAGGAATCCAATGGTAATTTTTATTATTTTATAGCTAATTTATTTAAGGCTATATAGAAAATACGCTAAAATAATCCCTGTAAAATAAAGTTTTATAAGTGCACGCTTAAATAAAATAGCTATAAAATAATAAAAAATACCATTGGATTCCTCTTTAAATAAGGGTTTTAAATATACTCATTATTAGTTTGTAGGCCCACTTTCCGTCAAGTTATTAAAAAGGGGGATAAATAGCACCCTATATAAAATTACCGGTGCTATATATATCACGTAAATGGCCAGCTTAATTAGGTGTTTAGTTTAAATGAAAAATGCGTTATTATTAATATTATTAATAATTTTTAAATTATTTAAATTTTTAAATTTTTATTTTTATATAAATTAAAAATAGCTTTATATAATAAATAATAATAATATATATTATAATTATATATAAATAATTAAAATATAATTATTTTAATTTTATATTATTTTTTAAATATAAATAACTTTATAAATTTTATTTTAATTTTTTTATATTTTGCAAATTTTTAATTTTTTAATTTGCAAAAAAAAAAAAAAAAGTAGTTTAACAATATAAATGCTTTTATTAGTTTTATATAAATTAAAAAAAAAAAAAAAAACATTAATTTTTTTTTTTTTTTAATTTATTAAAATTATTTTTAGCTTTATTTTTTATTAATTTTTTAAATAACAATATAATAATATTTAAGTTAAAATGTTGAAAATTATAAAATTTTTTTTAAAAGCTTTTATATATATTATTAATTATTAAATAATTAAAAAATAAAAAAAAGTTTTAAAAGCTTTTATATATAGCTTTAAAATTTTTTTTTAAAAGCTTTTATATATAAAAATTATTAAATAATTAAAAAAAAATTTTTTTTTTTTAAAAGTTTTTATATATAGCTTTTAAAAATTTTTTTTTAAAATTTAAATTTTTTTTTTAATTTATTAAAGTTATTTTTAGCTTTATTTTTTATTAATTTTTTAAATAATAATATAAAATTAATGTTTAATTTTTAATAATATATTTTTTATTTAAATTAAATATTTCATTAAGTTAATTATTTATATAATATATATAACATTAATAATTTTATATAAAATGTTATTTTTTTTTTTTTAATAATTTAATAAAAAATAAGCTTATAAATTAATAATTAATATATTTAAAATTTTTATTTAAAAAAAAATCCAATGATATTTTTTATTATTTTATAGCTATTTTATTTAAGCGTGCATTTATAAAACTTTATTTTACAGGGATTATTTTAGCGTATTTTTTATATAGCCTTAAATAAAATAGCTATAAAATAATAAAAAATACCATTAAATTCCTCTTTAGGTAAGGATTTTAAATATACCAAATATTAGTTTATAAACCCACTTTTCGTCAAGTTATTAAAAAAGGGGGTAAGTAGCACCCTATATAAAATTACCGGTGCTATACATATCACGTGGGTGGCCAGCTTAATTAGGTGTCCAGCTTAAATAGGAAATGCGTTAGCTTTTAAAATTTTTTTAATTTATTAAAATTATTTTTAACTTTATTTTTTATTAATTTTTTAAATAATAATATAAAATTAATATTTAATTTTTAATAATTAAAATTTAAAATTATTTTTAATATTAATTAATATTAATATTAAAAAATAAAATAATTTTTTATTAATTAAATAATAAAAAGTTTTAAATAAAAATTAACTTTTTTTTATTTAATTTATTATAAATAAAATAAACATTAAAAAAAATATTAAAAAATAAATAAAAAAACAAAAAAAATATTTAATTAATTAAATATTAAAAAGTTTTTTATTAAAAAAAACTTTTAATTTTTAAAAACTTTTTATTTTAATAATTTAATAATAATTTTAAAGTATTATTTTTATTAAAAATTTTAAAAATTTAAAACTTTTTTAATAATAAATAATTAAAAATTAATAATATTAAAATATTAAAAAATATAAAAATTAAAATAATTATATAAAAAAAAATAATTTATTAATAAAATATTAATATAATAAAGTTTAAAATAATTATAATATATATATATATATAAGCTATTAAAAAAAAAAAAAAAAAAAAAAGCTTTAATAAAAAATAATAATAATATTATTTATAATAACTTTTAATGTTTTAAATATAATTAATGTTTTTTTAAAAAAAATAATATTAATTTTTATTATTTTAATAATAATTAAAGGTATTTTTAAAGGTAAAATAATTAAAAAAAAAATTATTTTTAAAATAATTAAAAAAAGCAAAAATAAAAAAAACAATAATAATTAAGCTAAAATTATTTAAAAATGTAATAAAAATAATAATATATATAAATAAAAAATATTATAAAAAGCAATTTATAAATAAATAAATAAATATAAAAAATATAAAGCAATGTTAAAATAAATAATTAAAAAAAAATAGCTATTATATAATAGCTTAAAAAACCTTTAATATTTTTAACTTTATTAATAAAATGTTATATAAATTAAATATTTTAAAATATTATTTAAATAATAACTTTTAAATAATTTATAGCTATTAATATAATTATATAATAATAGCTAAAATTATTATTTTATAATAAAATATTAATATTATTATATAATTAATTAATAATATTATCATTTTATATTTTAATGTTAAAATAATTATATTATAAAATTTTTATTTTTTTAACTTTTTTTCAATTATTTTTTTAAATTAAATAATATAAAACTTTTATATTTTTAATATAACGCTTTTAACATTTTTTTTTTAAATAAATATTTATTAATTAAGCTAAATATTTAAATAATATATTATAATATATAATTATTTATAGTTATATTATTTATAGCAAAATTAAAAATAAAGCTAAAAATAATATAATTATAATATATAAAATTTTTTATAATAAAGTTAAAACCTTTATAAAAAAATTAATTATTAATTTTTAACTTAAATATTTTTTTTAAAATAATTAATAATATTACTTTAAAGTTTATAATAGTAAATATAATTATTTTTTATTTTTTAATTTAAAAAACCATTAAATTTATTAAAAAAAAACCAATATATAAAAAAGCATTATTATTTAAAGCATTAATTTTTATTAAATTATTAAGTAAATTTTTAAAAACCTTTAAATTATTAATTTTAATTATTATATTATTTATAAAAACATTAATAACTTTATTATTATTTATTAAAAAACATTATAATTAGCTTTTATTAATATTATTAATATATTTATAATTTTTTAAAAATAAAACAATTTTTAATTTAAAATTAAAATAAATAAATTAAAGCTTAATATATTATTTATATTTTTAAAATAATTTTAAATAATATAATAATATTATTTAAATATTTTTATAATAAATTTTATATATAAAATAAATAAATATAATATGCCGTTTTTTTAATTTAATAATTATTTAAATATATAAATTTATTTTAGCATTGTTTATATTATTATATTAAATAAATAAAATAATATAATAATATTTATATTATTATATTATAAAAAGCTTTAAAAACATTTATTAATTAAAAAACCATTTTTTATAATAATTATAAACTTTTAATTTCTTAAAAAATTAAAAATAGCAAAGATTTAAAAGTTAATTATTTAGCAATTATATTTATAATATATAATAAAAAATATTAAGCTAAAAGTTAAAAAAAAAAAAAAAAAAACTGTTTTTAAAATTTAAAATTATTTTAATTTAATATTTAATATTATTAACTAACACTATTTACATAGCAAAAAAAATATTTAAAAAAACAATAACGCATTTCCCACTTGAGCTGGACACCTAATTGAGCTGGCCACCCACGTGACATGTATAACACCGGTAATTTTATATAGGGTGCTACTTACCCCCCCTTTTAATAACTTGACGAGGAGTGGGTCTACAAACTAATAATGAGTATATTTGAAATCCTTATTTAAAGAGAAATCCAATGGTAATTTTTATTATTTTATAGCTATTTTATTTAAGCGTGCACTTATAAAACTTTATTTTACAGGGATTATTTTAGCGTATTTTCTATATAGCCTTAAATAAAATAGCTATAAGATAATAAAAAATACCATTGGATTCCTCTTTAAATAAGGATTTCAAATATACTCATTATTAGTTTGTAGACCCACTCCCCGTTAAGTTATTAAAAAGAGGGGTAAGTAGCACCCTATATAAAATTACCGGTGTTATACATGTCACGTGGGTGGCCAGCTCAATTAGGTGTCCAGCTTAAGTGGGAAATGCGTTAATAATATTAAATATTAACTTTTATAACATTTATAATAATAATAACTTTATATATAATATTAAAAAAATTAAATAAATTTAAAAACATTATTATAATGAAAAAATTATTATAATAAAAAAATTATTATAATAAAAAAATTATTATAATAAAAAAATTATTATAATAAAAAAATTATTATAATAAAAAAATTATTATTAATTATAATTTTAATAGTGTTTTTATATTTTAAAAAAATATAATATATATAATAATTAAAAAAAAGCTTTAAAAACATTAAATAAACCTTTAAACAAAGTTTTTTAAACAGTAAAAAATTATTAATTATTTAAAAAATATATATATAATTTGCTAAAAAAATAATATTAAGCTTATATTAAAAGCTATTATAATTTTAAAATTTATATTTTAATAAAATTAAAATTATTACATTAAAAGTTGTAAAAACATTTTTTTAATATTTAAAGCAAAATATCAATGCTTTTTTTAATTATTATTAATTTAAATATTAATAAAAAAAATATATTAAAAAAAATAAGCAATAAATAATAATATTTTAATTTAAAATTTATAAAAAGCATGTTTTAAAATTTAAAATTATATTTTATAATAATTAAAAATAACTTTTAATTAATTTATAATTAATATTTTTAAGCTATAAAAGTTTATTATAATAATTAAATAATTAAAATTATAAATTATATAAATAATTTTATAATATAATATAATATTTTATATTAACATTTTTAATTTTAATAAATAAAGCTTAAAAAAAAAAGTTAAAAAAATAAGCTTTTTATATTAATATTATTAAAAAAAAAGCTAAAAAAACGTAATTTTTACGTTTAATAATAAATTAAAAAAGCTAATATATAAAAAATTAATGTTTTATTACTTATTTAAAACTTAATTTATTAAAAAAAATATTAATTATAATTTTAAAATAATAAATTTTACATAAAAATATATATTAATAATAGCAAAATATATAAATACTTTTAATTTATTTAAAATAATAGCTGTTAAATATTTTGCTATAAAAAAATCGCACTTTAAAAAAGCAGCATTATTTATAAGCTTTAAATTATTACTTAATTAATTAAATTATTTTATAAAAAAATTAAAATTAAAATTATTAATAAAAATAAAAATTACTTAAATAATATATATATTTATAAAAAACTTAGCATTAAAATAATATTATTATAAATAACATTATTAAAAATAATATATTAGCTATAAAACTTAATATTTATTGCTTTTTTAAAAGTGTTGTTATTATATTTAATTTATAAAAAAACGCTGCTAAAAAAGCTATAAAATTATTATTTTAATTTTTAATATAATTAACACTATTTTTAATTTTTAAAAGCTTTATTAATTTTTTATTATTTTAATTTATAAATTTAATTTAATTTTTAATTATTTTAATATTTTAGTTTTATTTATAGGTTTTTTTGCTATTTGTTTTTATAAACTTATAATTAATATTTTAAATATTTTTTAATTATAAAATAATAATTGTTAATAAACCTTTATTATTAATTTTTTTAATATTATATACACCAGTTAATAACCCGTTAATAACACGTTTTATATAAAAAAAAATCTATTATTTAAAGCATTTTTATAATAACATTGCAAAATAATAGCAATAATAAAAGTTAAAACAAAAGAAAAACAATTAAAAAAAAATAAAAGTTATTAATAATAATATTTTAAGTTATTTGTTAGCTTATTTATTTATTAACGTAATAAAAAAAAATCATTTTAAAAGCTATTATAAATAAATATTAACTATAATTTTTTTAAATTAAGCAATTATGTTTATTAAATAAATAAATTTTAATTTTAATAAAAAATGTTAAACTTAAAAAATTAGCTAATTTAGCAATTTTTAAAAAATAATATTTAAGCTTTTATTAACGGCAAATATAATAAAATAGTTATTATAACACTAAAAAAAATCGCAAACCGTTTTAATTAACAAATAGTAATTATTTTAACTATTTTAATATATAACTTTATAAGGTTATTTATTAATTTAAGTGGTGGCATTACTAGTAATGCATAACGGTAAAGCTACGGCCACCGTAGCATTTACCTACGGCCATTTTAAATAGCTTTACAAAAGTAAAAAAAAAAGCCGATATTATAGTTTATTATTTTATTATTTTATTATAGCTTTTAATATTTGTTTTTATTATAATATATAAACTTTAAAATGTAATATATGATTTTATTAATGCATTTTTTATTTTACCCGGACATTTAATTAATTTAGCTATTTTATTTCCTATATAAAAATATATAAAAAAAACCTATGTATTTTAACAAATATTAAAGCTATAAATTAATGGTTAATATATTTAAAATCTTTATTTAAAATGGAATTTAATTATATTTTTTATAAGTTTATTATTATTTTATTTAATATTATTTTAAAAACCATGTTAAAATTTTAACGTGGTTTTAAATATATTTATAAATAAAATAATAATAAATTTATAAAAAATATTATTAAAATTTTTAAATATATTAATTATTAATTTATAAATTTTCTTTTTATTAAATTATTTTTATTTTTATATATAAAGTTTTAAATATAACCGAAAAATAATTAATTTATTTAAATAATTAACTTAAATAAAAAATGCGTTATAAAAAATAAATGTTATAAAAAAAGTTTCATGTTAAAGCAAGGCTTAATTTAGGTATTATTTATATATTAATTGTAAAATAAAGAAAAAAAAAACTATTATATATATAATTAAAGTGTAAAAGGTTTTATGTGCGCATAGCTTAATAATAGCATATAAAAATAAAAAATAACGGTTATAATAATTATAATTTTATAGGCTTTATAATTAATTTATTATAACTATAAATATAATTAAATATTATTATAATAAATAATATAACATATTTTTTATTTAAGTTAAACATTTAATTAAACTAGGTATTTATATAATATATATAACACCGGTAATTTTATATAAAATGCTACTTACTTTTTTTTTAATAACTTAATAAAAAGTGGGTTTATAAATTAATAATTAATATATTTAAAATCTTTATATAAAGAGAAATCCAATGGTATTTTTTATTATTTTATAGCTATTTTATTTAAAGCGATATAAAAATACGCTAAAATAATTTTTATAAAATAAAGTTTTATAAATGCACGCTTAAATAAAATAGCTATAAAATAATAAAAAATACCATTGGATTTTTTTTAAATAAAAACTTTAAATATATTAATTATTAGTTTATAAACTTATTTTTTATTAAATTATTAAAAAAAAAAGTAAATAGCATTTTATATAAAATTACCGGTGTTATATATATCATATAAATAATAAGCTTAATTAAATGTTTAGCTTAAATAAAAAATATATTTATTAAAATTAAACAAGTTTAATTAATATGTTTTAATTAATTAAATATATATATATTATATTATATTATAATATATAAAGAAAATTTAAATGTGTTATATAAATTATATTTTTAATAAAGTTAATTATATAATTTTTTAAATTTAATATATTTTTTAAAAAAACTTTATATAAATAAGCTTTTTTATAAATTTTTTATATTTTAATTTATAAGTTTTAAATAGCTTAATTTATTTTTTATAAAAAGATTTTTAAAAGTTTTTAAATTTTTATTATATATTTGTATTAATTTTTTAATATTATAATATTTATAAATATTAATAAATTTTAATTATTATAAAAATTAATTTTATTTTATTATATTTAATAATTTTATAAAGTTATATATAATTATATTATTAATTAATATATAAATAATATATAAAGTTTTATTTTTAATTTTTTATTATAAATAATAATTATATATATTAATATACTTTAATTTTATATATAATATAATTATTTTTTTAATAATTAATTTAATAATTTATTAATTATTATATTTAATAAAAATATGTTAATTTATTAAAATTATTTTTAATTTTTTTAATTATTTATATTAATATTAATAATTTAACTTTTATAATAAATATAATTATTATATTTTATTTATTTATTTATTATTTTATTATATTATTAAATAATTTTATTATATAAATTTATAAACTTTTTTAATTAAATATATTATTTATAAAAAAAATATTACTAATTATTTTAAAATTATTATTATTTTTAAATTAAAAAACATAATATTAAATGCATTTAAAATAATTTAATAAATAATTTATATGTTTATAATATTTTAAATTTAAATTTAAAAAAAATTAAAAAAGTTTTAAAATATTAAAAATAATATTAAATTAAATAATTATTATTATATATATAATTAATTTTTTTTTTTTAATATAAATAAATTTTTTATTTAATAATTATTTTTATATATAAAAATAGTTTAATTATATTTATAAAAATAAATAATAAAAAA